>OY796858.1:14396958-14996958 GCA_963680765.1 Agrochola lychnidis
CTATAACTATATAATTGATAATGACAATTACTGCGACGAAATGCCTTCCGAAGCACGCAGGGATCTCCATGATTTGCCAAAAGTCACCCACATCGGGGGTTCACTCATCAGATAGATAGGAAACTCCTATCTATACTAAAATAGAGACTCGTGTACCTACCCAGCTTAACGCTCTTATATCAGATTGGAAACACGGAAGCAGACAGCAAGGCTTTGTATCTTATTATATGTAGTGTTTTAATTCTACGAATTCGTCTCTAGGTTATTGTATTTTTTATTATTAGTGAAGATGTTTCCCTTCTATTCATAGGAACGATAGAAAATGTTGCTACAAGTAGGTCTAGCATAGTACGGAGTTTCAATAGAATAAGAGGCCAGCTAATACTGGTTTTGTTACCACTGACGTACGGTGTACTGTACATATTATGTACTTACGAGCTTTTTTGGTGGATTTTGATTAATTTGCTTGACTGCAACTGAAAACAAATTCCAAATTGGAAGTGCAAATCTAGTCAGTCATTTGCACTTTCGTGAGATATGTTATTCGTTGCATAAGATACTGAAGATTTAACATTTAAACTGCCAATTGCTTATCGAAATGCGGTTGTTACGTGTATATTTGACCTGGATGTTAAAGCTAGACCTACTTTCAGCCTTAGATGTTTTTTATACTAATATTATAAAGAGGTATTGTGAGTTTGTTTGTTGGGGGTAATCTTCGGAAAAACTGATCCGATTCCGAGGAGAGCTACTGTATTGCCGAGTGTCATAGGATAAGAATACTCGCGGACGAAGTCGCGGGCAGAAGCTAGTATATTATATGTACTTATGAAGATCATTCAACCAAAAACATGACATTATCACGAAATGCATAATTTTTTGCGACTGAAGACAAATAATACAACAAATATCTATAAACATACCTAATTATTTAATTTACTTACATATTGATTTAGTTGCTATGTGTGATTTCAAATCAAGCACCTAGCAGAAATACGATTTTAGTCTTTGCATAATACATATATTATGTGATTTCGGCGAAGAATACCTTTTTATTCTTGAATAATATTGCGAAATAATACATTTAATTGATATTCATTAAGGAGATTAGTATTCAAAGAATATAATCTATTTATAACATTCAGAACATAATACCGTAATCGCAACTTATAATACCTATTAATGTTCTCATTTTAAATGAGTAGGTACTTATTGATATTTAGTTCAAATTATTTGTAAGTACTTTGCCTAACTATTAAAGTATAATGAATAATGTTGCTGACACAATTACTCAGCTCGTTTAGTAATGAGGGACATGAACTTTTCTAAGATGGACAGAGGAGAGCAGGCAGAGGCTCACGGCTCAGAGTCACAGCCACTGCGTCGCAAGTAGGCGCGCGCGAGTCAAGGATTCTACAAGATATTTCCTTTCACTTGCGACAATGCATACATATTATACGTATTGGTATGTATGGCTATAGCGTGCTTGTGCCGACATCACAACATAGCTAGCCGGGGTATTTATAGACTATTAAATAAATATGCGCGTCATATTATAATTGTGAAGGCTACAGGTTACACCCTTCTATCAGGCTATGTAGGTACCTACGTAGACGCTAATGCATCAGATAACTGTTTTGTTAGGTATTCTCCAAAAAGCTCCAATTAGAATTTTTACTTCATCAGCTGTGCAGCCAATTGCCACACAATAAACTTCAGATTAAATCCTCCGAAAACTGACTTGCAATATATTATTCGATAAATCAATAGGTAATATTACTAAGTATGTAATACCAATCACAAAATAATTTATTCTGATCTGCTTTAGTTCCTTCGCAGAATACCTTACAATAAGATAAAAATCGAACTCCGGGTTGATATACACATTTTTCCTTGTTGTAAGCTCACCAAGAACTAGCAGGAAAAAGACATGACTTCATACGAAGCGTCAGCGATCACTGAAGTAACCAAACATGTAAGTTACTATACATTTCTTCATAAGTAAGCAGCTATGTGAAATATTCATTATCTATAAACTATTTGCATTCTACAAATCTTATGTCTTCTGGAATGTTCTAAAAGCTTCGTAGCCTCTGAAGTAATTAATATTCTAAGAAGTGGTGACTAGGTACCTACATAAAATCAATTGGTGTTTTGCGGCCAAGGCCGTTGCAAAATGAATCAGGATCATGTTTATAAAATAAATAATGTTTGCGGGTTTTATTTTCTGGCTAGGTTCCTCTTTGATTGCATAGGTATATACCTATAATTATATAATGAGTTTTAGTTAAAACAGGTATTCAAATTCGACAAACCTGCCACTGGGCTACACTGTTCAAATCAGAATATTGCTGCTACTTGCGGTATTGGGTCAAATACATATTTATGTTGATTTTCTTAAACATCTAACAGTTTAGAACTCAATGTACTGAACTTATAACAACTATGTAATACGTATTACGACACAAAATCATTCGTTCAAAGTAACCGAAGGATGATCTGTACTATTTTGCATCCGTACATATGGATGCCGTCTTTCAGAAGCTGATAAATAAGTGTTTGTTACAAGTTGTTTAACTTTGAACCCACTAAAAGCGTATCTTGTGGGAATTTTATACGTTCAGAGAATGATGTGCCAATTTGACATTTAAATTAGGTATACGTTTTTTGTATTAGGTATTTAAACATAAATGTCATTTCATAATAAACGTTAACAACAAACGCTATTATATGAGTGCGAGTGCGCCGCGGCGATGCTGAGGAACACTTTCACTGCTTTCACTGTCACAGGCTGCATCGCGGCTCTCCGTGCCACCATGCCTAATACCACCCGCGAGCGCCCCGTGCCCCAACTCTCTATTTATTTAGATGCTGCTAACAATACAATTGTTTTCATTGTCCTTATTCTCTACTTTGATAAACGTTGCGCGTTGCAAAACAAAATGGAAAGTTGGTAATGGAGTTGAGGATATGTACCTACATGGTTGGAGGTGATGATGTGCAACGCAAGTCTCCGCCCACAGATGTCAGGGAGATTAACGTGTTGGTGGCGCCGCCGCCGCCGCCGCCGCCTATTGTTCCACTCGCGCCTGTCACGCACGCATACCACGCGCATGTGTCAAACATATACAAACTGATGACATTTTGACGCGCAGATGTGGTAAGACTATCACAATAAGCAGACACTTCATATGATCATAGCGATAGACAGCACAGTGTGATCTAGCGAGCTTTTTTTACGTGACATTGTCACAAAGAGACGAGCAAGTTCGGCTGGAATAATTAAAGTAAAAACGTGCAAGTGCGACAAAAAACGAATACGTTGTTTAGTCGATCTCTAGTACTAACATCCGAAGAATATTAAGTAACTGATTGACAGAGTACTTTGTGGTATAGATTTTATTTCATGTTTGCTGCGAGATGGTGGGCGTTGGCGATGCACCTAACGGGTGTAGGTAAATCATTTGGTCAATACCCTTTCAAATCGGATTTGCATTTTTTATGGGCTGCCATGTTTGAAATGTTGTCGGGATACCGAAGTAGACATAAAAACTTTCCACGAGAGGCTAATGACTTTTGCACCCAGGTAGGCACTTGTTTAATTTTAGACACTAAACTCGAATGACCCACGCGACTTTTTATGATTTTAGGGATCCAGCTAAACATAAAACCTTTTTTTTTTTTCAATCGTAAATATAATTAAATAGCACCCTGCTAAGAATGCGAGCGTTGCGAGCGGTGCCGCGGCAGCGGCTGGCGAGCGCTACTTCCAAGTTGGTCGCAGTTACTTGTAGGCTATTTTTACTACACCTTAAACCATGGATACCCTACATTAATTATATGGCCAAAAGTCGACTGAAATTTCATTAAACGTTGACGTTTAAAAGATATGGTCAATTTTGGCTGGCCATTTAATGAAATGGTCAATTCTAAGATCTGGTCACAACATATACAATTGAACTGTAAAGGTAGATACGAGATACACTATACCTATTCCACAAAAAGGGTCCAATTTTATAATAATATAATTCTTGAACTCTAACATGCAATCGATGTATGACATTTTAAAAGTGGCGCCGTAGGCGGAGATGGCCCGCTGGCGGCGGAGGAGCGCCGCGTGTGCGCGGGCGCGTAGCAGGCGTAGCGCGTAGCGCCTGTCTTGCGTGGCATGCGTTCTCAAGGTACGAGTCTACGACTCTTCGAGATTAGTACTTATCTTAGTACAAATGTAGATTTGTAGACGTATGTAAGCTACGGATATCTTTTCCAAGCCTAGATGTTTTTAAATGTTAACCACATTCAGTAACATTATAATCTACGAACGAAGTTATTGACGTATGATATTACAAAACCTAGCACTCGGAACAAAATAAATGTCCGTGTAGGCACGTAATATCATCAGCTAAAAGTTTTTCGCGTTTCACTGATTTGGTTGAAGCAAAGTAACATTAGTTAGTTTACCTACGCAATCTAGTTTTTTGCTCTACTTAGTATGGCTCAATTATTGTTTTATCAAGTTGTTTCCTAACATACTAAGTACTTCTATTTATTTATAACGCTGCCTCGCAAAAAACCAGAAGACACATTCCTTTTTAAATGATGTAACTTATATAAAAAATTACACCTTTATGTACGGAACTCAATGAAAAATAACCTTTTTTTAATCAGTATATCGATGCGACCAAGCTGCCTAATCTCGGACAGCCTCCACGTTGTCGATAATAGGTATACATACGATCTTATATCCGAAGCGTGTCACTGACCGTGCAGAAGTGTTTGCTCTTTGTTCAAATATTCGTGCAGGTACAAGTCGGCTGTCTCCATCAGTTTTATATATTCAACTTTAAGTATAAGTAGGTACACCTTGGTAAGTGTTTTATTTTTGCAAACTGATGTTTACTACTTTTTAATGTATCTCTAAACACGCTCTGCGGCAAACTTCCGAGCCGCTATCAAGTAATTAAATATCTTGGCATACATGCCATGTTAATATATTAAGACTAACATTGTTGCTTATTAAGTATAATCTAAGAGTTATACTTAATTTGGGCACGATGACTTGAACACTTAGCTTTAACAGCGTTAGGTAAATGTTCAACTTATCAATTTGTTGCATTTTGATAAATTATTTGATCGAGGTAAAAGAAAGCACTGTAAATTTTTAGATTTTTTTATTTTTTATAAATTTATAAAACAGACTTACATTAGAAAAATCACATAAACTATTAAACAGACCTATTAAATATTTATGTGAGTCTATATTACATACAGTAAGGTAGGTACTTATGCTACGGACGGGATTATGACCCGGTACATTTGAGAATTACTGGAAAACATAATCGCAGTTGATAAAAGTTTAGTTACTTAGATAATGAAAGTTCAATTTAATTTAAGTTGTCTGTTAAATGTTTTGACTGCGCCTATGTTATCCATGCAAATGACTCATTAGATTTTATATGAACTACTTAGAGCACGAGAGGCGTGAGATCATGGCTCTGCTAGTAACGGCCGTCACCCGAAGGGTCGTTCAGCCAGGGGTAGTTGACTGGGCATCTCACGCATGTCTGCAGGTTGATGGTCTCACCGGGAACCTCCTTGGAGGTGAGCTTGCAAGAGTGGGGTACCCAACAAGCTTGGTATCCTTCAACGGAACACTTTTCCCTCCAGGGCTCGAAGTTCTTCGCTTCGGTAACAGTACGGGGGTTTTGGATCCACTGGATTACTTGAGTCATCGTTACAAAGTATACGTCATTGTGGCTTGAGAGAATTTCATCAATCCAGTACAAGAAAGCCTCTAAGAATTCGGGGTTGTTCTTAAGCCAAGCGGCGTGGAAGTATAGACCCAATGGAGCGCGGTTTTGATCGTAGTGGCGGTCGAAGTTATGGTTGAGGAAGTTGTAGAACTGATCTCCGGTCAAAATGTTGGAACAAGAGTCAACCATGGCGCACCCTGGCAAATACTCATCGTTGGTGGGGTCCTCACGACGGTCAAGTTCGTTCATCACCATCTCCCACACGGCGTGGCTCCTAGTGGGGCAGCTCTGCAGGTTTCCGTGGCAACGGTGAGGCATTCTGAAGTACATTGTGTATGGCCATAGAGGGGGATTGGAGAGGGGAGCAGTAATGGTACTATCGTACAAGAAAGCTTGTTCTTCCATCATGGTGAATTGGTTGTTACCACCGACTCGGAGATAAGGAGCGCGAACACCTACTACACTGTTATCAGTGATGTTAGAGAACTTCTCAATGATGACTCGCATGCCAGCCATCTCCTTGCCCCAGTCGTCCACGGTAGCGTTGCTCCAGAAGCGTTCGTCATCGTTGTGCCTAAACATATGAAAATTTCAATTAGTAAAATTACGTCGTATAGTTATCGTTGTTTTAGTTTATGGGTTTACTATAGGTACGCCTCTGCCCAACCCTTCGTTTAAACAAGGCGTGATGTTATGTATGTATGTAAAATTAAATTAAATAAACTTTTTAATGTTAGAAATAATTCAGTGTTAACTTACGTGATTGAATGTACAGCTATTTCGTGTCCCTTTCTGTGGGTTTCCTGAACGGCTGAGTAGTTGGTGTACTTGTGCGAAACGAAGTATGTACCTCTAATGTCGCAACCATTAGGATTTTTACGTTTTCCGTTGAAGATCTCTTTGTACAGTTCGATGTTGTTATTGTTGATAGCATCATCGAAGGTGATGGTGACCATCTGGGGCACGTCTCTGGCGGGCAGGTCGCCGGGGATCACCGTGCCGTCCTCGGAGCAGAAGCAGTCGGGCAGCACACACTGCGACGCGTCGCATGGCGGAGCCCTGTTGGGGTCGTTGTCAATGTCTACGACAAACAGAAAATCATCGTTATTTATTAAAAAGACAATGTAAAATTCACACGATTAAATATACCAATACCTATGCAATTATGAACTTTAAATTAAAAATATCGTGAGAAAACACACTTGAACTGCGCAACCGTTGGGTCTAAGATTATGAAATGCAGGCCTCTAAAGAAATTAATGTATTTTCGGTCACAATTCTTTGTGAGTCTATGCAATATAGCTATTGTTGCTTCAAACGTGATAAGAAGCTTTGACGTTCAGATTGTGATATAGTTTGTCATTGAGAGATATTAACTACAAGTCATGTGCAGCTGCCGAGGCGTATGAATCTCGGGGCGCGCGAGAGTCGGAACCAGTATGGGTACTTTCGCTTGGTCAAATCACTCGACACAGCTGACACACACGTTGGATTTCACTTTTGATTCAGTAATATATTTATACATACCTACACCTTTTGTGTTACGTACACAACATGTTGTTTTTTTTAAAATCCAATTCAATAGAGATAGATACATTAAGTTGCCATTTTATTGACTTTAAATAAAAGCTTAATTAGGTAAACCATTCTGTTCGGAGACTCAGCAGTCGTTTATGTTGATATGCACATACATTTACTTCAAAGACGTGAGCTAGAAGTACCTATTATGTCGCGCTAACAGACCAGGGTCTTCGCGGTTTGGTGAATGGAGTTTTGTATCCTTGTCATGTACGTAATTACAATTCAAAGTGATTTCAAGTCATATAGCGCAGCAGAGAATTGTATTGTATGAATCGTATTTGAAGTGAGGCGATGCATACCGACTAGCTTGTTGTAGTGTGAGGCCATATTTATTTACTGCTGAGCTTTCTACCTAAATTCAAACATTCCATGTAAGTATTTCTAATTTAAATAAAGCCAAACGTTATCTTAATTAATTAAATAAATAACCCATTTGTGTTACGACATAACATTGAGATGTTTTTTTAGGCCAAGTGATTGGCATTTCAGGCAGGTCGATCGTCACGCATCACGAGCTAGTTTTTATTTGTGAATTTACCCGTTCAAGTTCATTTGCGAGTTTTATTTTTAGATTAGATCCAGTGTATTGACCGATTGGCTAGATAAAGTCACAAATTGGTTGGTAATCCATAAGGAAGACCGCGAGTGCGAGGGTACTTACCGCAAGAGTTTTCGTCGGAGCCGTCGGCGCAGTCTTTTTCGCCGTTACAGAAGAGTCCACGCTCGATGCAGTTGGAGTCACCGCACGCGAGGAAACCATCTTGACACAACGGCTCTTCAGTGTACAACAAAGGTTTGATTTTACGCTCTTTATTTTTCAATTTGCAGTTTTTGACGGCGTCTTTCCAGTCACAGGTCTGTTTCTCGATATCGAAGAATAAACCAGCTGGACAACGAATGGCTTGGATACCCTGTTAAAGAAATAGAAATGATTAATTTATATATCTACTTCGTTTCAATAACTAGTATCTACATAAAACCCTTTAAACTGTTGCAACAGCTCGAGTCAGTTCTAATGCAAATCCCAAATTATGTTGTAACCTCAAAATTACCTAAGTCAGCAGAAAATTTAAAATTATTAACAACAATAATGGAATATTTTAATGATATTTATGTGGCAATGAATGTACATTTGATTCTGTAGAACAAAGTAATGCATGTTGTCCCTGACTGAGCGGTCTCCAACGCGTGGTTGACAGGCGCAGACATCCGCGCCGGCCGGCGACGCGGCGCGGGTTATTCTTACATTACCTTGAATGGCGTAAGAACCCAACACCAGTACCTACCCACTGATACGCAATGCTCTGTTGTTTATATTGAGGACAAATTTCTAACGTTTATTGCGCTTCGCATATATTTAATTATATACTGCCTTATTTGTACTCGTATTAAAATTCTATACTAACTAACTATTAAATAATGAAGTATTCAAAATGGCAGAGTCATATTTAAACCGTTGGGTATATTCAATGTGAGCCAGTTCTAAGGTAACTTACATTCCAGGTTTTGTTGGTTGTACTTGTTATAAGGACATATTTACTAGAGAATGCGTGTGTAAAAGTATAGTTGTATATGTAGGCACTCACCGAGGCGGTGCACTGGATGACGTCGCGACAGTTGTCGCCATCGCCAGCCACTAGGCGGAACCACTCGCCGGCGTCCTTGTCCTTGCATAGTTCTAACTCCAAGCTGTCTTCTTTCTTCGCTCCATCGTCAGCTTGCCGCCGCCATCGGTGACTATCGGCATTCGCTAAACAAAAAATACATTCATTGAACAATTGTTGATAATTTCTCATGATTGATCATACCGATCTGAGTAATTGAAGAAACAAATTTGCTGCTCAACTGAAGTCCGGAAGAATGAAAAGGATTTTTATTTTTCCTACTTTTTGACGTTAAACATCAATGAACGTAATCAATGGTTTTACATGATAACCCGTGGTTAATCGTTATACATTCACTATTTACGGTTTTTTCGGAATTAGAACCGAAATGTCACTTGGAAACTAGTACCTAAATGTCAAAGGTGGGGTGAGCGCTCGTGACATTTGACTCGCTTCGAAATGTCAGCGCTTGGGCAAGCGACAAGGACGACTCTTTCTATGTCTTCTGTCTATACGAAATTGTACATTATGCATGGCATTTGATTTGTGTGCCGATTACGCTGACGAAATTATTATAATTCAGAAAGGTTACGGAATAGTAGATTTCCTTGAATCATCATCGTGTTCCAGGAAACTTACGACGTGCCTATTAACAAACTACAATTATTATCAAACCAGTTGTAGGAACTGAAATGCGCCGCGTGATATTAAAACTACAAATTTTGCTGTTGTGTTTAATTACATCCACGGTGTTCTAACACAGTTAATTGTGTCTGCAAAGGTTCTCATAAAATCATGCGTCAGGTGTCGACGTTGTCGTTTTTTGTCAATTGTGTGCTGCGCTTGGGTAATGTTTGCGAAGGCAATAAGAAAGACGTGTACCTATTGCGATTGCGGGCGGGTGAAGGAGCGCATGCGAGCCGTGTGAGCAGCGAGCGGCACGTAACACTAGGAAACCGAGCTCTCGCAACGTTATCTAACTATCTCGCTGTACCGAGCCGCCAAAGCTGCA
Source organism: Agrochola lychnidis (assembly GCA_963680765.1). Classification (NCBI taxonomy): domain Eukaryota; kingdom Metazoa; phylum Arthropoda; class Insecta; order Lepidoptera; family Noctuidae; genus Agrochola; species Agrochola lychnidis. The sequence goes on from OY796858.1 coordinate 14,406,909, forward strand.
GTAGCGGAAATATAACCATTATTATTTAGACTATTAATAATATGGACATCCTTCATCGGAAAATGCTCTAATTCAAAAACAACCTGTAACTGCTTATAGATTACAATTTGAGACATGAGAAGTTAAAGTGGCGCATGCGCTCACGATGCATGATTGTTCATAAAGCAAGCTATGTGGGTTAGATGTTGCACGCTGCCAATGCAATCGATAGCTCGATTAATACACGACATGCTAGCGTGTATACACATACATAATTATATTATTTTCATTGTTTGCTATAGCAACAGCTTTGCACAACAACTGCTACGTTAATGTAGCACAAACTACTCGGCTGATTATAGTTTTTGCACGCTTGCTTATTGGTCTTGATTATTTGAAAAAATATTCGAAAAGGATCATATATCAATATGTTTTCGCTATAATTAATATAAATTAGATAAGATTTCGTAATAATATTACGATTCAAGGTCTTAACTTTTGCTTATTTTAATTAAGTAGTAAATCCACACCATTATCTTAACAAATGGCACCCGGATTATGCCTAAATCTAAATATTTGCTAAAATATCATCTTATCTAAACCAGTTTTATAATCTAATTTTAGTTTGAATCGTGTCAAAAGCATTCATACGAAATAACTCGCCAAAATTATTATTTTATTTGCCCGGTTCTCGTTGGAGTGGTAAAATCTAACTAGTTCTCTTTGACCCGGATCTACCACGTGTGTGATTATGAGATATCGATAAATTGACTTAATAAATTATCCCCTACAATATGGAAATGTCAGATCTAAGAAAACTAACACAATAGCGATGACGAAATAAAAGTTTCTCTATCTCTGACAGTTAGCACCTTTTTATTCGTAGCAATGAGAGCGCGTTGATGTCTTTTACACTGAAAAAAATTTTCTTGTCAAATCATTAATTTAATAGTATTAAGCTTCCTTTGTGTTGTGGAATTTGGATATTTATTTTGATTCAGATGATTATTTTCTTGTAATAAATATTTCCACGTTATCGTATCTGTTTGTCAAAATATAATTTACAGAAAACTTTTTTTTGTTCGATATATTATTTTACTGTAAAGTTTAATGAAAATAAAGCCTATGTTATGCTATCATCAATGTAATAATGGGAATAAAAAATCAATGCAGTAGCTAATACTTTACTAGTAACGAAAAGAATTGATTGTTGAACCGACATGTTTCTTGAAATAGAAACAATATTTTCATCAAACTTGCCACTCAGGAGCGATACCGTTTCCCCAGAATTGACTATTGTTGTATGAATAATAAAGCATGAATGTGGGAACAACTAGGTATGCGAGCTACTCGGGCGTCGACCGGGCGCGCTGTTAGAATACCAACGGTCGACCTTATGAATATTTAGCACCACCACTCGACTTTCCTTCTGCGGCACTCCCTTCAAGCGAAGTTAACTTGTGATAACGGGAGACTGGCGTTTCCGCACGCGGAAGTAAACAGCGCTCACCTTGTCGGCGTCACAAACAAGCAATCGCGACGACCTCTGGGGCTCGCGATCAATATTCACGTTTCACTTTGTATCCTCTGTGTAATCAACACGAGATATTATGTAAGGTGACGCCAATCTCCTCTTTGTCTTGAGATATGGCTCCTTTATAATGTGAGAGTTGCGCGGATAACGCAAACAAAGAAGAACCTACTCGTACCTACGTGCTAGAAATATAAGACATGGGTGTCTACAACGTGAACTACATTACACTATAAGCACTTAAACTTGACCGAGGCCGTGATTGCCGTATTGTACATTTCTTCATAAATGTGATGAAATCCATTTACAACATACTACATTTTGTTGTTAAGTTTGCGAGGAGAATATTTAAATTCAATCACTTAGCACATGATAATGTGAAATGATTAAGCTCAACGAATGAAACTTGTGTTATGTGATAGGCAAATAAATTAAGCAACTCAAACATTCACTTAAACAAATTTTATATAACTGAGTAGAGTGGATTGCATACCTATCTACTGCCACTGCAAGCTGACGGATGAACAGCGGACGAAAAGGATGCGTGATGAACAAAATAAACTAAAAAGTGTTCCTTTAGTGTTCAAGAGCTGGTGACCGTATTATAATTGTTTGTGCAATTTCTGTTTTACGAAAGTGTAAAATAACTTTTGCTCAACCAACGTAAACCGTGAACGTGAACGTTTACAAAATTAGACATACGCTAAGTAGTTCATTCAAATATTAAATTAATTGGCGCACAGTCGTATTATGCGATGTTATTTCAACACAGTATCGAGTTGTTCGGAGCCTGTCTATGTATCTCACGTGGTGGTTATGTCGCAATAGAGTTGACCTAGAGACCTAAAGATCTGGAAACCTACCGTATAAGTAGGTAACTGATAAAAAGTATCACTACCTAACCTTACGAATAATGATGTAATGTGTGAGTAAGCTATGATATCGAATGTTTTAATACAATTGAATTATATTGTTATCACAATATAATTACTGATTTAGCAGTTGATCTCGAAGGTATGTAGTTATTATTGTTGAAATATAACTTCCGTTTGAAAAGAAATCTATAAATATTATCTAATTATTCATCAATACTTTCCATCTATTTAATAAAGAAATCTTTTATTAAATCAAAATTATTCAATTGATTAAAAATGATTCGCTTGTAAGTACTTAATAATGTTCGCTCACGTTCCGGTTCCAATTAATTTTCCAGTCAATTATAAAGCCGATTTTCGAAGCTAATAACACATTTATCAAATGAACGCAAATAAATAAACCATACTGTCCATACATTAAGATCATCAATTCATAAATAATTAAGTTAACTACAAAATGTGAATATTCGCAGATTCAAGGTTAAATGAGATAATTTATTGTTTATTTCTATAATAATCGAAAGGAAGCTATTATCGGTAATGCCCTTGAGCACTTGACTCTTAGTTCACGTGAACTGTGTGACTCTATGACATTTAAGCTATCGCACCTGAGCTCTATAAATATGTCACGTATGTGTGAACGGAAATAATAATCTGCTAACTTGTTTTATACGTTTAGTAATAGTTGTTTTTTTATATAACTTATGTGTGTAAGGAGGAACACCCCTAACTGTTACTTTGGAGTACAATAAGATTAAAAATAAAATAATGTAATCCATTGTTGTAAAAGGAATTTGTTTTACTTGATGATTTTTGAAATGTCAAATGAAACCAATTGTGATTAAATTTTTAAGCTTTCAATCACAAATTTTGTCTTGGAAACCTTACAAGACAAACAGTTGTGTTTTCTTACTCAATGTTTAACGTAAACCCATCAATTAAATCAATCATGAAATCAGACCAAAAGATTAAGAGCGTATAATAACAATTTCATTGCGTCTGACACAATCACTTATTCGCGAGAATTAAAGCGTGGTAAAGTTTACAGACTTTAATTACTGTTGTAGAATCTAGATATGATCGTAACTATACGAGAACTTTAACCTACAAAACAAAGCAAACAAAGAGCAAAATAGGAAAAAAATACCGATTTCAGATGTATTATTTTTTGGTACTCCCTATTTCTTCGTCTATACAAATTATCACCTTTAAATTAAATGGGATTATCAAGTTAAACTGAAATTAACTTTAACAAATAGATCTAAGATTATTTTTTTATATTTCCGAGATACTCGTATCTTAGACTTACATTATTATCAAAGCATTCTTTAATACTAGTAATACATGTAGCAGGATATACATTTGTTGTTAATCATTCCTTTGTTTGTAAGATCAAACTTAAACATGCCTTTACAAGGCTATGAAACGTAATGAAATTTTCCACAAGAGAAGGACATTGTGCAGCTTTTCATCTTGAAACGAGCGGCGCCGAGTCTAAGAGCTAGAATAACGCTCACTGTGATATCTGATCTTTATGTTACACGCCTAGCGTATTCAAAAGTCGTCGGCCTAAATGTAAATTTCGAGAAATCAATAGGGCCAGCTCATGTAACGTCGCCTCGTCGTAGAAGTCTCGCTGCCCTCGACACTATGTCGAGTGTGACGTCACCGGCGCAGGCGTAGCGCAACACGGAACGAATGTGAAAGTTCTCCGCAACCGCAGCGCAGCCGCAGCAGGTGCTAACCAATAGTTCAACTAAACACGTCCTAATGACAGCCTATTCAGATGAAGTAATCAAACACAAATCCTTGTCCTCGTCTCGTCACAGTTGTCTAGACTGCTGCTCAAACCTTGTTCACAAACATCAAAGTGGCACCCGATGTACCGAATGCTCAACGACTGTTACGGAAAGTTCATATTACATGTTTTCGCAACATTGGAACGTTTAAACATTACCAAAATTAGCTAAATTCTATGTTTGTTTTCACAACACCGACGCCAATGTATAAAAGATACAAATGATACACGATAGTGACATGCCGTGACTGACTATCCTTGAAGGGTTCGAGTCACTGTTGATGTCCTTTGGTCGTTCAATGCAAAGCGATCGCGGTCGGCTGCATTCATTGGTAAACTTTGCGGAGACAGTCTATCTCGCGATTGTCGAGAATGGGCAACTTCACTGTTCACTAAGTGCGACACTGTACTGACGCAATCACTAAATTATTGGCAGATGTGCGGATGTGACGTCGAGCCACCCGTGACGTCGCGAGATGGACGGTGTCTGGATGCGTAAGATAAAGGTTAGGACTCACCGCAGGCGAACAAGAGACACGCGGCCAGAGTAGCGACACGGGCGTAGCGCGCCATGACGGGATCACAACAGGTCGTTGCGCGGCCGTCGTGCGGTTAAATAGTGGCCTCAATCTGCGCCCCGCCCGCCCCGCTCGCCCACTGCGCTCGCACCTCTGCCAACACCCTTCGCACTCATCAGCTGTGAATCACCTGCATCATCAGGACTGCAGCGCATCTGCACACGTACGGGCCCGTGCTGCATGCTACACTTTCGTATTCAGTCATATTTTTTAGATGTCTTTAGTTGCGCCAGAAAACATATAATAAAACACACATTATGCAAGTATTATCCAATTTTATGAAGACGAATCAACGCTTTACGCATCACTAAAGTACCTACAGTTGCATACAAACTCTCGCGTTGATGTATTATTTTATTACACCTATTGCAATACAAAGCGATTGTTTTTGCTCAGAGATTCAGGCATGTAAACAGTGTTGTGATTTTTCAAACGTTTGAAAATTATAATAAGTACATATGCGATGAATGTGTTATTATTTGAAAATTCTATTATTCACCTAAAATTGACCCGAACTTTCGCTTACTTGCAAAATCAATTTACCTACATGGATCCTTGATGATCCTTTGATTGAGATTATTTTTGAAATAGTGAAAACTTAAAAGTTGGCTACGCATGAGTAATGTATGTCAAAGTTTATAATACGCAACTATTGACCCGCCCCTGCTTCACATGAGTGCAATCAGTGGATTCACGTCAAAATATCGAGATTTCAATGATAGCAGATATAGATCTAAGTTAAATATTCAAGTATTATAATCATACAGAATCCTTTCGGAATATTTTTTGTTAGTTATGGTGAAAACCACATCAAAATCCATTAGAAGAACTAAGCCGATGAACAGATAGACACGAAGAGGAACTTTTTTATACTATTTATAAGTATAAAATAATTTCAGGATCATAGATTTGCATTGCGCAAACACATTTGATTTGTGTTGGTAGGCGCGCCAACTCTCACGATGATCTCCATTGAGAGTGTAATTATTATGTTGATTGAAAGATACGATTGTAACAGTCGACGCAGCGTGGGTTCAGCAATCTTCTGCTAAGTTCATCATCACTTCTGAATAAAAATAGAAAAGTAGAACCTATTACTTTATTAACTAACTAGCTTCCGCCGGCGGCTTCGCCCGGATGATATATTTATAAATTATAGCCCATGTTACTCAGTGACAATAATATACCATAATACTGGCGAAAGAATTTTTAAAATTCGGTCCTGTTTTTTTTTTGAGTTTATTCATTACAAACAAACAAACATGCAAACATACAAAAAATCAACTCTTTTCTCTGTATAAATGTTTAGAGGAAATTCAGTACTGCGAAAGAGCGTTGCTAATCCAATATATAGATGTGAAGTAAAGAAACTCGAGTGATTTCGTTTCAAAATGGAAACGAGAAACTAAAAATCCATATTTAGAGGCAATAATCAAAGGTATATCTGATGACTGAACTGATCTTAGTTAGGGTATCGGGATCTCAGTAATAAAATTACATAGGTATTCTAGACGGCCATACGCGCATCAGTAACTACAGGGTAACCCGCTGTAGTTAACGCCCAAAAGACATTTGGCCCAATTGCCGAGCAACGCCCTTCCTGAAAGAAATCTTGGAGGATTCTGGGATACTGCCTCGATCTAATAAAGTGCTTCTTATTAAGTATAAGTCAAACAGTGTCGTATCATTATATTTACTGGTAGGTGCAAACGGCTTTGTGGCATAATAATAAAAGCCTGCCAGTAAACGTCAACAGGTTCATCAATCTTCAAGTCATCAAAAACATCAAAAGGTATTTAAAAGATTCCTATTCTTAATTTTTTCAGAGAGCTTGGACTCATTGGACAATATTTTAAAACTCACAATACTTATACATAATTTATAGTACTACTAATGTACTTTTGTAGAATCTTTATCCTTCTTCTTTCTTATCTTTATATCATTTTACTGGTGTTCACTTAGGAGTAAAGAACTTGCTTTTATCACCACGATTGGCAATGGTAAACTATTTAGTTGTTTTTCATTTTACCCTGGTTCTCATTCATTTAACAAAAGCATTAGCACCTTTTAAATATCCTATGGCATATCGCCATTTTTCCTGGATTTATAATTATACTCATTGAAACTTTACGCATATATGTCCTACTGTATGCTGCATGGTAGTGAAATGTGAAGGGTGCGTTTCCAAGAGAGACATGTGCGGAAGCTAGAGGGTGCGAGGAGGCGTAGCTGACTCTGCTGTGTGAGGATGCGGTGTGCTACTCGGTGTCTGGTGCAGGCAAGCATGGTCAACCAGAGGGATGTGCGAGGAACGTAGCGAGGGATGTGTGCGATACCCACCAATAGGATAACTTAATTTTATTAACCTCGCACAGCGCAGCTCTGGTGGAAAAGAACTTGGCGGAGGCAAGGTCTTGTACAGACGCCAGCACATCAAGCTACCCGAAACTGTCAAATTTTCCCAATCAACTTTGAACCTTAGACTTCAGCGATAAAGTTGAAAATCTATTAAATAAATTTGACAGATTGTAGTAGCTTGATGTGCTGGCGTCTGTACATACAAAACAGTTGACTCGAGATAGGCTGCTACGCATCCTCGCACATCCCTGGTAGAAACGCACCTTTAAAGTTGTATCTTTGCCATACCCTTTTACTATCTACTAAAACTTTCGTCTGCATTTTAGAATAAGAACAATCCATTTAAACTAGAAAGCACACAGGAAGGGAAATTCCTATACCTACATACTGTTTTAAATTCCCACGCCTAAAAATGAATTCGTGAAAGAGTCCGGAGTACAAAGCTACTATTAATGAAAGTTAATCACTTATTCAGGTACTATGTTATAATCCATAACTAGCTAACGACTTTTTATTACCAGCACACTATCTAGTAATAGCCTAATTAATAATTTAATAGTAATCAAGACAATGACTCAATTTCTTTTTCCTACTAATTGCTTTTTTTCTATTTATTCTTACTTAATACATTTTATAAATTGTTAACAGGATTTTAAATATGATATTTACGAGTCATTATATTATTACTAGAATCCACCAGCTTTATAAATTATAGCTATATTTTTTCATTACTTCATTCCAAACAAAAATACAAATCTTTTCTGTTTATAATATTAGTGTAGATTACAAGTGAAACTCTTAAAAATATAGGTCACAGTCCAATTTAGTAGATACAGGTATCAGTCTGATTTTTAATTTCCTTAGAAATAACTACTATCGAAATGTTATAGTCAACCCTTTCAAAGGAATCAAGGCGAATGACGGGCCTACTTGTCAAACCAATTCTTTGGCTTAAATTCCATGAAAAGCTTAACTTTAAGCCCTATATCTCATCATCTGTTACGACGCCTCATTGAGGTGGATAACAATTAAAATTCTATTGTGACTCGTTAATGACAGTTGAAAGGTTAAATACACCGTGACATTTTTTTATGACTATTAAACGGGCATAAAAAAAAAACTCTATTTATTAATGGAGGTTTGTTCAAATTTGAACATGTCACCCCCGTAAGTATAAACATGAAAATACCACATATTATAATACTAAAACGACTACATAACTACAAAAATCAGCTACATCTACAAATCATACAGTGTATTAACTCAAGGTGATCTATTCTTAATGCTTATACATGTAAGCCTATATAGCAATTTGGCCTCCTCCGAAAGAGGACAGGACAAAATGCTATTACACCATCCAACATTGTAAGGGGACACATTCCATCAAAATGTGATATACGTCTATAACATCACATTCAGTACAATTCGAAGAGTTGACTTCTCCCATCAAGAATCCGAACTTATTTAATGGAATGTATCCTGAGCGAAGTCTCAAACTCGTGACAATGTCATACCTTCCCATACTGCATTTTTCAAACCAAGGCACTCGAGCCAAGGGAATACCCCTGGGGGCCTACCACAAGCTCATAAAGCAGTATTATTTTAATATTACTTCAGTGTGGGAAAGAGATGAAGCTCTACAGGACGTATAGCTCCATCTTTTTCTACTACTGAAGTAATATTAAAATAATACCTACAGCTTTTAAGCTGGTGGTAGGCCCCCTGATCATTTGAGTACAACGCACTAAATGATGAAGTACACTTTTAGCATCAGTAAGTATTACAAAATTAGTATCTTTATTAATTGATCTAATGTATGACAGTGATTCTGCAATACCGATAAGCTCAGCGTGTATAATGGATATTTGAAGATTATTAGCATTAAGTTTTATGAACTCCTTTGTTTGTATATCTAGAAAAGCAACGCCTGTTTGTCCTTGGAGGCATCTGAATATATTTTGTTAAAGCCTGAATATCTTTTATGTAAGATTTTACTACAAATGAGCAATAAATTTTGCATTTTATATTGACGTTAAGGTTTATCCACATTATTAATTTCAAAACTTATAAAACTACTTATATCTAAATTATTAATCCAAGTATCTAAAGCAAACTTCTCCAGTTGCTTGCTCGAGTATACAAGCAGTGATTTTAACTGGATATGAATCATCACTAACAATGGTGTTTTCTTGGATCTCTAATATAAATTTTGACTACTGTTTGTTAGATCTTCTAATAACGAAATTATAGGATTATTGCCGAGTGACTTTGTCTTGAGCCAAAATTTACCAGCAAGGAAGGCACGATGCACAAATAAAGGCTGCAATAGTAACTCTGACTCCATGACATGGATAGGAGTACTTTTAATAAAATCCCCTATAATGCGCACGTATAGATTATAAAAAAAAGATGTTACAATTTTTTAATTGCTCCTAGAGGTGTTTTATGTCGGGTACATTGAGTGGCCAATTTTTTTTAATGAAATTATGTTTAGTAGTTATTAGATACATAAAGTGGGCTGCTTTTGTAAGGCGACTAAAATGTCACCATATATAAAAGGATGGAGAAGGATATATTTATAAAAAATTTCGTTACGTTTTTAATTTTATCGAAAAAGGTAACCTTTCGAAAATTAAGACTAAACATAGTTATGACCTTATCTGTACGACAGATACACATAAATACCTAAATAGTTGTTGACCGACACTATGTTAAACCAATAGAACATTTAAATATTTATGTATGTTTTAAACATATAATTTGTAGGATACACTAAGATGAAAATAATCATTTAAAGCTGATAAAAAGCTTAACGCGTATCTAAACTAATATTTTTAAAAGAGAAAAGATTTTATTTTTTGTAGGTATGTTTGTTTGTTACGCATTCACGATAAAACGGCTGAACGGATTTGGCCTGGGTTTAGAATACAGGATACTTTTCATCCCCATATTCCCACGTGATCGAGACTTATGCGGGTGAAACCACGGGGCGCAACTAGTGTTAAATAAAACGATAGCGTTGCGGATACGCTCCTTGCTGCGGCTTCAAGGCTAGATGAAGCTCTATTAAATAAATCTTAACAGACGGTTGTGCTGTTGGGGAGTTTGTTGCACCACTTCTTCTTCTCAGCTAAAGCACTAGGAAGTGGTGAAGGACGGGCGTTTTAAGAGACTGTCTTATGTAATTTTGACGTTCAAAAAGTGTTAATTTTCAGACTATAGTTTGAATTAATGACTTTTGATTTTGATTTTGAAATGTAATGTCACAGAACGAGTAGGTAAGTACCAAGTTAAGCTTAAATTTGACAAGCTAAGCAGAAGTCGAGCTTGCACAAAAGAATCCATCTGGATGCAACGTAACTTAAATACCATGTAACTAAATTATTACTTTTTAATAAAATTGTGGCGACACCCGTCGTCAGGCACCCACTGTCTGGCGATCTTGGCCCATCTGTTTTGATGCATCGTCGGGCGTCGCCACCGGGGCAGGCCTAAAAAGCGCTGGTGTGGCGATTTGGACTCGTTCCTGACCGACTGGCCGAAGAAGGTACAATATAAAGAAGACTGGAAAAGTATGGGGGAGACCATTGCCCAGCAGTGGTACAAAATAGGTTTAAAAAAGAAAAAAATGTAAAGATTTTATTTTAATAAAAGAACACGCTCACACGAGGTTTTTAATAGTATTTAATAAAGTGTAGGATATGATAACATACTTAGGTCATAGTTAGTTAGACGGATAGTTTGTTATGAACCTTGGCATGAAGGAGGGTCCACCTATGATAAATACCACCAAGAACATTGTTGGAGGCCACCACCAGAATAAACTCAAAATCAAAGCATTTATTTCAATTAAACCATCTACAGACATTTTTGAATTGTCAAGGAGTCAGTCAGTTTGTCAGAAAGTTAAAGCTTGTTACCCATTCCAAAATATAGATCTCTTTGGAGAAGAACGGGCAAGAAATTCCAAGGACATTCTTTTAAATCAAGATATTACAAAATCCTGGGTACATTATTCTTGTTGCTTCTATATATGAGCGAAAACAATGTAAAATATAAGATTAAAAATAAGCCCTGGCAGTTAAGAGATGACCAGTCTCAACTGACGGCGCCCGTTCACGGACATGACGCGTGGATGAGTACCATCCAGCAAACTCTTTTGTAGGGATCCAAATGATCCGACACGCGCCCCACCATGAGCGACACATTTGAGTGAGTCTGACATGCTCTGTCAACATGCATCGTAATGAAAAATAAACGGATCCATGGTACGCACACATTTTCAGAATTATTGACAAAATGCTGCTAAATTATACAAAACTATAATTTTCAATGTATGTGAAAGATTAATAAAATTTTACTATCAAAAAGAAATTAAAGTATTTCCCAACTAAACCTTGACTGAAAAATAAAATAAAAAAACATTAAATTCGATGTCAGAAAAGAATCTTCTCATCTTACTGAAACACATACATATAGCCACTATACATATGTAGTAGAGGACGTTTCTCCGAATTATTTATTAAACTCGTCTGTAAGACAACAAAAGATGGGCTTGCACAATTTTGTAGTCAATAATAATAAAGAAGTATCGAAAACGACAACAAAAAAAAAATACATTCATAGGAGGCAACATACTTTTCAACACACTTGCACGTAAAGTAGCTCAATGTACCGCTTTTAGGTTCATAATGCAGTGTATTAAACACGCGTGATTTTTATTTCACATATATTACCGCACTAGTGCGGTAATGTACGCCACAGATAACTATTTACTAGTCGGAGATATGCACTTTTTTAATCACATCAAAGAGACTTCATAACTTTTTATGACATATGTGTAAATAAATAAAATATGATAAATTAACATAACAATTTTATCAAATTATATATTATTCACTAAATTTGCGTATTCAAAACATTATTTTGTGTTTATTATATTTTTTAAATAGGCTGTTTAGCGGTTTTACGAGTGCCTTTATGCGTTTGTACCGCGGCGCGCGAAAAAAACAAATCCAGCGCGCCATTTTCCATAAATATTTGTTAACGTTTTCGTTGTGTGGTTAATTATAATCAAAAATGCGAAATCTAAAGTATTGTCACCAACCGAGGTTAAAAAGTTTTTAAAAGAAGCTCCGTATAGTCAGTACCTGGCAACATGGTCAGTTAAACTTTATAAATCTTAATGTATCATCTCTATCATCATCAGCCTATAAATGTTCCCACTGCTGGGACACAGGCCTCCTCTCTGTGAGAGGGATCATCTCTATAATCACGTTATTATAGCATAAGTTCTTACAACAAGTCTGTTTTTTTCCTCGCAAGTGTGTTGAAACACGTCGTATGAAACGCGTGTGGATTGATCATTACACACTTGTATCATAATGTACTATTTTAACACTCTTGCTCGTAAAGTTTCTCTTATTGCCCCGCTTTTAGGTTGGCAATGCAGCATACCTATTAAACACGTGTTTTTTTACATTATAATACTGCGGTAATGCGCGCTTTTAAATTCCAGCAAAGTCTTTATGCCTAAATTTTTTGTAAATATACAAACTGTGTTATGAAATAAAATATTTATTTATTTATTTTTAACATAAAACGGCCAAGGTCAATTACATTAGTTAAAGACACATTATTAAAATACAGTTAACAAAAGTATACAACTACTTACTCGACAGTCATACGCTCATCTCACAATACTCCAAACATACTGACAAGATCTTCTTCCGTTTATCCGCGTCACAGTCAGGCTTAACGTCCAAGAGAGTGTTAACTTGTTAAGCGCAGAGAGTGTGTGACGGATACATAAACATTATACCTATTTCATTAAATTATTTATTTTGTCAACTTCATACAAAAATATTAAAGAAGAGCTCCTCGTACCAAACTCAAAGTCTGTCTACAACCAATACAGTACATTTGTAGGAGAATTTTGTACTTTTTCTATATTTACTAACTTCGCCCGCCAGTTCGTCCGCGTGTATTTCTTATTTAATTAAAATAAAATTTTTAACACTCTACCCCCCCTATTACAAGGGGAAGTTTAAAAAATATTATACGACCTATATCATTATTTAGATATTTAATTTCCAAGTTTATAGATCAAAGGATTAAGATATTTCATATGAACAGTGTCCACCCACTTTCACGCAGACAGAGCTTGTTGTAGAAAACGATTTTAGTACATTTCTTTTTGAATTAATTGAAGTAACACGCAGTATAGTCATGCCAAGCAGTAGGTACAATCCTCCCTTTGAATTTTATTGTATTAAGCCCTTTTCACCCCGTTTTATATTTTTAATATTAGACTGTTCTGTTTGGTGGTTTCGTCAGTGATTCTCATTCAAAGCAGTAAAATAATTATTTGTGTTGATGCTTACTTTGACAATCGTCTGTTAGACGATTTCCATTTCCAATTTTTTTATGTACACATAGCTTCATCAACTAGATACCCAAGCAAAAGACATGCAAGTTCAAATTTGACATATAGCTGAATAATAGCTTTTGTATTTGTACAAAAGCATTTTATATTTAGTATATCAAAAAGAAACGATAGAGAATAATATTTAAATAATGTTTGTATTCGGCTAGTTAGTTCGGAAGTTTTAAGATCGCTTGAAGCAGATATGATTGGAGGTTCAAAACTCGGAAACGTAGTTTAATTTTTGACATTATGACATTAATGTTTTTAAATGCATAATGTTCTCCCCTACTTTATTTTGCAATATTTATTACAAAAATGTCACAACAGAAATAACAACAAGTAAATAAAGTTAATAACCTTTTACCTAATAGTATTTTTAATTTATTGCTACAAAATAGGTATCACAAAACAAACATTAGCATTTTGTTAGAATTAGAAATAACTTTAATAAAATAACTTGATGTGAATCGTAGTCGTTAACTTGACTAATATTTACTTTGAAACTTAACTCAGTTAATAAAATTAATGCATACTCAAACTTATAACAACTATCAATTAGAAGAGACCGAATGATAAAAAATAACGAAAGATAATATGGGTACAGTAAATTCATCGCAATCGCAACGAGCTCGCTGGCTAGTTAGCCAAAACTATCGGTATTGAATTTCGACGTTGGGCGATGCTTGGCCGTTGATTCGAATCCACGTCAGCCGTGATTTTTTTAAATTATCCGTTATGACTTATGATAGTCGTAACAAATTCAATGTTATAGCAGTACCTATAATAGTTTAAAACTTGAAGGGTCGCCACATAGTGACGCTGTCTGTATCTAAACAAAAATGCCTGAATACTACTACTAATTTTGTTGTCTCTTGCGTGAATGTAGGAAAATATCCCACAGGAACGTACTGCCGGGATTAAAAGTAGGTACCATAAGGGGTCCATCCAGGTTATAAACTGGTGGCACACAATTTAGTATTTTATTATAAATGTATATAAATAATTAACACTGCCACATTGTGCGAGAGCGGCACACTACCAATCAGTGTTGTTCCTTTCGAGACCATTTCTTTTGTACGTCGAGAGGTAGTGCAAAAGAAACTTTATGTGAGTAGCAGTGTCGTTTTGCACTCTGATTTGCGTTCCATGTCACGTGACCAATTTTTTTGTCCCACTGCTGGACAAAGCAAAAATATAAACAGAACAACACATAACATCACGTCTGTATTCCCTGAAGGGTTAGGCAGACGTGTACATTTTTAGTTCACAACCATTCTTTTACACATAATATCATTGCATTCTTTATTACAAAATTCTTATGCGTACTTTCCACTGATAACTAGCCTTTCCATGCTTACAACTGTACAAGGATCTTTTGGCGCGTGTCGTAAATAGGAACTAACGCCGCCATCTTGTTTTTCATTAAAAAAAAACACTAAAATTGTAGTGTCTACCAATAATAAAATTGTGTTATTTTTTACCAGCAACGCCCCCCTGTCAATGTCATTCGAGCGCCAAAAGATCCGTGTAGCACTGTTTTTAATGTGCTAGTTACCAGGGTTACCAGATCAATTAAAAAAGTTTTTGACAGACCGATTATTATTATAACCTCACTTCATCACAACTCACAACATAACTACAAATTGTGAAATCATTGTTTTGCTGTGTCTTATTTTGGAGCTGAAAAAGTCATTCGTTGAATTGTAACCTAAAATGACGGAAACTACTGATATCTTACAGCTCGTAGCCTATCAAGTAAAGATGATGACGAGTGTCCTACATCATTTAGATATTACTCATCACGAGATCAGTGAATTGCCTCCTGCTACCAAAATTTATGAATCTGTTGGCAGAATGTTTCTTTTAACTGATTTAAAAGATGTGAAAAACAACATTGAATCCCAGAAGACTCACATAACAGCCCGTAAAACAGAATTAGAAGCCCGTATACCGTATTTAGAAAAGGATCTGCTAAAAGGTACAGGCAACAGCTCTGCAACAAAAGTAGAAGCAAAGTGAATTGAAATTGTGTTGTAATCTATTTAACACAATGTATTTAATTATAAAAATTAGTATGTGTTAATAAAAATATTGGAACTATTCCCTAAAACCTAATGTAAGTAATTGTAATTTTGAATTGTTGATTATGAATAAATAACCTAAAAGTAAACCTTGGAAATGATCAAAGAGATTCAAGAGAGTTTAAATGTCTTTGAAAATAATAGAACGATATTATTACCCGACTGCAGCGGAACCCAAAAGGAGGGTAATGTTTTTGGTTGGTAGATATGTATGTACGTATGTTAGTCTCTGTGTTCATAAAGGCTAAACGAGCGGACGGATTTTAACAAATGAGGTATCGTTTGATTCGTATTGATGATAATTGATGTCGCAAGTAAGACTGGCTACATAAATGGATATGGAAAAAATCAACATGGCGGATTTTAGACGCTATTAATAGAACCTAAAAAAAATTTAACATATTTATTTAGGGTTTCGAAATAAAGGAGGTTAAAAATGCAAATAAATATGAATAAATTACTACTTTTCTAGTGAAAATTGTAGTAACTAAGTACCTAATACTGTGTTTTTAACCAGAATACCACATGTATAATTTTTTAGATTTTTAATTAGATTCTTTAGATCATGAGCTAGCCGAATATCAAAAAATATTTAATTTAATTTTTTTTTTTGGTTCGCTCTTTCAATGTATATTAGATCCTTCACAATTTAATAAACAATTTTATTTTCCTAATGTAAGAATTTGTTTCATTAATATATATTATCTCTCAACTCTCAATCTCGCACGCAATTATCGATATTTTCGCATGATGAACGTCTGTCCTCGCATTGAATAACACTATACAAACACACAATAACAAACAGAATAAACAAGTTTTCTTTCTTTCTTCTATACCTACAATAATATTTTTTAAACCCTTGCTTACGATCGGAATAAAATGCCCTTGTTGGGTGATACGGGAAATCTACAGTAGGTAGGTATATGTACACCTTTTGAAATTCTGGGATAAGACCAGGGAGAGTGGGATTATTACCTTAGATACTAAAATCACCCCGGTGCACCACTACTGCAGCCGGATGCCAGAGACAGGTCTTGCCCGACCCTGGCTACCTTTATCCTAATTGCGTAATACACGATCAATCACAATTTGTTTCGATTTGAAACAGATTTCTAATCCATTGCTTCATAAGTTGGCAAAAAAAATCTGCTCACCTATGTAAATAACGCAATGAATGTTGTTGAACTGTCAAAATTAAACAAATTAATCATAAGTAATTGTTTACGAAAATAAGTTACGCAATTAGGGTACAGGCCTTGCAGTCACTAACGCATATCCATAGAGGGAGATATAGCGGTTTTGTATTACACTATGGGTACTAAGGAAGATACGCAACGTTACTGCCTAATGTTTGTAAAAACCAAATGACCCGTGAAACAATCCATAACGCCATTATATTTTATGGTTTATGTTATTGACTACAATTCCGTTTAGTCATGCCATTTAATTTTGTTCTGTTTTTTGGCAAGTAAAAAATCTATTCCAAGAGGCAGTGTTGATTGTTCAATTTAAATGCTTACTAACTTGTCGGTAACATCGGTTTAGCGAAAGAGACATTGGTGCCGATTCCCTTGTTCACAAACTAAACTAAATTTAAGTTCAGTGCGTCTTTTTCTTTCTATTTCATTAAGAAAAGGACAGAAGATAAATTTTAGTTTAGTCCTGTCAAATTAATCATCGCCTGTCACTCTCCATACAAGTTTAGACGTGATTAAAAACTTGCCGACTAAAATTACGTCAATTTACGTCAAGCGCTGATTAATTTGACAGGACTAAACTAAAATTTATCTTCTGTCCTTTTCTTAATGAAATAGAAAGAAAAAGATGCACTGAACTTAAATTTAGTTTAGTTTGTGAACAAGGGAATCGGCACCATTGATGCCGATTCCCTTGTTCACAAACTAAATTTAAGTTCAGTGCATCTTTTTCTTTCTATTTCATTAAGAAAAGGACAGAAGATAAATTTTAATTTAGTCCTGTCAAATTAATCAGTGACAGGCACTACTCCATACAAGTTTAGGCGTGATTAAAAACTTGCCTATTAAAATTACCGTTAATTTACGTCAAGCGCGCAAATTTATTTTAGTTTGTGAACAAGGGAATCGGCACCATTGAACAGCAAGTTAGGTAGGTAAACCTACCTATGAAGAATAAAGTGATTTCAGTAGATACGGATATGGTAGGATCGAACTGGGACCTAAATTGTTTCTACATTAGATACAGGGTTCATTATTACCACACAAATCACAGTAAACAAACGAATTGTAGATATTGCTTTATTTAATAAAATTATAGCCAAGAGAAGTTCAACCTCCAGATTTGGTTTGAGCTAGAACATGTATAAAATTATTAATAGTCACAAATCACAGGAAGTAGGTAATATCACTAGAGAGAAAGAAAATAAAATCATCTTTCTACATACACCTAAATACGAATTACAGTAATAATATCACCACTGAGATACCTACATTGTATTTTAAATATCTATGATAGATCTGTGTAAGGACCTACTCCAAAGACGACAGCTAGTATTACATCCTAGTAGATACTTTTTAGTCTAATACAAAAGTACACAATCAATACTTAGGCTAAGAAGATATTCTAGGCGAATTATGAAAGCACAGTTTTAGTGATGATACAATATAATTCTATTATTGATACTAATATGTATGTAGTACACAATTTTCTACTTTTATTTGGTTACACACTGCCACAGACGCGTTCGTCTGTATGAGATTCAAGCGACACTGATACTAACTTTCTAAGTACCTAACAATCAATATCACAATATAGCTACTTAAATACGTGAAGATTCAAAGATGAGGCAACACCAACTATATAAGATTTACTGCAAAAACGTTGTTATATAACTGTGAAACTCGTCTTTACTCGTGCAGGTATGATTGTGAATCACTGATGCTTATTCAACAATTATAAAAATATGTAAAACCTAAAGCATATTGATTTTAAGTGTTCATAATATAACAACGATGTAAGATATATGTCATACATAATTTTTACAACTGGAGTTTTGAGTTATCCCGTAGATGTTAAAATAAAGCTAATAGAAGCTTCATGTGACTTGTGATGAGTTTTAAGTTTTTCATAAACAGAAACTAAAGTCTCACAATGCTCTGCCCCTGGCTATACAGTGTAGCAGGGACATAGACTCGCAAACATGGATTTAATAACCGACAAAAAATTTCAACGCAGGCAGAATCATGTGGGTACTAAATCCATGGTAATAACAGGTTGTGCGTCGATGCTACCCTGTATACAGCCTCATCGGTATAGTGGTCGCAAACGCGGAGGCGTCGCAAGATGAACTAGGATAGAGGTGGTGATGGTAAAGAAAACCGTTATATGAATACATATTTTTTGTAGTTCAGTCTGAATTTGTACAGTGTTGAAATTGGTCAATACGAAAATGTAGTGTGAATCAGAAACGACATAAACAAAGATAATATCTAAGCTATCTCTGTCCTAACTCTACGGTAATTACCTACAGAGAACCGTGATTTTATATTCGTGACAAGGTAAAATACTATGCAGATTTTTTTTTTGGTATAGTTTAGATACTTAAAAACAAGATAATGATGTCTTAATTAGAAATGAGTAAAAGCGTTAAATAAATCAATGCAATGTGTGACGAGCAATTATATTAAAATCGAAATAATAAATACTACGAGCTTGTTTAATTAATTAACAATTTCAATATGGCATACATTTAAACAAACTAATAGGGTGGTTCCATTCATGTACAGCATATAATGTAGATAATAATAGTTGGGTTTTATGCAGGTGCAATCGTGCAATGATAGTATCTTAGTCATATCACACGAATCATGAAATGACGGTAACTAGTTGAAATATTTTATTGGATGGTTGCGTTGCGTATTACACAATAGCAAAAAGTCCCAAATTACGTTTTTAAATACCTACGACTTTTTCTAGAGTCTGCTATTGTAATATATTCTGAAACTGGACCCACCCGGTATTTAATACCAACCAAATACCAATATAATACGTTTTCCTTTACGTATTGCTAGATATTTGTTGAAAAACTCCTAGATTTTGTGCTGGCTGCGAAGTGATAACGATAATTTACCCTGAATTATAATTTATTATTGCTACGCTCCTTATTACGTATTAATGAAATAAGACATTAATAATGTCCTATTTACCAAATGTATAATCATTTATCCCATAAATACTGCACAAGTAGGGCCAGTTGAACATATCTAAATGACGCGTCGTGATCACATCACATTATTTTCATCATATTGTTAATATCTCTTTTAAGTTTAACAAAAATTGTTTTCTACTAGCTTTAGACAGTAGGATGATATTGAGTGCTTTTGTTATAAAAATCCGAAAGGGCATTACTAAATTGAATGACTTATACTATTGAACTTTCGAATACAAAGAAATAATTAATTATTGTTTCCAGTTGGGTATGAATTAGTCACTGTATGTAGGTATGGATACATTAGATTAGACATAAACGTCACAGGCCTAAGCAGTATTAATATTAAACCTTACGTAACAACCATTAGACAGCACTCACTTTCTCATTATTATCAACCAAAGATAATAGGCAACTAGCAATTAAAATGCCGCGAAAGCAACATTAAAGCACTCAATTCTAAAATTCTTACATCTTCTGGAATTTTACTTTGTGTGGAAAATATTCGGCGTAGGCATGTTGTAGTTACTTCGTTACCGGCCAAACTTGATTTAAGGATAACTAGTTTAGTCTAGGTCAGGGGGCCTACCACAAGCTCATCAAGCAGTATTATTTTAATATTACTTCAGTGTGGGAAAGAGATGAAGCTCTACAGCACGCGTAGCATGACCACCGTAGAAACGAGTTTTGTCGACGGAAGAATAGACAAAATAACAGATTGTGATTGTTTATCTGTCATTTTGTTTACTCGTCCGTCGACAAAACTCGTTTCTACGGTGGTCATGCTACGCGTGCAGGACGTATAGCTCCATCTCTTTCTCCCACTGAATTAATATTAAAATAATACTTCTTTTGAGCTGGTGGTAGGCCCCCTGGTGCCTTTGCCTACCTATAATCAGTAAACAAGTTTCCCTATTTTATTTATCATTGTAGTTACCTCCTTCAATACTACTTCATGTTTTTGAACTACACAAGATGTCAAAAATACCCTGTCCGATCCGTGAGAATGTGTGGTGATAATAAAAAAAGGCCTTATTTTTTTTCAATGGGGAATTTTACCGTTGTTTAACGGGTGTCTACAAGTCATAATTTATGACCCCTGTTGAAAATTTGCTATTTTTTTATGGAATTAGGGGTGTTTTTAGTAATAAAAATGTGAATTTCAAATATAATAATAAGATTTTTGGTAATGTTATTACAGTACCTATTGGCCCTTTCGGATCGGACAGGTTTTTTTTTAAACATACTGTGTATCATTTTGAATATATTTTCTGAGCTAAGAAATCTAGCTATACGCAGAATCTGGCGTAATATTTGTTCATGCCCCGGAGAAAGAGATACATTTAGTTAGCAATTAATTACTAAAAGTAATATCTTACTATGAAGCTTAACATAATTTCTTTATTGTGTACGTTTTCACGTGCTACCTGCATCGATACCTTATCAATCATTTTTGCCCTTTTATCAGCACACAAAAGACAAGAAGGACACTTTAAAAAAGAAGACAGTACCTCATACATTATTTTGTACTGTTTTACCGATATGAAACGGCTGAATTATTAAAATTCTGGTGAGATACATCTGTTTTACGACCTATTTAATATACAGGATGGCCCGTTTACAGTGGTCCAAAACAATTTTTTTAAGGAGACTCTTCTCATTGAGCTTTCCGAAACAGCCTTATGTTATGTGTATTCTGCGATTATTTTTATTACAGTTTAGAAGAAAACTAAGCTTAAAGGGAAACATTTTCTTCGATAAAATTCGGTACAGATTAACAGTCCCTAAAAATGATATAAAGGGAGTGTGTCATACATAGACTTCCCAGTAGTTTTAACCACTGTAAACGGGCCACCTTGTATTTAATCGAAACCTGTTTGCAGAATGAACACATGCATTCGTAACGTACCCATTAAACCCATTGACAACAACAACGACACAACTAAAAAAAAATCGATCAATATAAGAGTAGGTAGATAAGGAGTGAAACCCCTTGCTGAAGTTTTCGTATTTCGATAGATAGCTGTCTTCACGTCTCGAGTGAATAGGTTCAGTCAATCTTGGCACCATCGTCGACCGCCTCATCGCGTATATTCAGATGAGATAGTAGTCAAACACAAGGGCATCAAATATTTGTAGATACTTACCGTACCCGCATAAAAAAAGTTATAAAACCGTTTTGTAAATCCTGATTTTATCGTAACTGTTTAGAGTATTTCCATAATTTTAGGAGTTATGTCATTGTTGCTAAACACGAGAAGAAAATTACTTTTCAACTATTAATGTAGCTTATGAATGTAACATGGAATGCGAGGGCAGTGTTCAGGCGGGCAGTAGTGGCCGGTCGGCGCCAGCGCCGGAGAGCGCGTCGCTGGTGTCCGCGGCGCCGTTGGCCAGCAACGCGTCGCCGACGCCAACCTCCGTCGCCGGTGGCTCTATCTGTAACGTAGTAACGGGAACTATATACTCTGTGTCATCTTATGTCAACGTTCCTGGCGGGAAATAACTCTTTTCTTTCTGCTTCTGATTTTACCGTTTTGTCATTGGCAGGAACAGCAATTAGAAATCTAAGTACTTAAAGGCAAAGGCAAATATAATTTTAGACAGAAACAGTTAATATGACGCAAGAGTTCGACAAAGCCGAACTTTTTGAAAAACTTCATCTGCCTTCTTAAACGCTGTATTGATAGACGGTGGAAAGACAAACAATATGCTTTGACTAATTCGAGAATATTCTATACACGATCACGTCAATAATACCTACAATTTTCCAAGCAAAACAAACAATAAATACTAAAATCGTTTTGTAACGTTTTAATAAGATTATATTATAAAAAACTAGTTTTTTATTGTGTCTTTCCCCGCTAGGTCGGAAATTATCCCACCGGAACCTACTACCGGGATAAAAATTATCCTATGTCCTAACCCAGATCATAGTCTACCTACCTGTGTGCCTTTCATCGAAATCCATTCAGCCGTAAAGGCGTGAAAATATAACAAACGAAGAGACAGACCGACAGATATTCAGATTACTTACTATTAGTATGGAAGTATGGATTTATAAACACTGACATTATTCATGACAGCTCACACAGCGATTATTATAAGGGTGATATCGTATAAAACACCATACAATTAGTTATTGCAACGTAGGTTACTAATTCCGTGATTTACCTACACACTTTACACACCAACAATATAATCGATGTATAGTGTAACAATTTTTTTTGATGTAGTTAGACTTGTCATCAGCATCACATTACACCGTGATTCTGTCAGAAGCCCTATGTTTACACAGACAGATACATAGAATAATTACTTTATTGTATGTATATAAAATTTGAGTTTTCAGCATTTGATCTACTATACAGGATAAATTTTTCAAGAGGGCGTAGTAGATGGCCAAATCCGAAACTATGTAGTAGTGAAAAATAGTCGAAAGAGCCTCGGGGCTGGTATTGATAAAAAATAAAGATTGTACTAGTTATGATTGAATTGTTGAAAATATGTATCAGTTCATCAAAAATCAACACTTCTTCAGTTTGCCGCACTATGATGTCATTACTTCCTAGAATTTGATCTGTCACCCTGTATACAGAAATATATTTTCATTTAACTGCACAACCGATACAAATGTAGCCGCTTGACCACGTACAAGTACCATTAGAAATAAAATTGATTGATAGAAATAGAATCTTCGTTTCAGCAACTGATGTTCGGCAAAGATGATGTCGCGTACGAGGTGGGCAGCCTAACCGTCCAGTGCGACGAGAGGCAAATCGCCCTGTCCGGGTAGACTGTCCACCGCGAAGCGCAGTACAGCCCCCCCCCCCCCTACCCACGCCGCCGCCTCCGATGACGATCCGTCATGGAGGCATAACTCGTGTAATTGTGTCATAATATCCGTCGGTTACGTTATTATAATTGACCATATTTTTACGGATGTTTGTGCATGAACACACACACAACGTTAGATTCATAACGGGAATTCCTTTGGGACTTACGGTCATTTTCGAAAAACAAACAAAAACTAAAGAAGAAACGTTTAAAAAATACCTTGCATCTCGTGGATAATACTCTTTAAATTAACAATATAAAGTACAATTATAATAGCTAAACTATACAGCTATAAATATTAAAATGAAAATTATCGGAGGTCACATTTTTAGTTCAAGTACAGCTCATTCGTATTTGCCACTGCATCGTACTATTAACATAACTATTTGGTAGCTTATAACTGATTAAATAAAATGTGTTCTATGTACACATTAGGTGTTACTGACGGTTTGTTTGTCCGCGGGGCCCCGGCCGGTGGGCGTGTCTCGTTTGCCCTGCAGGTAGTAGGTCATGAGCTGGCCCTTGCCCTTGACCGCGACCAGACCGCGCTGCTCGAAGTAGTAACCGAAACTTTGCAGAATTTCACAATTTTCCTCTGTAACCTGTGACAGACAGAAACATTGACATGTTGAAAAAAGCCTCTGATTTTTTTTTCGTTTTCATGGATATTTTGGAGAGTCTCTTCATATCAGTAGAAGTCTACCTCTCTAAGGAGAGTACTTATTTTAATATAGTATTAAGAATGTGAAGTCACGTTACGTCGTCGGTTTCCGTACAACTCTTTTATTATTTGTTGACTTTGTGTCTTTTTCTTAGTTTTGTTTTTAACTTTAATGTATCATAGGTACCTGAATGCATCCAGCTTTGCCAGTGCTTTCCATTCGCGAGGCAACGTTGACGGTGTTACCCCATATGTCGTAGTGCGGCTTGCGAGCGCCGATGACGCCGGCGGTGATGGGCCCGTGGTTGACGCCCATGCGCAGCACGAAGTGGTTGAAGGACTGCTCGTTGATGGCGGCCAGCACGCGCTGCAGCTCCAGCGCAAACTCCACCAGGCACGCCAGGTGCGCCCAGCGGACCAACACCCCGTCTGACGGCTGCACACAACGTAGCATATAGGTAAAGCGAAGAAACTCGATTGATAAGCAATCGTACTATCAACTTGAGTTGTCCTGTAAAATCTTACTTAGTCGAATAATAATTAGCGTAGTGTTTCAACCTGCTTAATCTCAATTTCCCTGACTTCAACTCAATTATCGGTACATCAAAATTCAAACAGACAGTTATACGCATTCAAGTGATTTTGGCAATACTCAAGGGTCAAGCAGTGCACATCTACAGCTCGCTCTTGACACTGCGGCTAAGCCTCGTTGACATAATGGCAGTCAGTGGTCGATACAAAATAAAGAGTTTATTTATAAACGTTGCTTAAAGTTTAGTAATGATTAGCGACTGTTTAACCATACATTTTTGACTTTTACACGTCACTTAACTTTAAGCAATGTTTATAAATAAACCCCTTATTAGCGCAGTAACGAAATAAAATCACGGATATGACATATCGTTATGTTAATCTAGCATTAGCGGTAACTCAAACTTTACGGAAGGAAGGAAGGCTTACAACGAGAAGGTTAATCAATTCCGGAGTTCCGACCGGTTCAGTATATGGCCCATTAGGACATATAATGCACGTCAATAGCATGTCTAATATATTAAAGAAATGTAAGGCATTTATGTACGCTGATGAAACTTGCCTGGTTTATAGTCATAATAATATCGATCTCATTCAGCGAGCTATGCAAAACGATTTTGACAATGTGGTTCAGTGGGCAGTGCATGCTTATTCACTCGCCGTATCATTAAAATAAAAATACTTTATTAGTGCAAGTAAAAGGTCACTCGTATTTACGAATGTCTGAATAGCAACAAGCAATTTTGTCAGTGTTTATGTTTAGAAACAGTAACCTCTTATAAATACCTGGGAATAGCATTATTAAGTTTTTTTTAGCGCATTAATTTTCAAAATTCAAAATTTGTAATCTATTGCTAGACGAGAACAATTGCCGACAAACTGTTATGCAAGCTTAGCAGATTTTATGTATTTTATTATTAATACAGATTTTGAATAAATAAATAAAATAAAAATTTACGTTCGTAAAACTTTGTTGCAAATGAGTACATTTCATATTCACAATATACCAATTAACAGTCATGTGACGCTATCGATAGACGAGTGGCTTGACATTTTGTTAACTGGTTTCAAATGCAAAAATACTTTAAAATATAAAACAAACCCTGTTATAAATCACTCAGTTTATTCTTTAAATCTATTATAGAGTTTTGTTGGCTTAATTTTATTTGTTATAAAAATGTCTGTAAGACTAATTAAACTCTCACTATTGCATATGACTCACCTGCATTTGTCGCGTAGGATTTAGGCCTGACGCAGCCATGTATGTGGAGCTGATCGTTTTTATTTTTATTATGTCCTTACTGAACTTGGAATCTTCCAGCAACTGTAATTAGTACGTAATAAAATTACAACGTGCAAATCATTAGCTATATAACATGATTTATGGTGTTTACACAATAATTTGATGAAACAACGAACAGACAAAACATTGTTGAAACTGTTTTTGGAATTAAGTTATACTCTGTATATACACAGATAGTATATATCTACGACTAGCCCCTGCCAGCGGCTTCACCCGCATGATCCCTTTATAAATGATAGCCTATATTACTCAGTGATATGAAAATATAGCATTCCACTGGTGTTTTTTTTTTCTATCTAGACTTTTTGAGTTTATTCATTACAAACAAAAAAATTAATCTTTTCTCTTTATAATATTAGTGTAGAAAAGATCGTTTAAATTATAGGCGTTAATAGTATACCAATAAATGTAAAATGCAGTACAAGCCTAAAAAAATCTAACCGGAAACAAATTGACGCGTGTCTATTAATAACAGAAAAAATCTGATGGTTTTTCTGAACGCATGAAAACGTCCAAACCACAGTGCGTGCTACGCCGTAGCCGCAGTCGTAGCAAAGCGCGTAGGGGTTGTTAGAGGTACGCACCCTGCCTGCAATGATTTCTACCTTTTGTCACAAGACTTAGAATTTAAATAGAAAAGTAATTTGTAGATATTTTTATCGCAATATTTTCATTAAACTTCTGCTCTCGATGCGCTGAATTTCTATCTCGGTCACTTCCTTGAATTTGTTCGAAAATTTCTGATACATTCTGATCTCGATCAGTATGTAAATTAACACCAAGTATGTCCAACCTATCGCTTGATGACTAGTTTGTAACTATGCCCTTCAATTGCCTTTTACAACTTGTATAGTAGAAAGCAGTTTCCTTCACGACCGTACGTATTTATATTGTACCCGGAAGAACAATAGAGATAATCTTAAGCCCAATTAATATTAGAAGAATGTAATTACATCTTATTTATTACTTAATCGTGCAGTGTTGACGAAATTTTGCAAAACAGATACTAGCACACTAGGTACATCTCAAAAATTATAGAATAATTTGGTCTCGAGAGTTGAGAATAAGCGTGTCCCTCCAGGCTATGGAGGACAATGTTAATTCCTTGATTATAAATCACATCTGACCCCGGTTCAGTAACCCCAATAAATTCGTTACTTCTACATGTGAGGTAACGGATCAAAAGTTATAACATACATAATATTACGTGCATTGTAAATTCAAAAAAGAGTTGTGATAAACTTTTTATAACCGTAGATGCGACCTACGTAACTTTTATGTATGTTATTGTTAGGTAAACTGTAAATAACAATTACCTACCAAATCGAAGTCTGATATAACTTCGTTGAGAAACCGTAAACATTCTAGGCCTTGGTTATTGACGGTTTCTTCCGAGTAGAACTCTGTAACAAATGTTTATTAAATGTTTACAATTTTTTTTTTTAACTCTTTTTCATATCTTGGTCAAAACCAACAGTCATTAAAACTTTAGTACCTACATAATTACAAGATGAAATATTTATATAAAACAATAAAAACATATTTATTCAACTGGTTCATTAATGTCTTTAGTGACAAAAATGTTCAAGGCAATATTTTTTATAGTAGGTAGTGTTGTTGAAGATGCATTTATTATATACTTGACCTTTGAGAATGATCAATTAACATAACTAATAAGGTGGTTACAACATAATATACCAATTTTTTTAATGTTATTGAAGCAAACCCTGACACGTGTACAGTCGTTAACATGACACAAATATTAACTAACGATCACGTTACAATAATAGTACCAGCGTTTATATAATATAATCATTTAATTCAGAAAACATTCATATTTCGACACACGCATTTTAACCTTTTAAGGACCGCGATCGCCCGGTGGGGTCGGTTTCTACGCCATAAACACATCAAAATAAAACAACATACACAAAATAAAAACAGTTAAGGACACAGTTACACACATTAAGACCGGGAGGAACTGTCCACTGCTCACAGTGCAGTATGCAAACGTATCCAGTGGCGCAGCAGTGGAGAGTCCCACCTGTCCACGAACACGCTTATTGTACTGTTGCTACTGGACCTAACACGACTCAGCAGCGACGCACACTGCTTTCTTATAAGAGCATAAAACCCATCGGTATGCGCTTCTACGAACATAGTCGAAACACTGCAGAATCGTGGTAGCCCCAGCAGCACCCTAAATGCGTTGTTGTATTGAACACGTAGGGCGTTGTATGACCCAAGTCTGTAGTTCACCCACAGGCTGCACGTGTAAAGTGTTTGGCAATAAGACTTAAAAATAGTCACTTTCACTTGATTACTGCTACGCGCGAACCTGCGGGCCAACATATTACACCGGACAGCCAACGCCCTACGTGCCCTTTCCACATCCGCGTTACCTTAGGTGCTCGGAAACCCAGTTTAACTGTACCCCTGCGATGGAGCAATAAAGGCTTATCCCATACAGAAAAGGAGCGCACTTTGATCACCACGCTTGCTCACTTCGTGTTAGAAATTTTAGATCATATTTTCATTTCTCGATGACTCGGACTAGATATGAGTGAGAGAGAAAATCTTCGAGCCAAGTACATAAAGCTAAGTGTTACCTGAAAAGTTGGGCATGGAGGCGAAAAGCACGCCGACCTCGGCGTAGCTCTGGCTGTAGAGGTCGCGGTGGTGGTGGCGCGCGCCCATGAAGTGGCGCGCCACGTGCGGCGGCAGCACGTTGTGGATGAGCGCCTGGTTGCGCCGGCGCAGGTCGCCCGCCTGCTCCGCCTGCGCGCGCATGCGCTCCCCGCGCGAGTGCCGCGCGCGCTCCAGGGACTCCACCTGCATTGTGGACAAAACTTGTCCGATTGTATGTACATAATGTTTATCCTATGCTGAAATTAATTATGTATAACGCATGTGATGGTGAAGGGATGAAGATAGCGTGAAGCTTAGCTTCAACGGCTTTCTTTCCCCCGGTGAGTTCAAGCACAATTTAAATCCCTGGATAAACATCATATGCATAGAAACTAATTGACCTAAACGTTGTGTTCAATCTAGGAATCGCACTAAACTAGAATTCAGTACTGTCTGACTCTCAGTTACGTGCTTAATATGGCACAAGTCTCCAGGGTTCGCTACGTTTTCTAAATTTTCGACTTAAGTACTTAGTTGTTTGTTAGAGAAGTTACGGTAATACGCACGTATCTGTTGAAAATGAGGAGCGCCAGCACAATGAAGAACAGCATTATTATGTTGCGTCCACCATGAATGCGGGCCCTGTAAGTTAAAGATGAATCATTCATACTTTTGCTACCTACTTTAGGATACAACATAATTATTATTGAGTGGCTTAATTTATTCTATCAGATAAAAATGGAAGCGAATCTCACAGTATAGCCAGGAGATCTTCATCGTAGTCGGTGGTGGCGTTGTACCGCACACGGTACGGGTCGCGGTCGAGGCTGGGCCGCGACAGCAGCAACGCCGGGTGTAGCAGCGCGGGCACGGCGTGCGCGCCCGCCAGCAGCGCCAGCAGCACGCCGCGCGCGCACACGCCCAGAGGTGACACCCACAGCGCGCCGCACGCCGCGCCCGCACCCACCTGTGAACACATTAAAAGTCAAATAACAAATTTTTACACCGAGCATCTAAAATCTATAGTCATAAATAACCTTCGCCATGAAAAAGAAAATACGATTATCTGGTAAGATAATCAAGGCAGAGTTTTGTGGCCGACTTGAACTAAGTACCAAAGTATCTTTTTAGGAGTTTTAACTTCAGACAGCACCTGTCCTAATAATTATCAAAACTAATAATTATCTTTTTGAGAGTACAAAGACGATTCTTTTGTTTATGTTTCAGTTTCATGGAAAGTGAATTCGTTTTACTTCATGGACCGTCGACATTGACCCGACCTCATTGCAAGTGGGTAATTAAGTCGAGATGGCTCGTGTTTGTGAGGAAAATGACCCTAATTAGGAAAAATAGGGCACATTTTTCTTCTCTCGTATGTGCATACCGTTAATTAATTGAATAAACAAGAAAGTAGTTATTAATAGCACGTCCTAGCTATGGTATTATTGTTATACAGTTTAGAAACTAAGTACGTTTCGACGTGGATTATAAGATAGATTTATCTCAAATTATGCTTTCTAGCGGTAGTTCCATTGCATTTATAATGAGTTACGTGATTTATTATGCTGAACTACCTGCGAAAAAGTTGAATTGTACACATCAGCTGTTTATCTTCCCACGATGCGAGATTAAAAAAGTCGAACGGGGGAAATAGGTTACTATGATATTTGTAAAGCCACACCGATGAGAAACCTGTCACCAGTTAGGCGTCGTTGTTTTGTTGCATTCGTTTAACCCAAAGAACTTTGGTAGGTGTAAGTAATAGTAACTGTTTACGACTATGTGAGAAAGCTAGGACGCTTGAAAGGTCAACTAAGTTATACAACCTCAACATACCACTGAAAATATAATATATAAGTATAAGTAATCTTTTTGGAGGTACGTAGATTGTTTTATATAATACCTATAACCTAGGCGTCTGCAGCGTTTATAATTATAGCATAGGTAGAACTAAACTCCATATTTGCATACTAAAATTAGCCTTTACATCATAGTGAAATATTAAGATATGCAAAATGCATTTAATTTGTGGACTTTATAATGTTAGTATGAACTCAAATGCCTAAAAACTTAGATCGTTGCGACAGCATATAAATATACAATTAATTATGTAAGAGTCTAGTCAAGTCTAGTGCTCATGCATTTTAGCACGTTTCTGTTAATTTTCAACAGCTGTGTAACTTAAGGCTGGTGTGTCAAATCGTTGTTGGTCGGTAGTTTGCCATCGGCATCAGAATGTGAAAGTAGAAAAGGTACTTCACGTGATAGTAGTAAGAAGGATGTATGCAGCGACGTGCGCCGCTGTGCGCGGGCGCGTCGTCTCGCAGGCCGTCCTCCAGAAGCATCGTCTCGAAATTACCGCAAATTATCTGGACAAACACATACGTGCACATTTAAGATCATCGGATACGATTTCATACGAC
This sequence comes from Agrochola lychnidis, assembly GCA_963680765.1. Taxonomy (NCBI): domain Eukaryota; kingdom Metazoa; phylum Arthropoda; class Insecta; order Lepidoptera; family Noctuidae; genus Agrochola; species Agrochola lychnidis. Next base: position 14,438,105 of record OY796858.1, read on the forward strand.
TTTTTGGAAACCAAATCCTGGCAAGGATTGGGTTTCCGAAAAGTTTCTCCAATATACCTATTTGAAATCGTAAGAAAATATCGATAAGTAGCAAATGTAGCAATCTAATAAAAAAATGAACATATGTGTAAGTTCAATGATTTCCGACGGCTGATAGTGACAGTTGTAGCGATAGTGATAGTGATCGTGACAGAATCTCACCGCGACGGAAATAGAAATAACAAGTATGATAGTGAGAGTGGCGGCGATAGTGAAGATAGCTTAGATAGTATATTAGCGCGGACTTACCAGTGGCGCAATGTTCGCGGCCACAAACATCGCGATGTTGAACGTTCCGCATGTCAGCTTCCAGTAAGGACTGACTGTTTTTTTCTGAAAGATTATCAAATAGTTAAAATGAGGGTGGTAACAATAAAAAACCTGATCAACTGCAAATCATGGCATGTTCTGATAAATCCAGAATAAGCAGATACTTAGACGGTCAAACTATCGTCTTAGGAACGGATACCGGATTAAAAGCAGTTTTTGTTTTGAAACGAATATTAAGTGTATGTTATAAACTTATAACATACCCAATAATATACTTAAGTGAGGAATGAAGACTTCTTTGATTAGAGGGATACACAATAAGTTCGAAAGAACTAACTACCACTGACACAAATGTAAAATCGATAGCTAAGCTCCCTAAACGACATTTTTTTTCTGAATACGTAACATAACATCACGCCTGTGTTCCCTGCAGAGCTGGGCAGAGGTGTACCTATAGTACACCTCTGTTTTTTTTAATATTAATCAAGCTACAAATGATAACACATATTTATATTTACCATACCGGAATCCCACCTAGGCCGTCTACAGATTATTTTATTAACAACTTGATTCCGCAAGCGGCTTTGCCTGCGTGATATCTTTATAAATTATAACCTTGACCTATGTTGCTCAGCGGTAATATACCATAATACTGGTGAAAGAATTTTTAAAATCGGTCCAGTAGTTTTAAGTTTATTCATTACAAACAAACATACAAAAAATCAAATCTTTTCTCTTTTTAATATTAGTTTAAAAGAAGCTAACCTTGTATTGTGAATATCGATAGCACGTGTAATAAACCACATTGATTAGGCCGGTCTCTAGTACGAGCGCGAGGTAGACGGCATGCAGCGACCAGGTGGGTGGTACTGCGAAGCTGGCGAGCGCGACCACAGCTGGCAGCAGCATGAGCGGCGGCGCGGCGACGGCCAGCGGGCACGGGTCGCTCCGACGAGCGTACACCTCCTCCGCACCCGAAGCTTTGAACGTCAGGCATAACGTTGTCCCGTCTGCTAGTTCCCTGTTTATGTCATGTTTTCGTTAAATACATAAAGATACTAAACTTATTATTTACCAAAAGAAATCGGGTCAAATGTAACACTGTTACTGCCTATAAAAACTCAAAAAATATATCTGGAAAATGAAAATCTTTTGAATAAACAAGCATCAGTTTTATATGTCCTATAAAACTGCACCTATATAGTAAAGAAAACTATGTGCCACTGTATGTACCGAGGACTGGAATGGTAAATGTGTTTATTGACACGGTTCCATTACAAACGCCTAAAATAGCATATTGTAACTATTTGCGATACACGCTGTGTCCGAACGGATCGATCTTCACTTGGCTACAAAATTCTACAAAAACGTTAGGAAAGAGAAATGTGTAGGTACATGTTCATCCTAATCGAGCATATTCTTCTATCCCTATTTTCTCTTAAATGTTATAGGTAAAAATGTAATGTATAATTAAGAGGAGGCTCCCTAAATAGTATGTTAATTTGCATTAATATTCAACAAAGTCACGCATACAGTCAAAATGAAACTTTAGTATATGATTTATTGGATCTTTTTCTTTCCATATATAAGACAGTTACGTAATTGGAACATTTTCGCTCGATTCATTTTTTATTCGAACATCATGTCTTTTTTTTAAAGATTATTTGAAACAAAAACAAGATTACTCGGCTTTTATGTCTAAAATAACAGACAACAGTAAGAAAATATAGTTAATTATCCAGGTATAAGATATTTTTCTTTAGATCAATTTATTACTTTAGTTATAAACGAAATAAGAATTGAGACTTACGACATTTAGTTCCGCGCTCGAACACGACCAAAGAGCGCACGCTATATTCAACTTTATTACTGATGTGTTAGCGTTTAGCATATAGTGGAGTGATGGGGTGCATGGGGGCGGAGTTTGCGTGGAAATTGACTTTGGAGTGAACTTTTATATTTTGACAACTGATTAGTTCAGTAATCCTGTCACCGTCGACGTCGTGGTAATAAAGATGAATGCGGAAATGTTAACATCGAAACTTACTGATTAGCTTATCTACCTATAATGTTTATGAAATCGCCATTTCATTACGTAGGAAATTGACGATTTACCATTTCTTTCCAAACCAAAAACCAGTAAAAAGTGCCCAACATTTTGAATAGATGAATTAACTGAGTTTGAATAAATGTAGGTAGTATAGTATCTAATTGAATTTTAAGATAAAAGAGCATTTATGTAAAAACAATGGGAGTGGTACATTTCGATTATCATCTTTCAGTTTGGTTCAATCAGCAAAAACTAGACAAACGGACATGCTAGTAGTCGAACGATCCTATCAATTATACTCGAGATGGTTTTGCCCTTCACATTCCAGCGTATGTGTAAAAAGAAACAAACATTTTGATGCGCTATTTCACAAAGAAGACGTAAATCAATTCAAAACATACACATTACTGACTGATACTTTCAAAGGTAAAACTGAAAAAGAAATATCGTTGCGTCGTTTTAATAATAATTTCAGGGAAAGCAATATAAATAAATTAGAACTGAAAAATCAACTGAAAAAATACTTATTGAATATACCATCAAATTGTATACAGTGCATATCATAAATTAACTGCTTATTTCGTTTTGTTTTGTTTGGCATTGACAAGGGCACTTATTCAAAAACAAGACTACTATTTCTGCAATTTTTTGCAACATACCTAAGTTTACAATGCCTGCTGCATTGTAAATCCAAATACATTGGGTGCTATTTGAATTTTGTTTTATTTTCAGCTGTTAATACGTAAACACAAGTGAAACAAAAGAAAACAGAAAATGTCCACGTAACAAATACAACAAAACAATAATATTGTGCAACTCCTGTGAACTTACTTGTCGTCGTCTCTATTCACCAGTTCTTCTTGCAACATGCTAAGTATTTTCTGTTCTTCGTTGTCCTTGCTCTCGTCTTGTGGCGACAGAACCTACGAATAATGTACGAAGCATGTCTATGTAATTAACAAGCGAAAAATCAATATGAGAGCTCATGATCGGCGTAAGTACTTATAGCATCAATAATCAAAATATGTCCGAACATGATGAGCAATCGATTCGAGTGAGATTATTTAACCTGCTACATTAGCTAAACTAGGAACTATCTAGCTCAGGCCGCCTAGTGCCCTAGTGTCCTATTTATTTAGGCTGGTGGCGAGGGAGCGGTGAGGGGGGTGGGGCAAGCGCAGTAGTGCACTCACCGAGTCCTCGTCATCGTCTCGGAGGTCGGAGAGCGTGTCGGCCGAGTCGCCTCCCTCCGCGGCCTCGCCCTCCAGTGCACTCCTCTCCTCGCCTCCTTGAAACTGCACGATACAATCAACGTGAATCTTGTGAAGATGACAATTTACATAAACACAGTCTGATACGTTCTACATGTTTCTACATCTTTGACAAATCATGGATAGCACCGAGGTTATTGAAATGATGAAATACCATAAATATTATTAAAAAAACCGGCCAAGTGCGTGTCGGACCACGCACAATGAAGGGTTCCGTAGTTGGGATGAATTTATCCCAAAAACAAACTTAACTTTGTAGTTGAAAAATATGTTCTCCCATACGGAATGTATGGGAAAACATGTTTTTGCAACTGCAAAGTTAAGTTGGTCAATTATTACTCGTTAACCTGTAAAGCCTACTTAGCTGTGATAGTTTTCCTTTTAATTTCGTTATATAAGCTAACAAAAACTAGCACTTTAAAGCTTAATATTTCGCAAACGAATCCCTGAATCCAAAAATAGTTTTCACAAACTCCCAATATTTTTGAAGAACCTTTCCTATGATACCCCCCACTATGGGGTAAAAAAATAAAAAAATAAACATCATCACTTTACGTGTATGAGAGGTACCCTAAAAAAAAATGTTTTTCATAATTTTATTTTACCACTTTGTCGGCGTAATTAATATGTATACCTATGTCAAATTACAGCTTTCTAAAGGGTCTCGGAGCTAGACCGCGGACAGACAGACAGACAGACGGACATGACGAAACTATAAGGTTTCCTTGTTTACTACGGAACCCTAAAAAGGGAACCTAACATGTGTCTGGCTACAAAATAAATGGTCTTTAGCGTTTTACGCCTACTATGTGAGTGACTGTAATTAGATACTATTGACGTCATACAAAACGAACGACATACCTATTTATCTAAATTATACAAATTAGGTGCTATAAATTGGGAATTATTTCGTAATATCTAATTGATTATTCTATTGTCGCTGTAAAACTATACCTAATAAGGACTATCAATAAGCTAATTAAACTTTTAACAACTCGCTTTAAGCAGACAGCAAGACATAAAAGATACAATTTTCATTCCACTTTGTTGACATTCTTAAGCTTTGTCGACCCAATTCGCTTCGTCATCCGTTTTAAATAGATAAGTAAAAAGACGTTTTATGTAACAGTCTTGGTCGGAGTATCTACATAATTAATTAAGGCAGTTTAGTTCATTTTCTTCGTTCGATATTCATCCATTATTTTGGTAACCAGGTAGGTACTTAAAGTTTGTTACTAGGGCAGGCGGAAAAACGGAAATAACTAGGAATGTTAGCGTGTAGGTACAGAAAGCGATATTGACAAAATACAATATTTAGTAGGTGGGTTAAAAAACAAAACGTTGATTTTTATGTCTTTAACAAATAAGTAGTCTGTAATGTAAGGTTACACAGAAGACAAAACAACGTCCAAAAGAAAAATAGGAAAAGGTGGCTCTCCCCATCGCGGCATCGCTGCATCGCTGCGCTCAAAGCTATTGTCCGTTTTCCGCAACAAATTGTCTATAATAAGATGATGAAATTCACGAATGTTACTCATCTACTTATGTATCCTGTAAAAGAGTAATGTATGTATATTTTAATGTACCTATTTACAATAATAATAGACCCGGAACATAATATTTTCGGTTGCTTCAGGCCGGGTACCTACTATGTACTTAAAATACTTCCTTGCAAATTGTCCGGTTACTGCGGTAAAGCAGCTTTTGATTAAATGGCCGCCAAAGTGAGTTTTTTAAATAATAACTACTGTACTTCCTTGTTAAATGGAAGTGAAATAAAGCCTATTCGATACTACAATAACGTGTATTTATGGTTCTGTATTATCTAGTTCCCTTCCTGATATCGTATTATGTATGTACACTCAATTAGATAGCAACTTAGTTATTAAAATCGATTTTCCGTACGACATAACATTGTCGACGACGACGAGAACCTAATACTTATCGTAGAACAAATAAAAACAGTTTGAAGATTCCAATGCTTTGGTACTTTAACAATGTAAGCTAAAAATATGCTATGTGAAAAGCTCGTACTGACAAAATGATCACAAATTACTATTCACAATACCTACAATATTTATGTAAAACCACAGTGTTAAACTAAGGATCACTCAGTCATTTACTCTGTCTCTCTCTTTTTCGAGATTTTACTCTACTATTGCCTACACATAAGACTTATTTCACTTCGCAGTCGCAACTCGCGAGGAGCAGTGGAAGCCCAGTGGTAACGGCCGCGACTTACGAGGGTTCAAATTCTAGTCGTGGGTTCAAATTCTAACCCAAGCAGGCACTTTACTTTGTGTATATTTCATCACGAAGCTCTCAAAACGGTGAAGGAAAACATCGTGAGGAAACCGATATGTCCTAGAACCAAAAATTCGGAGACATATGAGATCTACCAACCGGCACTGGGCCCGCACTGGCCTGTGTCCCAGCAGTGGGAACATTATAGGCTGATTATACTACTCGACTCAAGATCAATCTGCTTAGCCTTTTCCCAACTATGTTGAGGTCAGCTTCCAGTCTAACTAGATGCAGCTGAATACCAATATTTTACATGGAGCAATTGCCTATCTGACAACCCAGTTACTGGATAACACGATTGACGATACCCCTTGGTAAGACTGGTTGTCAAGCTTATGGGCTTCTGACTACCCGTAACAACTGTCAAACGCTGGTTAAGCGATTGACTGCTGCGCTGCGTGTCGCGGGTTCGATTCCCGCACGGAACAAATATTTGTATGACCTACAAGTAGTTGTTCCGGGTCTGGCTGTTTGGTGTATGTGACTCTTTAAATGTTTGTAAACGCACCCACAATACAGGAGAAATTCCTAGTGTCATCGTTTAAAAAAAAAAAAAAACTATGACAGTCGGAACCAACGGATTTACGTGCTTTCCGAGGCACGTGCGATGTATTCAAGCTAAATAAAGCATTGGAAACACAACATTAGTAAATTACTTAATTTGATTCGTAATGACATCTGTATTAATTACAGACATATTAATATTTTTGAACTACGCTAAATAACATATTTGTGTTGTTTCATCTTAAACTTTCTTCAATTCCAATTTGAATTCACTCCAAACACAAATACAAACTTGTTAAGATCTGGCCACACTGAAGCAAATACCGCGCGGGATGCGGGACGAAATTAGCTCGCGCTGATTGTGGCAACTAACTTGAATGGAGGTGTTCAAGTGGTGCGAATTGTCGCGTGACTTCTTAAGGCGGAGACTGACTTGCAATGTTTGTTTGTAATGGCATTCGAGGCGAGCATGGATACAAAACGGCGTTACATAAGACGCGGCGAATGCTCACTTCGAGCACATTGCTCAAGCGTGCTCCATTTCTTGTTACAAAACGGTGATACACTAAACGTGGCGAACGCTCGCTTCGAGCACTTGACTCAAGCGTGCTCCATTTTTATTCAGAATTGCGGACGTAGAGGTTGACATGTGCTCGCAATGCTCGCATCGACCGGCTCAACTCGCAGCACTGATTGCCTACTGTACGCGTTTTAAAGGAATTCACGAAAAAGCCGACATTCGAGTGCAGGACCGGCGCTCGCATCGAGCGGCTCGGCTCGCTGCACTGACTACTATAACGCGTTACAAAATCTCGATACTTACATTATAAACAAACGTCGCAAGTCAGTCTCCGCCTCTAATCATTAAAACAAACGACGCGCGCTTTCGCATCTCGTGTCCCGCGCGGGATTCGCTTTAGTTTATTCAGAGCTTTATGTATATCGTGATTAGACATGAGTATTTATTGACAGATGACAAGTTAGGCTGTTGATCGACTTTGATCACTTCTCATTAAATCGAGATGCCAAATAAAGCAGTCTTGTTTGTAGACTTTGGTATAAGTTCATCGCGATTTCTAAGGGTTATATGAGACGTACAAAGGTCACACTGTGCTTGTGTGTTCACAAGCAAATAAAACTTCATCGTATTATGAAAGAATTTGGAAACCAAATGCGACTTTATAATGCTTTTAAATAAATAAAATATACCTACCTATTACCTACTTCTACTTAGTATCTATTTATTTCAAAATTATCCACCTGTTTTTGTTATTATAACAACAAAAAATCTGTCGAAAATTCGTTGGCAACAGCAACTGCAGAGTGAACTGAAGTGCTTGCGAGTGATTCTCAGAAATACGCACGACCACGTTTAGCGTAAATGTTTATTTCTCATTACACGTACGTACGTACCCAGTAAAGAAGTAAACGCATCGAAATTACGCGTACACTGAAAGCTACTGAAATATGACATGAAAAACATATAGGTATACCCATATATGTTGTTATAGCATCTGTAGTTCGGTAGATAGAATATGCTTCATTGTATTGCACACTATAAAAATATTAAAGTAGTATTGTTCGTTGATATTATTAGGCAAGTATATACATATAATAATCTGTAGATAAGCAAAGAACTTACTGGTTTGAGAACTTTTACAATAAAGTAAGTCTTGATGCCAGCTTGCCGTAGCATTTCCTCGCGGCGTTCACCATGAGCGGGCTCGACCTCAAACTCGTTGTTAAGAAAACTCAGAGTTACTTCGGAAACATGTACGCGTCTGTAAACAAAACTCTTATTAATAGAATGTAACTACGTATGCATAAATAGAAACAGCTACTAAAGTCGTTGAATAAATAAATCTTTTACAACTAAGAATAGACGAATATACCACCTTTTGTTGATTTTATCAGCAGGTATCGCATCTCTTTGTGTATTTAATAATACCTTTGTAAGTTTTTATTAGGTGGGATGATAAGCTCTGTCTCAATTACTATTTAGAAGAAGTATAAAGTTTTTATTATACCTACACTACCTTTTAATTGGTTGTTTTTTAAGTTTTTATGTTAATTAAACTAATGTTATTGTATCGTTTTAATAAACTAAGTATAAATGAACAAAACATTATTCTTCGAATGAATCCGGTACAAATACGTTTAACGAGAAATATAAAATTTCCAAATTATTAACGTCCCTTATTTTTAATTTAATTTAAACAAAATTACTTTGTTTTGAGCTAACTTTAAAACTGAAAACTTATCAGGAAAGTTAGCACTAACCCAGCCATTCCACTGCTCTCCATCTTATTAGCGAGTTCGACATCTCGCGAGTAGACGTCGAACTGCCACTGTCTCTGCCCCAGCACCCCTGCGAGAACTGCGCCCGTGTGGATGCCCACACGCATGTCCACCGGCGAGTTAGTCGTCTGCTGAACGTATCTGAACAATACAAATTATGGTTCAACTTATATGCATGTAAAATGGTTATTGACATCCTAAGGCCCGTATTACAGAACGTCACTCAATACTCAAGCATTACTTAAAACTAGTTTCAACCAATCAAATGGCTTGAATCTAGTTTTAAGTAATGCTTGAGTATTGAGTGACGTTCTGTAATACGGGCCTAAGTCTTCATAACCTTACTTGATAGCTTTAACCATAGATAGTCCCATGTGCACGCACAGCACGGCATGGTCCGGGCGTTCAACAGGCGCGCCGCTGATGCAATAATAACAATCGCCGAGAATTTTGATGCGAAGTTGTTGATATTTCTACAAAATAGAATTACAATTTACGGAAGCCGAGACTGGCGTAATAATTTACAGCGGACGAGACTTGGAGACGAAATAATAAATTAAATTTTCTTTACCTCAGCAAGTCGATCAAAACGAGCAAACAGCTCATTCAATATTGCGACGAGATCTTGCGCTGAATAAGTTGAGGAAATAGCCGTGAAGCCTACGATGTCGGCATACAGAATACTGATGATGAACAAATAATATGTTAATAATAGTTGGAATTATATTTAATTTAATTATGATGTTCTAAACTGCAGACATACCTGACATTTTCATGGCGGGACATGTAGATTTTTTTGAACTGTGTGTCAATCAGTCCCAGTTCTTTCCGCATCTGAACAGCAACGTGTTCTGGTAGCACCGATAGAAGCAGCCTCTCCTACAAATCAATCAAAATCAAAATATTTTATTTCACATAAACCTACAAGGGCACTTATGAAACGTCAGAAGCTAGGTGCACGGTTCTAATTGGTCGCTTCCTATGGAGAAGAGCCGGCAAGAAACTCCACGGTTACTCTTTTCAAAATAAATTGTTTCTACAATGTTTTCAAATTATAGTGTTAATAGGTATGGCAGGACAGTGTAGGCCTATCAACAAGTACCAGGTACTTAGTAAAATAGAAAATGGTCCACAAGTCTACAGCCTACAACGTTCTCACATTCACAAAATCTAAAAGAAAAGAATCTATATAAAAGATAAACAAAATAATAAAAATAAGGACCTATTTAAACCAAATAACATGATTGCCACTACAGCTGTAACAAATCTAATTTGATTTAAAAAAATATAGAAAATTGTAGGTATATAATGTCAAATACTGAAAAGATTATGTCAATGAAGTATGTAAAAAAAGTAAAATAAAATAATCATCGTAATTTGGGAGCAGTTAATAGACATTTACATAGTTATGCCATTAATGAGGTACCAGGGAAGCCACATGTGCAGAAGGAATTATTGCGAGACTTCCTTGTCTTCAACGTAGTCTTTAATCTTATAATATGCTTTTTTGATAAGGACACGTTTGAAATCATATCATAATGGTAGTTAAATTGTGTGCTGTGTTATCTAAAGATTCCAATCACTTTAAAATAATAATAAGAAGGCAGGCAGTATTTCTAACATTTTATCATCTCTTATTTCATTTCATTCTTCCAGATTAAGATATTTAAAAAAAAACTATTACGAGTTGCGAACAACGATTCTTATTTGCTACGAAAACATTGTTTAGACTTTTAGTGGGTTTCTATTTGAATGTGGATGTGGGTCAGCGCGATTCGACATATTTTTGTATAGAGATGTACCCTAACTGATCTACTCCTGCAAAGGCAATATCTCTTGTTTACTTAAATTCAAACTGGAGGAATAGGCGTTGCCTCAACTGCAACGCATATCCACAAACATTATTTTTATTATAAATAATAAATAAATAAAGTTTAATTAAATTGTAATGAATTGTTTGTTAAATTGAAAGATCTGTTTGTTCTCTGTATTTCATGTGCCCTCATGGATAATGAAACTACGCATAGGTGTGAGATATGTCATCGGCACACATCGCTGCGCATGAAGCCAGCTCGTTGACGTTTGCCGAGATTTCATGGATCACAGGTAGTTAACGATTTGATTGCAGCCGGAGGCTTGCCTATTGAACACAATCATACACGTTACACGCTACAGCTGTCGCGAAAATTGCTCAAATGCAATGTTTAGTGGAATTTTGATTGAGGAAGTGTGTTCAGAGACTGAAAAATAATTTCTTGGGTTAACAATAAGTGTAAGCGAGACATGGCGTCAAGATCTCAAACGACAAACGATGATTTACTACATTTGGCTTTGTGTTTAGAAGTGAGGTAAAGCACCCAGTATCTCGTTAACATCTGTTGTGTTGCATTAAAACTGACATTTAGACGGGCTTACGTAGGACTGTTTGGTTACAAATTAGTTGATTGAGCTCGGTTCATAAACTGCTTCCGTTAGATCAGCGCTCACTAATATGACCGAGCCCAACTAAGGTAAACGCGGGTGAAGTCGACAGTGACCCAGAAGTCGTCAAATTATCTAAAAACATCAATATCTTTTTCTACTCAACATAAAACTGGCCGATCTTTATAGCAACATATTTAAGATAACATATTGCACAATTAAAATACCAACCCTAAGTTTTAACTGTAATGGGGTTTGAAATATTTTACTTGAAAGGTGTGTCTCACAAATATTTTATTTTTTTTGCAAGATTAGCTACTCAATGTGAAACTAAGCACGTAGTTTTATGATAAAGATAAAGATAAAGATAAAGATAAAGATCATTTATTTGTCCAAAACATGAGTATACACACACATGGCATGCAAGATGTTACAATTAAATTATATCACAGTCATGTTTTGCCTTAACGGCGTACAAATATAAGTAGGTATGTTATTACATTTAATCAATTAATTATAAACTTATTGATTAACTTTTTAACTTTTTGATTTGTGAAGTTTCAGTGGGGTATACGGTAAGTCCGATTGTTTGATGAATTAATTGAGTTAATTAGCAAACGATATAACTTGGAATTTGGAACACTTTTATCTTATAAGTATTTTTATTTTAATGTGACATTTATTGGTACCTTAAAATTCCTACGTGTCCCAGAACTCGTCATTTTAAGTATTATTGTGACGATTACTGGGACATACTTAATAGTTGCTTCTAAACTCGTCATATTAATTTTGAACTCTCGGGGTCTTGAACATAAAGTTCAAGATAAGCACAAAAATTTGTGATCGTCTTTGATATTAGTGACCAGTCTAAGGAACAAAAGTTGAGTAGAAGACCAAATCCCAAGAAATTACTAAAGCTGTCAGCAGAGCAGGTAGGTTATTAAAACAGCAAGATAAATTAAATTCTAATGTATTTTTGTTTCAAAAATTAAGAGATCAGAATGGCAAAATCAGATTTATTTGAATCAATTTCGACGTGAAAACGTGTTTCCGCTCGGTGTACTGGTGGTAAGTTCAATATTTCTGACCATCAAAAACATGTAAGATTTGAACCGCTAATAACTACGAGAGTTTGAATACGTAATGGTTGAGCATTCAAAAAGTAGGTTATATATTTGTTCTAATTTTGTTAATTGTAATTTTTCTGTTGTTTCTCTCAAAGTGGTAGAGCTTTGTCAAATATTGACAATGGCACTAGAATCATCGTTCTAGCTAAACATGTTTTTGCGTTACTCAAATTGGAATTGCGACACATAGTGAAAAATAGAGGGTAGTGCGCATGCACGTGCATTCGTGATGTGACGCCATAGGCAAATTATATCCTGCCTCAAAAATAGTACAAATATATAACCTACCTTTTGAATGCCCAACCATTACGTATTCAAACTCACTCCTAATTAAATGAAGTAACTATTTACTTAGAATAATGGATAAATTTCCTATTTAGTCATGCAAAAAGTTTCATTCTAAATGAAATACTTATCACACAGCAGTTCTTTAAAGTCAGCGAATTTCAAAACCCGACGAGTGTTGGCACGTTTACCTTACTTCCATCCTTCAAAGTATCAGCCACAATCTCCGAGAAAAACTTAAGTAGTCAGACGGGGATCAAGGGTAACCGAAATAATAAATATTGGAACTAAACGCATAATCAGCCTATAATGTTCCCACTGCTAGGACACAGGTCTCCTCTCAGTGAGAGGAAGTGGGCCTTTATCCACCACTCGGCCCCAGTGCTGGTTGGTAAATACCACATGTCTTCGAATTTTTGGTTCTAGGACATGCCGGTTTCCTCACAATGTTTTCCTTCACCATTTTGAGAGCAGTGGTGATGATATAATTTACACAAAGTAAAGCGCCTGTCTGGGTTCGAACTTACGACCTACTCGTAAGTCACGCGGCCGTTACCACTGGGCCTCCACAACTCAACAAAACGCATCGTTTCAAAATAAATAAAACCGGAAAAGAGTGAGTTGGACTCGCCCGCCGAGGGTATATAGGTACGGTACCTTGGTAGGAAATAGATTGTTATACACTGGCTTTCAAAACTTAGCACCACACTTTTAAAATTGCAATTTCTCCTAAACTATAGAAGTCAGAGCTTTGAAATAAAAAACGTTTTAAGCAAATTTCATCAACTTTCTTTGAAAATATATGTTATTATACATTAGTAACGTTTTTAACAAAAAAAAGATAAAAACCAAATATTGGCAATTTTTAACATACTGGCAAAAAACTCAAACAACATTTTTAAGTATGTTTTACGCCTTACTTACATTTTAATAACTGGTATCGCCTCCTCGGTCTCTAATTACAGCTTGGAGCCGGTTTGGCATACCTACTGAAGACGAGGTTTCGGAGGCGATGTTGGGGAATATTCTCCTGTTCTTCCATCAGGGCCTGTTTTAGGGCCCTGAGAGTGATAGGAGATGGTCTGTGGCTTCTGACCAGCCTCCTGAGCTCCTCCCAAGGATGCTCGATCGGATTGAGATCAGAACTTCTTGATGGCCAAGCCATCAAGTTGGTACCAACCTCCTGAATGTACTCTTGTACGATCCGAGCGGGCATTATCCTGCATTAATATCGATCCATCACCCATATTTACAAAATGTGGCCCTGTATACTCATTAAGGATCTCTTGTGCATATCTTTCCCTAGTAAGGGTGCCATTTTCTATGGCCACTTGCTCTGTGCAACCTTCTGAAGAGATGCCAGCCCATACATGTATAGAGCCTCCACTGTATTGAACTCTTTCTGTGAAGCAGGCTTGAATGTATCGCTCACCAGGTCGCCTGTACACTCTTCGCCTTCCATCGGAAGTGAATAGTGATAATCGAGACTATTCAGTGAACTTTAAATATCTTGTAAGTTATTGCAATTTCAAAAGTGTGGTAAATGGTAGTAAGTTTTGAAGGCCAGTATAGTTGAAAAGAATCAATTCCTACTCGTATCTTCAATTCCATTATATCTTCGATCACAGATCCCCCTCAGTAAAATTTTTCGTAGTCGACTACCTAACCAAATTTAGTTCTATTTTTAAAATTCATTCCCGCCCTAGATAGGGAAGTAATTACTATGAGTCTTTCCCGCCCAAGGGTGGGGATCAGTGTCTTCCACCCGCTACTTGGATTAAACAAACACTACTTTCTGAGTATGAGAAATGAAATAGTAGATTGTTTACAAGGGTCGAAAGAAATGAATTCCCATACGAGGTAGGCATTTAGACGCCCGAGCGCAGCGAGCCCTCGCTGCACTCTACACTGAAAAGTAGAGTGTTTAACACGGATGAAAGTCATCAATTCCTATGCAGACTATATAGCCGCGCTCGCTGCGCTCGGGCGTATAAATACCTACCTCGTATGGGAATTCATTTCTTTCGACCCTTGTAAACAATCTACTATTTCATTTCTCATACTCAGAAAGTAGTGTTTGTTTAATCCAAGTAGCGGGTGGAAGACACTGATCCCCACCCTTGGGCGGGAAAGACTCATAGTAATTACTTCCCTATCTAGGGCGGGAATGAATTTTAAAAATAGAACTAAATTTGGTTAGGTAGTCGACTACGAAAAATTTTACTGAGGGGGATCTGTGATCGAAGATATAATGGAATTGTAAAATAGACAATTATTATGGGTATATCCCCCTTGAGGGATATTACACTATCATTTTATATCATATACCTATCTACGAAGCTCACAAATTACCCATGTTATGCCTTTTTTACAATTTAGTTATGTCTTTGATCATGGATCTGTGATCGTAGATATGATGGTGATGGGTAATACACCCTTATAGAAAAATACTCATAAAAAAAAATGCTGCCGTCTTGTCACTGTATAAACAACCAGTGTGAATTAAAAAAATACCTAAGCCGGACGACCCGCGACGGTGACACGGTGTGTTCCATATTTAAAATTAAAAAAAGACTAATCGGTACTAGAATACCCATGTTATTAATTATCAATATCAATTAATATTTTAGAAAAACTACAATTTTTTATTTTCCTTATATTCGAAATGAAAAGTAGAGTGTTTAACACGGGTGAAAATCATCAATTCCTTTCGACCCTTGCATAACAATCTACTATTCCTGCTGCCGCTGGCAGACATATTACATCAAGTCTGACTTCAGGATCTGGCGCTAATGCGGAATGAATTAATAATAAAGCAAGCCCAGTCAGTCCGCTCGCCCCCCCCATTCTCTTTCTAAGGAAACATTGTATTCTCTATATGCACGAAAATGATCGCTCGACCATGCCGTAGAAACAGGAAACCTGGCCAAAGTAGGCCAAAGTATCGATTAACTGGCTAATGGTTGGAAAAAAGTCACATGCATCCAGAAATTGCATAATTTCGACTGGTTTATTTTCTATATTCTTCTACTTGTACCTCAGACTGTACTCTGCCTTTATTAATGAATCCCCAATACAGTGGCAGACTAGGCCTATCGGTAGCCTGGGGCGGCAAATTAAATGGGGCCCCCTCGCTCATGTAAGCAGAAAACTTTGAAAACTTCTACAGCGAGCGTAGTGAGCTCAAAAAATTTTTGCACTCTGGATAGGTAAAATTATCGTTTCAAAATATAAATAGAAATTACTTTGTCGACCTATTCAGAATAGTTCGAGAACATAGGATGCAAGCGCGAGAGAAGTGAGTTCGAAAATGTTGGCACCCCGCCTCGGATAGATAAGGTTTTCTTTTGACTATTCATACTTATATAGGAGTTACTACGACTTTCACAGAAAAGTGTGAGTAAAAGAGAATGTAGGATGTTAGAGTGAGCGAAGCGAGCTCGAAAATTTTTGCATAGGTACGTAGGGGAACAACAATGACTGCCTTTTACTTAATGAATATATTTTGGCCTTATTTGGGATTTGATTAATTTTTTTTCTAAACATCAGCTCTCTCTAATTGGCAAATCAGTCTTTCATGCAAGAAATCAAATCATCTAAGCAAGGTATAAAAATAGCCCTTCTAAAGTCCTCGGAAGAATCGCTGGGAGGGTTTCTTCGTATTGTTTGACGTCCAGTAGCTCGAAGACACTGGATTTCTACATACACGACATGTTCCGCTGTTTTAAGACTTGCCCGCCAAGTTTGAATTAGTTCCGTCTTATGTATTATGGCAGATTTAGGAAGGGGATAAATCCCAACTATACCTCCCTCTGGAAACGTGCCTGGCTAACTGGAACGGTTTGGAGGAGGCTTTCACTGCAAAAGGCAGCCCTTAAACCTAACAATACTTACCTTATTTAAGTACAAAACTAACATTACTAAATAATTTATAAATAAGTACACAATACAAAACCGTAGGTAAGAATTACATGTAAAGGAAAATAAATAAAGCTAATAAATTACAAATTTACGTGCTAAATAGATACCTAAAGCATTATTTATAATTATTCCTCAAGTTGATAGCATTAGTAGTTCTTCCTGAAATAACCAACTATGGCAGACAGGCATAAGGCAAACAAAATCGCACCATAAGCATTCCTTTTTTACCAGTTTGGGAGGGAACCTCTTCAAACGTTAATCTCCAGTACAGTCGCATTAAAACTTGAAATAAAAACGAACCTGTCCATCAAAGATTATTGAAAAGTAGAAATTTCAAAATAAAGGAAACTTTAACTAACAATATTTTATTACAAGATATATGGACCATAGATTGAGTAGGTATAGCTGATTTCTAATATTTCTTTTGTCACGAAAGAATAATTAAAATGTTTTCTGAGAGATCTGCCGGACGAGACGAAAAGATTATTTCAAGAGGAAACAGGAAAGTGAAACTTTTAAGAATATTTCGCTTTATGGCTTTACTAGGAAGGTTTAGAACTACTGATAAATGTACCTAAACGCTTAACACGGATGTAAAGTGAAAACAATCACCTGTTCTTTGCTTTGTTGTTCAATCGTAAGTTTATCACGCAAGCTTCTCTTGGTTTCTTGAAAAGAACTACGTTGCTGTTTTTCACTGATAGCATATGCAGTTCCACCCAGTAAAGTAGCGCCAAGCAGCAGTGCACCGTTTGCAATTTGCTGTTGAAACGTTTGAAGATTAAGAGACATCGAATAATTAGAGTGTGTAAATTAAGTCATTTCTACCTAGTAGTTATTTTAAGGTGTATACCTGAAAGTAAAAGTCGTCGGCCAGCCTGCTTTCAGATGTTGAAGCGTTGTAGTACTGCACCAGGAGATATCCGCAAAACGAAATTGTGCTGTACAATATGAGCAATACATGATGTAACGGAAGGGTGGCGAGGGTAAAATATTGAAGCACTACGGCCCATCCTAATAACTCGTTGTAGGAATCCCCCAGACGTCGGGACGCGCTCACCAACAGCTGAGTCCAAAGCACTAGCCACGCGACGTGGTTGAGGATGGTGCGCGCGGGGCGGACGCACACGTACGTGGACGCCAGGATCAGGTTGGCCACCAGCGCCACCGCGACTGAGGCGTACGCGAACGAAAGGTCGCGCTCGCCGGGCACGAGCACCGCGAACGCCTGCATGAGCGCGCCGGTGGCCAGCAGACGCGGCACGGCTCGTTGCCGCTGTCGCTGTGTGTACGCCGAGTACAACTTTTCTTCTTCTCGGTCTGTGAATCCCCATGGCGGCACTAAACATATCCAACATGCTGATTTGTTCCACGCTCTCGCCTGCATTTGTTTCTCCATTGCTTTTAGTGTTTATTTATGTACAATTTCACCAGTTCAAGCGATTTATTCCTAAAAGTGTTCTCCATTATTGTCATGACTCTGTTTTCATACAGTTAATTTAAAACTGAAACCTTAAGGGAGTAGGCCTGTGTTTGATTTAGAGAATAGATAGTAGAATTGTTATTTATCGATTTCCTGTCCATTCAAAGGGAAATGATAAAATACTTATAGCGATTTATTATATTCTCAAATCTACATTAATATTAATTTAAGTATGTGTCAAATAATTATTTATTACTAAACTAAATTTAATTTTGATGTCAACCGTTTACGACGACCGTGGACGACGAGAGGTGACGTGAGCGGGTGTTCAGGACTCAGTTAGATAGGAAACGCCGAACCGATTTAGCTTATTTATAATATTTTTAAATATGACGTGTAAAAGTGATTCCGATATTCTATTTACAAAATAAACAATTTCATTTAATTTCATACGAATGACCTGCTCCTAAATAAATGACATTAGAAAATGCCACAATCAAACAAACTCAACCCTCAGAAGTCTGCTATTTTGTGTTAATAACAATACGTAATATCATGTCTAGTCTTCCTGTTAGTAACATAATTCATATTAAGAAGTTTAAGACTTTAAAATATGAATCTTTTTGGGTCAAAGGCAAACCCAAGGCTACAATATCAAAATCGATTCTATAAGCCATATTTTGGAAACATACTGCTTGTAAATCAGTTGTTATTTTACAAATATTGTGTTAATTATTACGAGAAACCAGTCATCCTTTAAATGTTAAGGTTAAGGTAAACAATAGGGACGTCATATTACTTAATATAAAGAAGCGTGAAGTTGAACAACGTGTGTCTCATCGTATATAATATGCACGTCAGAGAGATCATCAGGCGGAGACTTTCCGTTAGCAAGACGGCTTGATCGAGGACGCCTGTGTAATGAATAAATTACACGCTGAAACATTGTTCCGATATCCATTCATTAACTGGGCCGTTTGACGACACATAACGTCCCATGATTTTGTCCACACTAATTTCAATATTGACAATTGTTACGATGGACGTTAGTGAAGTGACCGTGAAACTAGAGTCACAAGTTATTTGTTTCACTTATCCTGCTCATTGCCAACGCTGATGAGTTAGTTAGTCACGCGTTCTAATAGTGTCGAAACTTTAAAAAAAAAAATACCTGAATTAAATTAACTTTATCTTTGTTTTAAATATCAACTGTTCATAGTTCTTGTGAAACTGTCGAGATAAATTTGGTATTCTTTTGAAAGATCAGTTAATCCGTATTAAATACTCATGTTCCAAATAATGTAATATTAGCTCTGAATTAGGTTATCACTTTCATTACGAGTCAATAAAATGTGCTAAATAGCAGTTTAGTATTTTCGCGTTCCACTTGTATGTGTGAATTCACTTCATAAAACGTGATCTCTATTATGATTAAGATATTTCATGCTTCTCAGAGTTCAGTATCTGTTGTATATCGAATTATACATGGTTCATGAGATGAAGAATTATAATAAAACTAGCTGTTGCTCACAAGCACAAGCTGTTGCTCGGCTTCAGCCGAATGGAGGAAAACGACACAAATAGCATTAATATTATCTCACAGAAACGTACCGTGTCACACGGGTAGACATGAATTAGGACATAGGAGTCCTAATTTATGTCTACCCGTGTGACACGTTTCATCTAAATCCGTTCAGCCGTTAATTAAGGCCCATTAATTAACTAAAATTCAATTTGAAACATCAAGACTTTCGCATTCAGCATTTTTATTTTTATTAGCAGGATACCCTTAATTATTAACGTTTTCTTTTATATGCTTGTTTTCAGCAGCAAAAAGTAAACCCATTTTATATTAGCGTAGTTCCTAGCGACACTAGACTCTACCTACATTCAGCCAAAAAACAAGTCAATATTTTGTCGGTTTTAAAAAGCAATTCTGTTTCAAAAGCAAACCATGACCGTGACCCCATCCATGGTCATGGTCTCATCTCCACGTTTTGCTTTTACAAATTAATTCACCCTTTGTCTATCTGTTTGTAAACTACACCTGTCTGTGATTTCCAAATATTGACTTTGAGTAGTTTTTTATTTAATAATAAGATAAAATACATAATGTCTATACTGAGTCTGATTACTAAAGAAAGTTTTATGATAAGTACAAATTGAACATTACCTACCTAACTCCGAAGGAATAAAAGCTAGTAGAGAAAGTCTTCATCATTTCTTCGATTTAAATAGGCAGGTCAAATTACAGCAAGTAGACTAGGTAGGTACTAGTACTTTTATATAACAAAACTAGGACCGAGATAAGAACTAGGGTTCCCATTTAGTACAAATTATGCCTCAAACGGCTTAGAAGATACTATACGACAATGATTACTTCAGTCTAAATGAGATCTGCACCTTAAGCAAGTTTGATATTCAATCAGAAATTCTATCAGATAACTAAGGGCACGATACTTAGATATTTACTCTATAAATATACCTATGCAATTTACCAAGATGCATATAACAAAAGAAAACCGTTTGTGTTAACGGTCCTTTATTCTGTTTTTAATACCAAAACACCTCTTCAAAACTGAAGTATTAGTATATTATACTAATTAATCAAAACATATCCCTAAGCAGACATTATTAATTTATCTAGCACGCACACTGAATGAAGACACTGGTCGGAGACACGGTTATTGTCAACAAATGGTTAGAACCGCTCATGATAATATTTGAAGTGTATAGGTATCAACGTAATACCAGAAGAACATGAGGCTATGTGAGTACGAAAGCGAGAAGTGCCGTTTAGTCTCTTTATAGGCTTAACATATAAAATGTAAAGTACGATATAAACCACAGTCATGAAAAATAACATTTTATCATTTCCTTTTGTTGTCGACGTCATTTAACATTAAAGATTACTCAGTTTTATACGTAATTTTATTTCCCGCCTAAATTATGATTCCGATGATGTAAGCAATCTCAGTAAAACTCTTACTATTGACCCATAAATATTTAAATCGCGAGAGGATGACCCTTATATTACAAGATCGGGCGTAATTCGGCAAAAATGTAAACAGACGGCCGTACGTTTTGGTAGATTATTACAGGAGAACTAATTGTAATAATGTCGAAATATTGAGCGCGTTGGGATCACAGGGCGCGGGTGATGCGGCGGGCACCGGGCGCCGGCGATCGGGCGGCGCGAGGGCGGTGCGCGCACGTGCTGGCGTGCGACTGCCGCGCGCCGCCGCCGCGCCCGCCGCGCGCCCGCGCCCCGGTCCCGAGCCCCCGAGCCCCCGAGCGCCAACACCCCAGCCACCCCTCGCAACCCATCCGCTTCAGCCCACACATTGATTCCACTCGTTGTATTTTGCTAACATTTCAGTGACTATTTAAATTTTGTTTCCTATTCAATAGTGAAGTTAACTCGAGTTGAGGAAGTTTTACATCAGTGAAACTTCTTAACTTTTTGATTTAAGATATCCACTGAAATAAATATTAAGTGGGTACTGAGTACACTGTGTGTGTAACATCTGGCGTCCTTACTGATTACCTCCATGACACTAGCGCAGAGCAATTGACTACGTACGAGCTATTTAGGTAAGAGCTCTACATTAAAAGCCTGAAAAGCTGTAATACCTCACTAGTAGGTATTGATTTCAAATCCAAAACAATACAGAGGTTATAATCCCGATTTCACACTTATAAATTGTTTTATCCAAGGTCGAGGGTCGAGGAGTACTGTTCACATGCCCTTGATCTGTCTCTGTCACGGCACAAGCGCCTCTTGCTTGCTTGAGTACGAAATGGAAAGATTTCCCTAATCTTTAACTTTATGATGACTCATGCATGTATCATTACTAAAATAGGAATCTCTAAATGGGCTTCACTAAGCAGTATATTCTGTTCATTAAGATAAACCTAAGATTGTGAAACATGTTCAGTTCTATAGTAAGATTCATTTCAGAAACATGGTTATAACTATATCTATAGCCGAGAAGGATATAGCTTTATGGCTAGGACCAATCAATCTAGAGATATTATATTAACGTAGGTGCATATGTCTATGTTTCGGCTTTTCAGGTTTTCGGGAAGATTGTGAAGTTCTTCAAATGCTGCCCAACCCAACTGTACCTCCTAAAGTAATTCTTAGATTTTTTTCTAGCAGTTCCTCCAGTCCCAAGGTCATTACAAAAGTCTTAGTAATAACTAACATTTATAACCAAACACTACCGAGAGAAGTGGCTCTTACCTTGTAATAGGTACCTTTACGTTACTTTACGTGACCCGCAAATAGCCTACCGATAAGATTTTAAGCGATGTTATATGCGTAGATCATATTAAGGAAAGCCTATGCGTGAGCCCTAATTAATAATGTCATGAAACTAACAATAAAACTGAAACTCATGATTTTGTTTTTTAAACTGAAAATGTGTTTAATATTTAGGTAGGTTAAATAGCCCAAAATATTCGAAATTAATTTATTCAAAATCAGTACTTTTTAGTATTTGAACTGAGAAGATAGCGAAACTGCGTAAAGATATAAATAAGGTCAGGTAATAAGGTATATTATTTTTGCTGTTATTTTAGCTGTATGTTTCAGCAGTGAACTACTTGATATATTATTATAGCAACGCGATGCCATTATCCCTCATCCAAGAGGCAGCTTATTTAACTGAAGACATTTATCATGTGCTTGTGACAAAGAAACCCAATATCCAAATTACGAATCATACAAGAATCCATACAATTTTGCGTGCTACGCAGCATTTATTTATCCAAACATTTTACTTTTACGTAGGTTTTACATTTGTAGGTTTCGTGTAATAATAAGGCAAAGAATTAATAGCACATAGACTTAAAAGAAAACATTTTTGTGAGTAGAACCTATCTTTGTTCCCGTGCGAGTAGAGAGCCTCTACGCCGTAGGCGCTGCGTAGCACAGTCTACGAAACTGTTACGAATGAAAATCTTTTTACTTTCACGGTTATAGGTTTTGTTTGTTTATTTCTTTGTAAAGACCTCCAAGGTAACCGACATAGCCCGAAGAATTGCCAAACTTAAGTGGCAATGGGCAGGGCACATTGCTCGCAGAACGGATGGCCGATGGGTTTGAAAGGTTCTGGAGTGGCGACCACGTATCGGAAGACGTAGCGTTGGAAGGCCTCCCACAGGATGGACCGATGACCTTATGAAGGCTGCAGGAATCCGCTAGATGCGGAAAGCACGAAATCTGTCGAAGTGGCTGTGCTTGGGGGAGGCCTATGTCCAGCAGTGGACGTCTTTCGGCTGAAATGATAATGAAAGACCTCCTCCATTATCGCAAAAATAAACCTAGCACTCAACCTAGACGTAATATAGGTACCTAGAATACATAGTAAAATAATTGCACCTAGCTTCTGACGTTTCATAAGTGCCCTTGTAGGTTTATGTGAAATAAAATATTTTGAATTTTGAATTGAATTACTGATAGTCCAAACAAGTTAAAACAGGAAAGTCGGATATTATTGAATAGGTAAGTACATATTACCTGTTGTAAGTGAAATAATATAAAGTGAATATTAACAGGTTGCGTGTCGATGTCTCTGCCACCCTGAATAATATCACAAAAAATTAATTGGTTCAGATCCCCTGAATGTAATTTTTTCTTCATTATACCTACTGATTTCTGTTTACGGCCAAAAGTTATTTCTTATTAAATATCTTTGGGAGGTCCCGATCGTCAAAAACCTAGCTACGCAAGCAAAAGGTGCATACTGTCATTCTGGGTTTATAATAAATTTTAGATTTTCCGAAAGCTGTAGAAAGGGGGAGGATGGTCTTCTCACTAGTTACTGGTCTATATTAGGTAGCTTAAGTTTTAAATGTGGCATTAAGTAGTAATTAAGTATAATAATAAGTGAAGCTTACTTAGGTAATACAAGTACCTAGGTAAAGTAAAGTTTTTATCCGAGATAGCTATGTGCCTCTCGGATGGATCTCATTATCTCAATAGGTACTTATTATAATCAGATAAATGATGAATGATAATAGTCAGTTCCGTGACAAACATTTACGTTCGTAGTGAAAGTTCTTGCAATTGGAGCATGAAGAGGGTTTCGTTAAAGTCTAAAAACTTAGATTGTCCCGGCTACAGCATGCACAGTAAGATTGTTCCTAAATACGTGAGAATGATAGTTTTTTTAATCCAAGTTATAGACTCACCAGCTAGGTCGATTTTTGCTGATATAATATGCCGATGTGCGCCTAGAAAACCAACTAAGGTGAGCTCAGGTTAGAGCCTAGCAAACGTAACATAATTTCAAAATTGAAAATACTTGTGTCGCACATAATATTTACTTAGTTCTAAGACTTAAGGGGGATACTTATTGTGCTTGTTGCAAAAATTTAAACCACACTTTGGTTTAAATAAGATAGTTGTATTTTCGATTCAAAAATCGTTCGAATTTACCTTATGTTTACGACGCGCATTCGTGCTCTGGTCCTAGGACCATTACTGAGTAGCTAACTCTTTTTGCTCTTCGTCGCCAGCTCGGGACATAGACGTATATTTCATATAGGTACCTACTTACATTATCAGAAAGTTTTCTAACATAATTACCTACCTAGATAGATAGGCACCAATAAATGCTTTTTTCAGACTCTAACTGACTAAAACCCACCCGTGTTCCTTCAGTTGCCTGTGTGTTGCTAGGGGCCACGGTAACCCTTTCGATCTTTCCCGCAACCCTGGCAGGCATCGGCCCTAGCGAACCCCGTCAGTTGTACATCTCCTTGAGGCACGCCTGGAACACAACGCGCCGTCGACCCGGGCCTGGTCCTTATCGGACAGCGAGCAACCCTTTGCTCACCGTCCGCAAGCCCGCGCCTACGGTGGCCGGGTATCGGCCTGGAATTCCCGACGCCCGGCTGCGGCGACTAGGGGGGTGAGGGCTTGAAATTTGCCTCTCCCTCACGCGTTCCGCCTCCTCCTTCGCGAGCATTACTGCTTCGCAGAAGGAGGCGACGGCTTCCAATGCCCCCTCGCTCCTTACCATGGCCTGGACCAAGGCCGGATGCGAGAGATCACTGGCGCCGATAGCCTCCACGAGGACACGGCAGTGCTGCACCCAAGCCGGGCAGACCTCCACCGTATGCTCCACCGTGTCAACTAAGTATGCCTATTATCCCTCAAGTGTCGTAAAAAACAAAACTATAATTTGCTATGAATATCAGGTACAGATAGGTAACTGGATGGTATATTTGTCCAAAAACCAATCCTTAGGGTAGGCAGAGGTGTCTATAGTACCAATGAATTTTCGCCAGTTACCTATGTAAATATTAAGGTTACGCTAGTCGGTCATTCTTCCATACAAACGTAGTATGATGGTTACTCGTCTGTTTAACGGTGTACGTTCAAAAATATATTTCAATTATAATTCATTATTATATTAATTTGTCTTGTCATTATCTAGCCTTGTATGCATGGAAGCAGAATTGGAAAAAAAATGTTGGTTTGGAAGTTATGAGCGTCGAAACTTCAATTATTTCAACACTAATTTTAACTCATCTTTCGGTGTAAATAAATAACTTATGTAGTATGAAAACGACAAAATAGAATATAGATAATTTATTTAAAAGTACAAATAATTTTATTTTGAGTAGATACATACAGTAGTTATTCCATAATATCTATATGCCCAAAGGTATGTTCATGAAATTTTAACCGCTCCTTTTCGTTACAAATCATCGTCTATTTCACTAAATAAATAAAAAAATCAGTAAACAAATAAAAACTGAATAAATAAATAACTGTAATAAATAGCATTCGTATTAGCCACGCCATCAACGAGATCGAGCCGTCGACTAGTGGAACCTTAAGGGGCGAACTTATTGAAATCAACCAGGCATAAAAATATAGACTCCGGCTTGCAGCTGAATAATTATTAATGGAATAACCCAATAACATGACCTGAGCTATCACCTTATGGTGCGATTTCGTCCTTCTGACGTTATCTACGTCTGTCGTACCGTGACGATAGACGTAACGTCAGATGGACGAAATCGCACACACAATCGCGCTGTCACAGCTGCCTATTTCAGCAACTTGGTACCTACAAATGCGACTACTACGTAATTTTTACGTGGGGTCTTAAATGCTTGCCGACCCATATCCTATAATGCAAGTAGGTAAACGAATTAAAAAAAGATTGGAATACTACTTTTTGATGTAGGTACAATATTTTTGAATCTATCAGCAGAAAGAACAATCATATCCATAATTTTATTTTATTTTATCAATTTTAAAACTTACAGCTAGTACATTTGAGTAGTCAGAAGTAATATGTAGAAGAAGGCCAATTACAAGTTTCCACTCATATAAACTTAGTAT
Organism: Agrochola lychnidis; assembly: GCA_963680765.1. Taxonomy (NCBI): domain Eukaryota; kingdom Metazoa; phylum Arthropoda; class Insecta; order Lepidoptera; family Noctuidae; genus Agrochola; species Agrochola lychnidis. Next base: position 14,464,383 of record OY796858.1, read on the forward strand.
AAAATTTACAAAACGGTACAAACAGCGTGAGAGTAAAACATAGAAACAACGGAAGAGAATAAACAAAGATGAAATAAATCCTGTCCTGTCCTGTCAAATTAATCATCGCCTGTCACTCTCCATACAAGTTTAGACGTGATTAAAAACTTGCTGACTAAAATTACGTCAATTTACGTCAAGCGCTGATTAATTTGACAGGACTAAACTAAATTTATCTTCTGTCCTTTTCTTAATGAAATAGAAAGAAAAAGATGCACTGAACTTAAATTTAGTTTAGTTTGTGAACAAGGGAATCGGCACCATTGTACCTAATTTGGATTCTAAATTTGAGAAGCATATTCGAGATGGCTACGGACAAAAGCACAGTGTATAGAATTTTCATAGTTTTGACATTCTTAAACTCAGAGAAGACCCTAAAAATAAAACCCAATGCTTTAGAAGCCTTGTTGACTATATTGTCAATGTGCGCATCAAACAAAAGCTTTGAGTCAAAAATTACCCCAAGATCGACGTTTACTTTTGCAATTGAGGTACTTATTCGATAATATTTGTAGTCATACCTAATACCTAGGGTTTGGCTTACGAGTAAATGTACACACATAACATTTTGAGATATTTAAATCCAACCTATTTCGATCGCAGTAATCATGGAACCGGTCCAGCGATGCTACCTATTCTGTAAAAATCTCACCGTGATAACTTAGGTGAAGTGAGCTGCCAATAGTGTCAATCCTTAGCAACTGACAGCTCACTCCACACTCACTTCACCTAAGATAACACGGTGAGATGGTTACAGAACACTACAGATCCTCCTGTAATAGGTGTGCATCCTCAATGGTTGACACTTGACTCAGAATTTTCATGTCATCCGCGTATAATAAAATTTTAGAATTTAGGAAACAAGATGCGATGTCATTTACAAAAATATTGAATAAAAGAGATGCCAATAAGGATCCTTGGGGAACCCCCGACGGAATGTACATCGCTCTCGAGGCATAACCATTGAGGATTACGATCTGGCATCTATTTTCAACATAATTATGATACAAACCATCTGTACAAGCTACCCCTAACACCAATCGCTAGCAATTTGCGCATAATTATGATGTAATTGCTTGTTGTAACTATTACTTAGTCGACGCAGAGGTGCCTGCATACCTGCGTTACTGCGACAAGAGGTACCTAACCCCAAGCGGCTGCCGTGCGCGCACCCCGCGGTATACTGTCGGTCTACCTAGGAACTATGTAACTTATTTTATTACGGATATCCATATAGTCACATACATTGCTACACAAATCAAACAAAAATACTGTCTCTAGGAGACTTACGTTTTGATTTTAGACCAACTAATTTATACTTCACTAGCGGACCCGACAGACGTTGTCCTGTCAAAACATTGTCCAGCGGACAAAATTGTGAATCTAAACCATTCCCAGATCCCATTTTTTTTTTTTTTTTTTTTTTTTCCTGGGTGGGAAATTATCAAATAACTTCTCCCGCTCTGGGTGGAGCGGGAGGGCGTGTCAGACTCTTACTGACTAAAACCCACCCGTGTTCCTTCGGTTGCCCTGTTGCCGGGGGCCACGATTTCCCTAACGGTTTTCTTCGAACCCCCGGCAGGCACTGGCCCTAGCGGACCCCGCCAATTCTGCTGACATCTCTTTGAGGCGCGCGTGGAACACAACGCGCCGTCGACCCGGGCTTGGTCCTTATCGGACGGCGAGCTACCCATTGCTCACCGTCCGCAAGCCCGCGCCTACGGTGGCCGGAAATCGGCTCGCGATTCCCGCCCCGGGCGTCTCCTCCTTTCCCAGATCCCCTTGAACACACACAAAAAAAAATTTCATCAAAATCGGTCCAGTCGTTTGAGAGAAGTTCAGTGACATACACACTCACAGAAGAATTATATATATAAAGATAAGCAAATCATCATAATACTGTGTGGAAATAACGGTAGGTACCTAATGCATGGCTTTTAGGATTTTTCTTTGAACCTTTATACTGATTGTAAAAGGGATTCCACACTGATACTACGTACTCGGGTGCTTGGGTATACCTACAGGTCGACATTTAAGAGTATGACTTGGTGACATTTGGAACATTTTTTTTTACTTAATGCAGAGGATCTCGTGGTTAAGTAATAACAGCCACACGAGTTGATTCATCTGGTTAAGCTACGCTTGCCGAGGTTGGTCTGTGAATGGGTGACCATCTTTATGTACAGACGCCAGCACTTCAAACTACTACAATCTGTCAAATTTATTTAATAGATTTTCAACTTTATCGCTGAAATTTAAGGTTCAAAGTTGATTGGGAAAATTTGACAGTTTCGGGTAGCTTGATATGCTGGCGTCTGTACCGAGACTCCTCCGTGCCTCGGAATCGGAAAGCACGTTAAGCCGTTGGTCCCGGCTGTCATTCGTGGATCTTTGACAGTCATAACGGGTCGTCAGAAGCCCGAAAGTCTGACAACCAGTCTTGCCAAGGGGTATCGTATTATCCAGTTGCCGGGCTGATCAGATAGGCAGTTGCTCCATGTTAAATACTGATATTCTGCTGCATCCGGTTAGACTGGAAGCCGACCCCAATATAGTTGGGAAAAGGCTGGGTAGATTGACGTGATTGACAAGTGCTTAATAGGTTTTAATTTGAGTCACCCACAAGCAGCGTTTTTTGTTGCAATAATCTGCTGTCTTGCAAATTTCTGATGGCTTTATAAATTTTGAGATCGTCAGCATAGAGCAGGCATGTAGAATTTCAAAAAGTCAGTGTCGTTAAGTATAAATAAGATTAATAAAAGGGATCTCAGAATCGAACCCTGAGGTACACCGGAAGAGTGTAGACCTGAAACTGGTAACTTTGAGTTCTGTTAGTGACATATGAAGAGAACCATCGGAGTAAATCACCACGTATGGTATTCCGTAGCAACTCATAATTAACTTTGTCGAATACTTTTCAGTTTAAATAGGATCCACTTGAACACGAGAATCCATAACTATGGTTAAACAAGTAATCCATAAATGATATTTTCTTTACGAATCCGAGTCGTTGTCGAATTATACTGTAAGGGGGTTTATGAGCTGCCGGGGTTGCGGGGAAGTCCGAAACGGGTACCGTAGCCCCTGGCAACATGCCAAGTGAAGAAACAGGTGGGTTTTAGTCAGTGAGTCTGACACGCCCTTCCGTCCCGGGAGAAGTTATTTGATAACTATCCACCCAAAAAAAAAGTGGGTTAATGAGCTTGGTTGGCGACAGCTAGAGCTGTTTGAAATTTGGTCGTAAACCATCAACTCCACGGTTGTAAACCACCAAGGTCACCTCTGTTGGGTCTTGGTTGATAGCCGTGTAGCAAGCCCTTACGAAACAGAATAGAATTTTTATTGTTATCGTCTTCTAAAGGCAATTCGACAGTTGAGCGGACGCTTTTTTTTTACGTCACGTTTCTACTAGTCAACTCCTACCGCAAGCCGCGTTAAGGAACTTTGTTCCAAAAACTTTGAAGCTCCTTCGGCTGTTTTATTCTATTTTAGGATTTCAACACTGAAGTGTGTGGATTTGTACAATTACAGTTTCTTATTTTGCTTATTTTCGCCTACCGAAAAATGATTATGGTTGTTTCCCATTAAATCACACGGCAAATAATTTCATACGTCCGGACACCATCAGACACAAGCCGCATTCCGAGTTACGCCAAAAGTGATAAAATCGCGAAACCGACCTTTAATCACAAAATATAAGGGTTATTGAGTACCGCTACGGGACCGGTCTCTCATGAGAGACGGCTCACCCACGCGGCTTAAATCTCTATTTGTATTAGTTGTAATGGTTATTTTTGTCTGAATTTTTTTTCGTCTGTGGTCGGATAGATGGTCTCGTCAAATAAATCGACTAAAAGCAAAAATATAAATGGACAACATTTTAAAAAAATGTTGAAAATGAGTTTCCCGCCCGGTCAAAATGTCGGTCAAACGTCACTCCCGGGATGCACGCGTTCGCTGTAATAATTCGTTTTTTAATGGTTTTTGTGTGTAAATCGTCGGAAAGTGGTGATATTTTCATTTTGAAGTAAATATTACATCGTTTTAGATAATATTCGCACTAAATAACATTATATTATACCTATTTTGACCCAACCAAAAAAAGTGTAAACAAAAGTGAAGGAGAAAGTTCACGTAAAAGTGAAAGTTGTGTGTGATATTTTGTGAGTTTTCTGTATTGATCTGATCGGTAAGTGTTTTATTTCTTTTCTATAATAAATTGTTCATCGTTTTAGACAAAATTTAGACAAAAATATAAATAAAAAATATTTTTTTGGTACGGAGAAAGTTATGAAAGCACTAGAAATTCTAGATCAGCAAAAATCTAGATTTTTTAATTTTTTTTGAAAAAAATTTGGTCTCTAAAAACGCTTTTATTAGATAACTTATCTATCCATAATGTACCCTGCAAAATTTCGTGTGAATTGGTACGGTAGTTTTATTAGAAATCGTAAAAACATTAGAACATAGAAAACACAAAAAAAAACGGGTAATAAAGATTAGTAAACGTTGATAACAAAGACTATAACCATTTACAATGTATCTCTAATCTATTCGAGTAGCAAAAAACATAAACAAAACACTTTAGACGTTATTATGAAACCCGATGCTTTTGTTTATTCAAGTGCGGTCGTAAATCTGTCACGGCGCGGACCGCCCGCCGCGCCTGAGCGGTGTGACTTTGGACTTTGGTCGGATTCGCGATAATATCGCTTTTAGCGTAACTCGGAATGCGGCCACAGTGAAACAGGCCCTAAATATTTTTATCTTGGCAACATACTTTATCGCTTTGTCACACTCACTCTGTAAATTTTGACATAACTTATCAGTCTGTCAGTGTCAATATAGGTGGTTTACCTTTGCTTTGCTTACAATCGGTCGGTTTTCAATTTCAATGCTTTCATTCAATGGTTTCGAATTTTCGATTTGTGCAGATCACAGAACCTAGCGGTGCACATAAATTTGTGGGAAATTGTCTGTTTTATTGTATCTGGGATTTCGGGATTCGTATTAAATATTTTGTATTGAATTCCAAGGATACGTGAACGTTGACGCTTTGAAACAAATAATGAAAAACTAAGAATTATCACATAAATACCTCAGTGGATTCTTTGAGAACTTAATGTTTCATCGTATCGAAAATGGAAAAATCATTTCTGAAACCTGTACAACCCAAAGTTTTCAAAGCGATCAAGGATTTAGACATTACTGCCATCAAGAAATTCACAATAGATGAACTAAGACCTATAATACCATGTTTAGTTCGTATGGCACTTATTGCTCCGCTAGACACAACCAGAGCTTGTGGTGAAGCCAAGAAAGATGTACTTACTTTGCTCTCTGGTATAGACCTAGTTAATTTTATTGTTTCTCTCTTGTCTATCGAATTTAATGCATTAGAAACGGACGTCAAGAAAGAGCAGCAAATGAGGTAAGGTATTGTTGTATTTATCTTTACCAGATAAGTTCCTAATACTCTGAGACTTAATGTTTCTCTATTGCAGAATAAAAAGTGGATCGCAATGCACAGAAACATTTCTTATACAAAGTATAACCAATGGCATAACTAATGAATTTGAGCAGTCTGACTCGTCCCGGCGAGTTCGGCTGATAATATCAGAACTTTTGCTCATGCAAGCACAACTAGTTGAGTACAATCAAAACAAGAATACCAACATTGAGTGTTGTGTGAAGCCATCAGAATTATTTGACAATGACGTGTACTTGGAAGAGATTTGTGATGTCATCAACATCAGCCTGGCAGAGCTGCCGAACTTACTCAATGTTATTGACATTGTTGAAGTATTACTATATGTCAATAAAGGTCCTATATTGATATCATGGGTAGTAGCTAATATGCCTGACACATTACAAGAAGGTGGGTTTTATAATAATTTAAAATTGTCATTTTCATCTCTCGTTTAAACAAAATTCTCATACATAATGTATCAAAAACACACAATCAACAGACTGCTGAATCATTTGTAAATTAATTTAGAAGCACTATGATGGCCTCTGTGACAGCTCCCAAATTGTAAGAATATGGATTGGATAAATTATAATTCTAGTGATATGCTATTAATGCAGCCTGTACAGCAGTGTATCAATATTTACTGCTAAATGTGCAGTATGCCACATTTAGCAGTAAATATTGATCGATTAACCATTTGTATGCCGGAAGTGGATCCACGCGAGACACAATGGTTTTTTAATTGTTTCTGTAATTGCGACATACAAGAGGTTAATGGAATTTCATAAAAATTCCACTATATCTTGGAAACTTCAAGTACAACTGGTTTAATGCCCATAACTTCAATTTGTTTCACTTGTGTTTCAGTGGCTGAATCCCTTGTAATGAATGCTGATAGAAGTGAGGAAGGTGGCATTAGAGCTAAGACTCTGAGCACCCTGTGTGCAGCCTGCCCCCACTTAGCGGCTGCTGTTAGAGCTAAAGCAGCATCAGCTTCCAGGTTGCCTTCATTGGTCATCACCCTCACCTTGACACACCACCAGGATGACTTGGTGAGATACTTTTTTGCAGGTTTAACTCAATATTGCCTCATTGGTCTAGTGGTCACAAGCGCTACTGCTGAACATGAGGTCCTGGGTTCGATTCCCGGGTCGGGTAAAGTGTTATTGGGTTTTTCTATCTGAAATTTCTCAGTAGCAGCTCGGAGTCTGGATTTGTGCCCGGTTGATGGCAATTGGCTCACCCCCTATTACATGCGACTTAAGAGCGGCCAACCCGTCATACTTTTCATACAAACGCTCATACGTGATTATAGCGTCGTAACACAACTTTCTTTGAAATTTTTAAACTAATAGGTATCTTGTGTACTATTTCTAGGTTTCTATGAAACCAAAAAATTAATATTTCGAGAACTAAATTCAGTACAAGTCTCCGAAAATCTGCATTTTTGCACAATTTTAACCTGAACTTTGGCCGTTCATAATGTATTCATAAATTGTTAAAGTAAAGAAAACATCTGCATAGAAACCTTGCACATGTAATGGAGATTCTAAATGACAAACATTTATTTCACAAACTAGTAAAGCTCACTCAAAAACACGTATTTCCTGAAAAAAGTTTTATGAAATTTCCGCAGACTATTTTTCGCACAATGTTATTGCGTTCTCCCTTGCTTGCTAGTAGTTCTCACTAGCGCTAGATGAAACAACATGCTTTTCGACCATGCTTGCGTTGACGATAGACGGATCGGGAAGGGCCCTCTTAAACATAACTGGCGAAATGTGGGTGTACCTACTACAGGGACACCTCAGCCCAACCCTTCGGGAAAAAAAGGCGTGATGTTATGTAACTCAATATTCTACAAAAGCAATTGCAAAGTTCTTCATTATCCTTACATATTATAAAACAAATTCCCCCACTGTGTCTGTCTGAACGCGATAAACTAAAAAACTGCCGAAAGGATTTTCAAACGGTTCACCAATGGACGGAGTGAGTTTTAGTGTATAATTCATTAACGTTTTATGTAAATTGACTGAAATTTGACGATTATTATTGAAGATGTCGGAAAAAATCATGCCGACTGGGAGCTTTATTGGCGTGCGCCGCGGAAACCGTAGAAGTTACATAAAATTTGTGTTCTACAGTATTGTTCATCTTAAAAAATCCGCGATGGCATAATATGTCTATCTTCTGAGGATGACCCACAAAAACCATTTTTATCTTTCAGAATTTGATAAAAATGTAATTGTTATTTCCGAAGCTATTTTGACCAGTATTATATTAATCCTTATCTAATAAAATATGTTATTTAAATTGGGCATTTAATTTAGATTAAAATATGCCTTGACATATAATTTAAAAGATATCATAGATTCAAAATTACGTGTAACTACATAAATAAGTTTGACGGCAACGCGAGCGCAACGGTATTAGTCACTGACCTTTCCTCGGCTATTAGGTATGTAATTCCGGTAGTACGGTCCCGTGGGATATTTTTCGACATCCACGCGGGCGAAGCCGCGGGCAAAAGCTAGTAAAAATAAAATGTGACATACATATCACAATCTAAACTGGTCAAAACTAAAATCAGTCTATAGTACTTTTGACTGTCAGCCATTACTATATCTTATTATTATTAAGCCTTTACTGCCAACATAATTATACATATTCATTATAGTTAAGTAATTAACATGCAATTAAATATATTATTAACATTAAAAATTATTACAATACTATTATCTTTGTTACCTACATCATTTGTTTAACCTTTTAAGCGCTTGGCCAAATATCAATTGGCGTGCCCCTAGCGCGCGGCTAAAAATCGACAAAATAATACCTACAATAAATAAGGAGGAGCAATCGTCGTATCGATAAAAAAATAGTCAAAAAGATTTTATGTTTTTATTTTAAATCAGCCTTAATTTAACCACCCTAATCAACAGAAAGACAGATAGAGTAGTTAAAGTCCATACCTACGGATTTTAAAGCAGGTAGATATAATATAAACGGGATATTTTTAAATGCACATCAAAGAACTTATCACCCATTCATCATCATCATTTCAGCCAAAAGACGTCCACTGCTGGACATAAGCCTCCCCAAGAGGGGGTTTTGCCATAATCGCCAAGCTTGGTAGGCGGGTTGGCGGTAGCAGTATGAGAACGCTGCTGCCCATTCTCTAGTTCCTTAGTCGCCCACGACACCCACGGCAAGAAATGGGATGGTGCTATTCTTTTACGTACGGCACCACACGGAACTTATCACCCATCAATTAAATAAGTTTTATAAAAACGTGCCTACGCCAGTCTCTGACAGACTTCGATTTATCTAACCGAGCCCGGCGCGTGGCGTCGTCATAACTCAAACGTGCCGCGCTGAGTGTCATCGCCGGAGCACAGTAAGAGACAACACCATAAGGAACTCGAGTGCGAGTGCCTGTCCGACTTGAAGGTACTGTCACAATACCTTTTAATGTTAAGGACAACATTTAACACGGTTCCAAATTTGAACAATCAATAGGATATGTAGATAAGTAATATAGTAAATAACAGAATTACATCACAATATTTAAATAAAAACGTTTTTACAAAAAAAAACAACCGATTTTTATTTCTCGCTTTTTAGTGGGTCAATTTGTAATTTGTCTAAGTTTCATTAGCCTAATGCCAACAGCTCATCACCTTTTACAAAATATTGCTTTTCCCGATGCAGGGACGTTCATCGTTGAGGAGTTCTCTTGGTACTTCACCATCAGCTCCACTTCTCCATATGCATTGTGACGAGCATAAATTGCATTGCAACCATATTAAAGTAATCGAATCGCAACCTGTGAAATACTTATTATTGAGTAGTTCCGGTGGCTATTTGTGGTCTTTATCATCAGTTCCACTTAACCAAATGGTGCTTTCCAAGAGCAACTGCACAAGTTACTATAAAAAAATACCCAAATCGCTATAGGTTTGCCTATAATATTTGAAGAGTTCCCTCGATTTATCTGGGATGCCATCATCCTAGTTTCCTTATCATGGTACTACCCTTGGGATATCTCCTTTCCAATAAAAAAAGAATCATCAAAATCGGTTCATAAACGACGAAGAGATCCGCGAACACACATAAAAAAACTCCTCAGTAGTCATTGTTGAAAAGCGACAATTTATCGATAATGTGTGTACCCACGAACAACATTATCCATTCGTTTGATCCGCTTGTGACGTAGGCAGTGGTCGCATTAATGCGACAGCCGCGCTAGACTAACTAGAGAAATTTGTTGCAAACATAAGCGTCTAGGGATGGGAACTAACGTGAAATGTTATCATAATACAAAGATCCTGAGGGATATTTTTCTTATGAAAAACAAGGAAAAGAATTCATAACACAAGGCAATATGTTAAATAAACTTTATTTCGTATGACACTGTTTATTTTATGCTGAAAATGATGCATTATACCTGATTATTTAACTATTTGTTATTTAGTTTTTAAAATGCGCATTGCGTTGTATCCCATCCCTATGGTCGTATATATGCGACACGCGCGTTACACACCGAAGAAAAGTCCAAGCTGTATTTACGTATTTTTGTTTAAGCTTTTTCAAAACTTAGAGCGACGAGACATAATTTTAAGTAATTGTTTTATAAAATATATCTATTTAGTAATGGTTTTAGTTGTACCACGCAGTTAATAGGACGAAAATTGACCGAAAAAATCATACTTGTTTTCTGTCGCAGAAATACGACACGCGCGGTAGGGGCACGGAAATATTTGTCGCATAAATGCGACACAAGCGGTCAAAAGGTTAATTTACCACCATTGGTATTATATAATAGATATACCGCAGTTATTGGGCGTCGGCGTGTCCTTGTGACACAAAGGCCTCCCCCAGCTCTTTCCATTCTGCTCTAGTTTGAGTTAATCTGTGCCATAGTGAGCCCGCGTTCTTCTGATGAAACATTGGTCTGATGACATAAAGAAGAACGCGGGCCCACTATAACTTAGAAACCTTTTTATTGTGACCCTTCGAAAAACGTCAATTGTTTGTAGTGATTCTGAATAAATACATAACTGTTTCGTAAAAACTGCTTTTAATAGAAAACGCGCGTTCTTTCAAGGATTTTGACTGAAAGCAGTCAAAAGTACTTTATTCTGGTTAACAGTTTTGACTGTAAAACTCACGCTTTATTCTCATGGGGTTAGGAAGGAGCTCCAGAATGACACCTACTAGGATCCTAACATAGTCCTTTCGTCCACACATCTGGTCATTCATACATCTGGATGCATGCCCATGCATTTATAATTGCTAGAAAATATATTGTATTATTTCACTGCACTAGTAATGTGATCATTGTTAAGTATATGAAAATAGAAAACAATAGGATAACATTTTCTGTACAGGTTTCATTCATGTCTGGACTTTTACTTGGCTCTGATCAGACAACCAGAGCATGGTTCGCGACTTTCTTGCGTAACTCTCATAAGCGAGCCAAAGGTGATGGACATGCAGCCTTAACTAAACTTCGCCAAGAGTTACTGAACAGGCTGAAAGAAGCTACTGCCGGCGTTGAAGCATCAGCGTTATTGAGGCTGTACTGTGCTCTCAGAGGCATCGCAGGGATAAAGTTTCAAGATGATGAAGTTGCTGGTCTCTTGAGACTTGTAACCCAAAAGCCTCCACCTACACCAGCTGGAGTCAGATTCGTGTCTTTGAGTCTCTGTATGATTCTTGCCTGTCCGTCACTCATGGGTATGTATTAACTTGAAGTTATGCAAAATATACGTTAAATTCTACCAACATAAATTAAATATATCAATAACTTGTAATCAACTAATCATACTGTTGCCATTAAACCTACCAATATGAAATTCTCAGCTGATTTTTGTCGCCATTAAGCCTACCAATATGAAATTCTCAGCTGATTTTTTTTTGGCATTTTCAAGGCAATTTTAAAATACATTAAACAATATTTTATTTCGGGTAGTAACAAAAGCTCCGAAAAAAAATTAAAATAGTTCATACTCAAAATATGAAATTTACTGCTATAAATACTAATTTTCCGACAACTTATATGCGAATACAATAAAGAAACGACCGAATAAAATACTGAAAATTCCGAAAAATTAATACAGAATTTGTTGACGTAATATTTTTTAAACATGCAAACAAGCATACACCATGTATGCAAGCGAGCATGCAATATGCAGCAGGCATGGTTTCTGTCACGGCTCCAGCGCTACGAGGCTCCGGCGGTCCCACGCGAGCTTATCGTCGCAGATGGTTTTAACGCTCGCCGCCCGCGGCTGCGCCGGCCAGCAAGTCGAAGCGATCCGGCACATCACTGAAAATCACCTGCTCCTCAGCTCGCGGGCCGCCTACGCGGGCTTAAGTTACACTCTAGGGGCAGACAAGACTACATGGAGTCGGTTTTGCAGTGATTTGTTTCTGTCACTAACTTTTGTAGCACAACATATTGACTTTTCGGAAAAAAGTTTTTTTTTTTTTTGGAAATTTTGTATACCAGATTTTCGGTAGTTTTATTATTTCCCTTTTATGTCTTTCCAGCTGCTCCTGACCATGAAAAGAAAGCCATAGAATGGGTGCAGTGGTTGGTCAAAGAAGAAGCTTACTTTGAGAGGTAATAAAATTCAATAAGCTGGGTTGATTTGATGTTATAAATATATGATGAATGCATTGAAGCAACTGCAAATGTTTTTTCCATTCTGTTACAGCAATTCCGGAGTCACAGCATCTTTTGGCGAAATGTTACTTTTGATAGCAATACATTTCCACTCGGGACAGCTGACTGCCGTGGGTGAACTCGTTTGCGCAACCCTGGGAATGCGCGTACCTGTGCGACCCAACGGGCTCGCGAGAATCAAACAAGCTTTCACACAAGAAATATTTACAGAACAGGTACGGCATAATATAGTTTTGATTACTTCCATGTCATAATAACAATAATTTGTTGAAATTAATAGACTTTTATTGCCTTATTTTTATATTTCAGGTTGTAACAGCCCATGCCGTCAAAGTGCCGGTAACAGCGAATCTCAACAGCAATATACCAGGATATTTGCCTGTTCACTGTATTCACCAACTATTAAAATCTCGAGCATTTTCGAAACATAAAGTCCCCATAAAAAATTGGATATATCGACAAATATGTAACTGCACTGCACCCCTGCATCCGGTTATGCCAGCTTTAGTTGAAGTGTATGTCAATTCTATCCTTATTGTTAACAACAAAGGCACTAACGAATATGTAAACAAGCCAATTATGGAAGAAGAAATCAGAAAAGTTTTCAGAAATTCGATTTTCGGTGCTAATTTCGATGTGCAAAGAAAGCCATTTGCACCAATGGAAATCGATAATGGAGAGTCAATCGAGATTAACATAGAAAAGCCAACTTTAGCATCTCAGTTGCTCCTAATTTACTACCTTCTACTGTATGAAGACGTAAGACTGTCCAACACAGCCACACTTATGGCTAATGGGAGGAAAGTAAAGAGCTACTCTGCAGCTTTTCTATCCGAATTACCGATTAAATATTTACTACATCAAGCTCAGAAAGACCAGATGAGTTACGGTGGTTTATTCAGCCCCCTCCTTCGTCTGTTAGCCACTCACTTCCCTCAACTATCTCTAGTTGATGATTGGATGGACGATCAAGTCTTTGGCGATTTGAATCGTCACCAAATCGATATAAATCTCTCGGAAATAGCTATCAATGATGCATTCCGAACCATCGAAGAAAACCCTTACAAGACGGGAAAGATTTTAAAAGCTATGCTAAATAAAAATCCTACAGATATATGGCCTTATGCAGAAACATTCGTTAAATATTTCAAAAGCGTACTTGGAGATCAAGTGCCGCGACACATCCAAGAGTTATACCACGAAGTTTGGTTACGTCTCAATACAGTGTTGCCACGATGTCTGTGGATTATGACAATCAATGCCTTATTGGACATCAATGGTGGCGTCAAGAATGTTACCATCACCCAAGAGAATGTTTTAGTAGACCCACTACAAGTTTTGCGCTGTGACATTCGGGTATTTAGATGTGGCCCTATTTTAAAAATAATTCTTAGAATTCTAGAAGCCAGTTTGGCTGCTTCAAGGAGCCAACTAAGTCGACATTTATTAGATAAACCTTTGCTCGAAAAAAGCGGGCAACTGACGTCAGACGCAGAGAGGGAAGAATTAAAGAATGCTTTAGTAGCGGCACAGGAGAGTGCCGCCCTGCAGATATTACTGGAAGCTTGTCTGGAGACGTCAGAAGACGAAGCTAAACCTGAACTGATGTGGTCTCTTCGTGAAGTTAGAAGCATAATTTGTTCCTTCCTACATCAAATATTTATCTCAGAACCATCACTAGCTAAACTGGTACACTTTCAAGGGTATCCCAGGGAGTTACTGCCGGTCACAGTTCAAGGAATACCTTCAATGCACATATGTTTGGACTTCATACCAGAACTTCTTAGTCAAGCGTCACTCGAGAAGCAAATATTTGCTGTAGATCTCGTGTCGCATTTATCTATACAGTACGCCTTACCAAAAGCTATGTCTATTGCGAGATTATGCGTGAACACTTTGTCGACACTGCTATCGGTTCTACCAAGTGACTTGCGATTGGAACTGTTTCAGCCAGTACTAAAATCTCTAGTGCGGATCTGTACTGCATTTCCTTCTCTATTAGAAGATATAACTTCCCTGTTATTACAACTCGGGAGAATATGCGAGTCTCAGGCGTCTCTCGGTCACTGCTGGAATGATACGAGTATACTAGGCGAAGGAGCCTACGTACCCTCTGAGGTGCAACCAGAAACAAAGGTTCTAGTTGCTGAAGTTTTATGCCGAGACATAAAAGTAACAATGTCTGAAATAGTTGAAAGAGCACTATTGAATGATAAGTTGTATTAAAATGAATAAAAAATCGATACGTGGCTATGCCACACATAATTTGTAAGTTGAAAATTATTTTAATAAATGTATTTAGCGTATATTTTATTTGTAGTTTTATTTTATGTGCACGATTTCATCATCATTCTCGTGCCCATATCCCATTTCTTGGAGTTCGCAGCATGTCTTCTTCCATAATTCTCTATTAATCGTAATCTCGGCACGTGTAGCATGACGGTACTCCCTGTCTTGTCCTAAAATTGTCCGAATATATCCATAACACGTTTGTTATAAACTTCAGTAACCATAATGTTCAAAAAGTCGAAATTTTGTTTAACATAATTAACTTCTAAAACTATTCTGCCCTAATATCGAGTACTATAACAATTGAATCTCCTAATTTTGCATGTAAAGTCATATGTCCTAAGTATTGTATTAAATAATGTGTTATTCCGAATGTTAGCGAAAAAGGTCGCGAGGCCGCCCGCGGCGACGCGAGCGGCCGCGCGCCACGCGCTTCTTGTCGGCTGGCGTCGCCGCCGGCCGCTCCTCGCCGCTGCCATTCCGGTGTGACTCGGCCCTTATAGCCATCCACATTCATACTCAAAAATCCCACAACATTTTCCTCATTCCTCCACATCCCAAGTCTATATAATGATTTTAATTATATGAACGAATGAAAAGCACCGATCTCTTAAATCGAATGAACCCCAAGATTTGTACTAACCCCTGGAGCCTCATGTTTCATGGGGCTAGAGAGGCCATTACATATCAAGGAATAGACCGGGTGGCGCGGTAATGGTAGGGAAGACGTGCCCTCAGAATATGGAAGGATTTTCGAACCGTACCGGATATGCATCCTTGAGTAGGCAATGGACTAGTGGAGACATTTATAGTGATATTTATCTATGGATGGGCATCTTTTTACGACGTCGCCGCCAGTTGGCGCATTGGCCATACCATAATTTTAATAATCTGTGTATTTAACCGGAACAATTTTTCTGTTCAGGTAGGTATATCTTATATTCATTGTATTTAAAAATGACCAACCATCATTTTAAAAATAAACCTTTAATACATTACTAGCAACATATTTGATGGTTCAACAGAACTTTGCAATTCCAACTGTCTATACATCCAAGCGCATTGATTCCGTGCTGCGTGGTTTCCAATGTCGTGGTATAATTGGGCCTGAAAACACACCAGTAAAACTGTTAATCAATCTTTTCACTTACAATCAATGACATAAGTAATAAAAACTTTTTACAAAAAAAAAACAACCGACTTCCAAAAAACACTACAAAGTGAAAAATAACTTTAATTTCGGAAGTCGGGTCGGGGTGTTGGTTTTGAATTTTCGTTTTTTGCCACCGACTTCCGAAATAAAAGTTATTTTTCACTTAGTAGTGTTTTTTGGAAGTCGGTTGTTTTTTTTGTAAAAAGTTTTTATTTTTCACTTTTTAGTTATGGTACCTACCCCACACAAATTCGAAAACCACTACCTGCTATGTAAATAACAGCTGTGACAGGAACTTATCATATCATCCACATACTAAGCGGGAAAAAGTACGTATTATTGAAGCTAACTCAAAAACTATCGAAGCAAAGTTAATAAAATTTATATGGGTGGTCCCATATAAATTTTATTAACTCGAGATTATTACTCATAACTCTAAAAACTCATAAATCTATACTCATAACTCGAGATTACAATATTACGTCATCTATGTGCGCGTTACTAACACTAACGTGTTCTATCTATGTATCTACTTCTTTTTAGTTACATAAAAGAACAGTGGCACTCCCGGAGTGCCGACAGAAGTGAAAACTTGAACAAAAATCGGCACCGCGGTAATCAATGCGTTGATGTCTTTTACTCCACGCACCGCGGTAAACAACACGTTGATGTGTTTTTAATGGTCAAAAGCTGGTGTCGTCACAGTGTCGCGAAATCAATGGTTTAGTCCCATCTCAAAAATGCCCAAAGCGCTTACAGAATTTTTCACTTCAATAAGTAAAAAAAAAACATTGATGACAACGGTCATAATACGATTCCTGAAGACTGTCACAGACAACAACACGTCCATGGTAACAATTTGATTTCGGCAGCGCCGTATCTCGCTATGCGTGTAACTATTCGTAGCAGTAAGGGCCCGTTCACACGTATCACAACCACACCACATCGCAGCAACAAAACGAGTGGGCAAGCAGATGTTACTTGTGAGTAGTGTCGCTGCAACTTCTTGCAGGTACGTTGTGATTAGTGTTTGCAGAAAGATCGACTCCTGCTGTGACAGTGCCGTCGCGTCGACGCAACGTTGTGGATGCGACGTCACCTCTATGTGGTCGGTATCGCCAACACGGTTGATTTTGACGGCCAAATGTAGTCCGTGTTAATCACAAATTTTCATTCAAATTAGCGCCCGTCCACGTGGTGTCGTTGTGGTGTGGTTGTAGTTGTGGTACGTGTGATCGAACCCTAAAGGCGGTTTTCATTTTTAACGGTGGTTGACCATATTATGTAAGTATCAAAAATGGAATTAGGTAAAGCGTGTTTGCTTGTCTTAAAAACTTTTGATTAAGTTCAAGCTAAAAATCTAGCTTACCTGTAAATACCATGTTTGTAATAACCGAACATGAGCGCCAACTTTGGAAAAATTCTTTTTGACAAATTCTAACGCTTCACAACACGACTGCAGTACTTGCAGACGAGCTTCACCACACGGCGCCGCAGTTGCGATCCGACATTTTGTGTACAACAACATAGCTGAAATTAAATGGAATCATAATAAAATAAACTTACAGACTAAAATCTAAATGGATTCTGAAACAGTTCAACAACATTCGTTTCTCCGATGAACGATTCGCCGACAGAACGATTCAGTTTTAAAGTTTCGTCGACAGAACCTTTCAACGTTGAACGATTCGCTAACTAACACAACTGTTCACAACTACTACCCAAGTTACACCAAGGCAAAAAACTTTTATTCGACTTGTAGTTCTTACAACTAAAACAAATCGTGTAGACTAGTTGTATACAAAATTTGTCACAAATTGTTTTAGGTGTAAACAATAAATTAAAACAGTACTAAATGTAGATTAAATGTCGTAGAAACTAGAAACTGTTTCAGAATCAAATAAATGTTATTTTGTACTGTTCAACTTTACCTCGCGCCATGTCGTATGCGCTGCCATCTGCCATAATAGTAGGCAAGGCTTTCCTGACAAGAGATAAGGCGTTTTTCGCACATCCCATGCTCAGTTGTACATTAGCTAAATGCATTTCAGCTGTGGCAGCTAAATAATGCAAATGGTATCCCTTTGCTAACCACAAGGCTTCATTCAGCAACATTATATTTGTGGATTGAATATTACTAAACGAGTGCTGGACTTGTGACATCAATATCATGGCTTTCACTCTCAGAGATACAAAGTGTAGGCTGTCATCCTCAGTCTTGCAGTAATCTAAGATGTCGTACAGGGATTCCAGCGCTTCGGTCGCGTCGCCCTTCAGGTAATACATCTCGGCTTTTAGGATTTGACTCTCCCATCGATCTGAGGAGGCCAACTGTCTGATACTCTGATCTGCTTCCTCCCATTTACCTATATAATATAAGGTAAACATAAAGAATCATTTCACAGGTCAATGTTATGCAGGGTCAAATTAAATTAGCTGACAAAACTTCACAGCCATCACAAACAATACTAACAACACAACAACAATATCAGAACAACATCAGGATAATATCTAAGTTTAACGACTATAAACAAATTTTAAATAAAATCTTTGATAAGTTACCTCCTTGGTTGTCATGTGTCAAAATAAAAAGTTCGTTCCATTTTTTATTACAAGACAGATATGAGTTTTCAAAGTAATTTATTCGGCCGCTAAACACGACAGATATGGATTTTCATAGTAACATTGCCGGCCGCCTACTCGCATGTATTTGACCAGTACAGCATTTTCGATTTATCTCAAAGAAGTTTGTCAAAATAATGCTCGAATTTCCAAGCATGTTTAAGAAAAAAAACGTATGCGATCGGGGACTCCCGTCAGGAACGAAGTTCCTTCTCACTTATAATTTAAAACAAAAACAAAATTTTCGCAGCCGTCATCTTGAATTTACATTTTGACCTCACTATCGGCTTTAGTACCCTCGAAAACCATGGAAACGATACACATGACAAAAAATTTTCGCAGCCGCCGTTTTATTTTTTCATTTTGACCAAATTGATACTTTCTTTCTTTCTCTTTGAATTAGAAGAAGACAGTCGCAAGTATGAACGCTTTTTTGCGTGACGATTTCTGCCAGTTTGAAAATCATTAATAAATTCCGTCAACTAAGAGTTCAGCGGAACAGGTTACTAAATATATCCACGTCTATTGTATTTTATAATGGATTTCCGCAAGGTCACGCCTGAATCAATTAACTAACTAAGAGTTCAGAAAATCTTTTTTCTTTTTGTTTTATCGTCATTTGATATCGATTCCTATCACGTCTGTGAAGTTTTGTTAGCTAATTCAATTAGACCCTGACGATGTAGTAGGATCGTGAAGCTAGCACAGACCGGCGTTGAGCGCCCGCTCGGCGTGGTAGCGCGTGGCCACGGCGCGCGCGCGCGGGCAGCGGCGGCGCGAGCCCAGCGCCTGCGCCAGCGCGCCCGCGCCGCGCCACGCCGCGCACGCCGCCGCGCCCGCGCCGCCCAGCGCCAGCGCCTCCGTCGCGTGCCACACGCTGCCGCTGCCCACGTTGCACTCTGCGCAGGTCACGACACAATCAATAAACTGAATTCATAATCCATAAGCAACGATGTCGATTCCATCGTACTTAGGTGAATACTTAAAATGTACCAAACACAGCTTAGTTACTATTTCAGATATCGACCCAGTCATCACACATCTCTATCAAAATCAACTCGACGGTAAACGAGCTTACGGCGCTCGGCGGGCCGCTGCCCCGCTTGCGGCGTCGCGTCTTCGGCGGTGCTGGACCCATCCGATTACGTGCTTACGCTGGATTGACACCTGGTGTGACTGACACTGGCATAACCACCATCAGGGATTTTAATTTTGATAACACAAAAAAATTGTCGCTAATTAGCCGAAATTAATCGCCAAATATCAGAATTGGTCGGTCACTGGTTCAAAAGTTATTAGGGTTTATAGGTGGCCGATCTGGGGAGCGCCTACCCCAGCTTGGCCCATTTGAATCTCAAAAGCTAGGGCACCCAGCGAAGATCTGTTTTTTCCCAAATTTTGTCACTTATTAGTCGGAATCAGTCGCCAAATATCAAAATCTGTCGGTCACTGATTCAAAAGTTGTAAGCGTTTCTAAGTGGCCAACCTGGAGAGAATCTCCCCAGCTTAGCCACATTTATATCTCAAGAACTAGGGCTAGTTCTTAAGATATAAATGTGGCCAAGCTGAGGAAATTCCTAGCAAAGATCTGTTTTTTTCCAAATTTAGTCGCTAATTAATCGCAATTTTTCGCCAAATCACAGATTAAGGCTCCGTGCCGCCGCACCGCACGAAATCACTGATTTTGATCAATTTTGTTTATTCGTTGTGAGAAAGGGGACGAGAATTTAAACAAAATTATTTGTGATTTGAAAAGTCCAATTCTTCGACTTGTACATAGGGGAAAGGGATTTTTGAAATAAATTAAGGATTCGTGGGAAATCACTAAAATTCGCAACAAGTTTTCCAAAAAATGACGCGAGACTGACGTTTGATCGTTTCGTTAGAAGAAACTGCTTTTGATGTTGAAAATTAAAAAATATCATCAACATCATTATATGGTCTACTTGTACATAGGGGAACCACTTTTTTCAACTTTCATACAAAATATAGCAGAAAAAAAATGTTGAAATAACGTAACTTTCTCAAAACTTCAAGCCAAATAAATATTTTTTTCTAATACTTAGAAACACTTTTAAGAAATTTTAAAAATTATATATTAATTTTAAGTTAATTGTTTAATAGAATCTAAATTTTATTTTATAAATAAACAATTACTTCATTACGTAAATAAATGGCAAAGTGAACTATATAAACGATCGCGGAAAATCTATTCCGTCAGTAGCGAACGGGCCTTCCCAGCGTGAGGACGTATCACTTTGCGTCGCAGCACGCACACACGCACGTACGTGTCCGATGTTAACATATTCCAGAAATTGTACGTCGACTACCACATTTTGATCCGCATTTTATTTTAAAGTACTTTGCTTGTTTTTGAAGAACATTAAAATTTTGCATGCCTGGCAATAAATAAAATACCGGTGTACGTGTGTTCGTAATTCTTCTTATCCTAAACGGCTTGACTGATTTAGATGTTTTTTTTTTTAAATTCTTTTTGTGTAACTTGGATGGTTCATAACTATAGTTGGACTCGCGTGGCGCTGTTGTCGCAGGACAACATCTGCCTGCTGGGTTCACTAGTAATATTTTGACTTTAGATTTCATAGTTTTGAATGATTTTTGGTAGGGGAAAAGTTATGGGTTCGCGTCACCGATATGCCCGCGCCGATATGCTGTTGTAGCAATAAGTGAAGTATTTTTGGAACGAAGTTCTTTAACGCTACTGAAGACTACTTTAAGTCAAAATAAAGATCCAAGATGACGGCTGCGAACATTTAAAAATATTTCGTCATGGGTATCGTTTTCATAGTTTTCGAGGATGCTAAAGCTGATAGTGAGGTCAAAATATAAATCCAAGATGGCGGCTGTGACAATATTCAGATTTACGTCATAGGTGTCTTTTTCATAGTTTTTGAGGATTCTAAAGCAGATTTTGATGTCAAAACGTAAATCTAAGATGGCGGCTGCGAAAATTTTCACATTTCTTCATAACATCACGCCATCAATTTCAAAGTGTTGGGCCCTTTGAAATTGATGGCGTGATGTTATGAAGAAATCTCATTTCCGCAACTTTTTCGCGCAAGTGGGTTCGCGCAAGTGTCTTTCGCGAAAATGTCTTTCGCGCAAGTGTCTCAGATCCCTTTATGGATACTGGTGCCAATTCTCTTGTCACAAATTAATGCCTCAAAACTAGACTAAAAATCACCAAAGTTTCGTTCATTCCTGTCAAACGATGATTTCCCATCGTGAAATAATTATAGAATATATTTTATTTGACAGCACTAAGATGGCAATATGGTGCCGATTCTCTTGTATACCGAACTAAACTTACTAAACTATCACTAAAATTCCTTACTTTTGGCTATGAAAATCTTGAAGCTATTCTGCAACAAAAATTTAATAAATTAAATTTAAATATATTTTGACACACTAAAATTATATTTGACAATCGCGAGTCCACGTGGTACTTGTTTGCCCTACCCCGTGAATTTTTTTTAGAGCTGGAGGCGCACAGGGGGCAGCCTTGACGTTTTATATAGAATTTTTACTTTTTGTAAGGAAAATAAGAAAAAATATTACCTACATGTAGAGTGTCAGGGGTTTAAGGGTTTTATAAAGGGGATCGAAATTCTCATTATTTTTGCGATTGGACGCACCATTTTCGAGATATATGCAAAAGAAAAAAAAAAGATACAGTACTGTTTTTTGCACCTGAAGCGAGGTGTTGGTGTGAATTTTAGTTCAAGATAACTAATTTTATTCCGCACCTTTTTAATCGCGATTAAAAATAGTCAGATTTAGTTAGACATGGGTGCCGATTCTCTTGTACACCGAACTAAACTAACTAAACTATCACTAAAATTCCTTATTTTTGACTATGAGAATCTCAAAGCTATTCTGCAAAATAAATTCTCTAAATTTAAAAATAATTTTGACACATCTAAATCGAATTTGACAACCGCGACTCCACACGTGATACCTAACCACGTGAATCTTTTTAGAGACGGAGGCGCGCAGGGGGGGCAGCCTCGACGTGTTTTATATGGATTTTTCACTTTTTGTGTGGAAAATAAGAAAAAATATTACCTACATGTAGAGTGTTAGGGGTTTAAGGGTTTTATAAAGGGTGTCAAAATTTTAATTATTTTTGCGATTGGACACACCGTTTTCGAGATATAAGCAAAAGAAAAAAAAAATCAGTACTGTTTTTTCATCTGAAGTCGAGGTGTTGGTGTGAATTTTAGTTCATGACAACCAATTTTATTCCACATGTTTTTAGTCGCGATTAAAAATAGTTATATTTAGTTAGAAAATCTAAATTTTAGGTTAAAAACGTCAAATTCAGAATAGCAAAATTGCCATTTTCACTAAACTAATATCTCAGTGCCATCTTAGTGCGTCAAACTAAAATATAGTTTAGTTGTGTCACTTTAATCTATTTCAGAATGGGCAATTGTCGTTTGACAGGAATAAACAAAATTTTGGTGATTTTTAGTCTAGTTTAGAGGCATTTTTGACAAGAGATTCTCTTGCTAATTAAAAAATATAAATATAATTTTCTAACTAAATATGACTATTTTTTTATCGTGACTAAAAACATGTGGAATAAAATTGGTTGTCATGAACTAAAATTCACACCAACACCTCGACTTCAGATGAAAAAACAGTACCGAATATTTTTTTTTTCTTTTGCTTATATCTCGAAAACGGTGTGTCCAATCGCAAAAATAATGAAAATTTCGACACCCTTTATAAAACCCTTAAACCTCTAACACTCTACATGTAGGTAATATTTTTTCTTATTTTCCACACAAAAAGTGAAAAATCCATATAAAACACGTCGAGGCTGCCCCCCCTGCGCGCCTCCGGCTCTAAAAAGATTCACGTGGTTAGGTATCACGTGTGGAGTCGCGGTTGTCAAATTCGATTTAGATGTGTCAAAATTATTTTTAAATTTAGAGAATTTATTTTGCAGAATAGCTTTGAGATTCTCATAGTCAAAATTAAGGAATTTTAGTGATAGTTTAGTAAGTTTAGTTCGGTATACAAGAGAATCGGCACTAATAGAGAATTTTTCATTTTCACTAAATTAATAACTCATTCAGTTGCAAAAACTGTACTTTATCTTTTTTCTGTTCTTTTGCTTATATCTCGAAAATTGTGTCTTATCGAAAAAATAATGAAAATTTCGACCCCCTTTATGAAACCCATAAACCCATAAAACTCAACATGTAGGTAATAATTTTTCATGTTTTCCATACAAAAAGTATAAAATTCCATATAAAACAGAATTGTTATAAATATACTAAACGAATATACACAAACATTCCAGACTTATTTCATAAGCGTACCTACGTAACTTAACAAAATACCGTCTATAGGATCAAAACTGTTTAAGCGATCACTACGCTCGATGTTTAGGCGTGTGTGCGTGAACGGTGCACACAAACATAGCATCGCAAGAATTTACCTAAACTCTGTCGAGTGAAGTCACAGCCAGGAGCCTTAAGTCGGGTCTTAGTTTAGAAGATATAATGAGTTCAATTTTTAAGGTATAGTCCAAGAGCTATATCTTAAAAATATAGAATAGATGGATCGAAGAGTTTACGAAAAATTTCCAAGAAAAAAATATGTGTAATATACTTCTACTTTTTAACCGACTTCCAAAAAGGAGGAGGTTATATGTTCGTCGCGTATGTTTTTTTTTTTTTTTTTATGTTTGTCCACTGATTTCTCCGTCAATTGTGGACCGGTTTTGAAAATTATTTTTTTGTTTGAAAGGGTGTGCTCTCGAATTGGTCCCATATAAATTTTATTAACTTTGCTTGGATAGTTTTTGAGTTAGCTACAAAATACGTATTTTTTTCCCACTTAGTATGTAGATGATATGATAAGTTTCTGTCACTGGTAGCAGGTAGTGGTATTCGAATGTGTGTGGGGTAGGTACCACAGCTAAAAAGTGAAAAATAAAAACTTTTTACAAAAAAAAAAACAACCGACCTCCAAAAAAAACACTACAAAGTGAAAAATAACTTTAATTTCGGAAGTCGGTGGCAAAAAAGGAAAATACAAAACGCAAGACACCGACTTCCGAAATTAAAGTTATTTTTCACTTTGTAATGTTTTTTTTGGAGGTCGGTTGTTTTTTATCAGTATAAAGTCCTTAGAAATGTCAGAGAGAGATAAATTCTCAATTAAATACCTACACGTTTTTATGTTTAAAATTACTAGGTTAGAGTGGCTTACTTCTTTGAAAACATTAAACCTTGCTCTTGGTTTATTTGGTGTTAAGATGTACAGTCGCATGCAACTGTTTTACCAAATTATAACGTTAGGCTCTAATTAACAGATCTTCGCTAGGTGCCCTATAAATGTGACTAAGCTGGGGAGATTCTCTCCAGGTCGGCCACATAGAAACGCTTATAACTTTGAATCAGTAACCGACAGATTCTGATATTTGGCGACTGATTCCGACTAATTAGCGACTAAATTTGGGAGAAAACAGATCTTCGCTAGGTGCCCTAGCTTTTGAGATTCAAATGGGCCAAGCTGGGGTAGACACTCCCAGTGACAGATTAATTCTGATATTTAGCGACTAATTATTTTTACTAATTTATTATGTTATCAAAATTAAAATCCCTGATGGTGGCCATGCCATTGGTGCCGATTCCCTCGTTCACAAACTAAACTAAATTTAAGTTCACTGCATCTTCTTTCTATTTCATTAAGAAAAGGACAGAAGATAAATTTTAGTTAAGTCCTGTCAAATTAATCAGCGCTTAACCGCTCAGGCGCGGCGGGCGGTCCGCGCCGTGACAGATTTACGACCGCACTTGAATAAACAAAAGCATCGGGTTTCATAATAACGTCTAAAGTGTTTTGTTAATGTTTTTAGCTACTCGAATAGATTAGAGATACATTGTAAATGGTTACAGTCTTTGTTATCAACGTTTACTAATCTTTATTACCCGTTTTTTTTGTGTTTTCTATGTTCTAATGTTTTTACGATTTCTAATAAAACTACCGTACCAATTCACACGAAATTTTGCAGGGTACATTATGGATAGATAAGTTATCTAATAAAAGCGTTTTTAGAGACCAATTTTCTTTCAAAAAATCTAGATTTTTGCTGATCTAGAATTTCTAGTGCTTTCATAACTTTCTACGTACCAAAAAAATATTTTTTATTTATATTTTTGTCTAAATTTTGTCTAAAACGATGAACAATTTATTATAGAAAAGAAATAAAACACTGACCGATCAGATCAATACAGAAAACTCACAAAATATCACAACTTTCACTTTTACGTGAACTTTCTCCTTCA
This sequence comes from Agrochola lychnidis, assembly GCA_963680765.1. Taxonomy (NCBI): domain Eukaryota; kingdom Metazoa; phylum Arthropoda; class Insecta; order Lepidoptera; family Noctuidae; genus Agrochola; species Agrochola lychnidis. Next base: position 14,489,972 of record OY796858.1, read on the forward strand.
CGTTTGTTTACACTTTTTTTGGTTGGGTCAAAATAGGTATAATATAATGTTATTTAGTGCGAATATTATCTAAAACGATGTAATATTTACTTCAAAATGAAAATATCACCACTTTCCGACAATTTACACACAAAAACCATTAAAAAACGAATTATTACAGCGAACGCGCGCATCCCGGGAGTGACGTTTGACCGGCATTTTGACCGGGCGGGAAACTCATTTTCAACACTTTTTTAAAATGTTGTCCATTTATATTTTTGCTTTTAGTCGATTTATTTGACGAGACTATCTATCCGACCATAGACAAAAAAAAAATTCAGACAAAAATAACCATTACAACTAATACAAATAGCGTAAATTGACGTAATTTTAGTCGGCAAGTTTTTAATCACGTCTAAACTTGAATGGAGAGTGACAGGCGCTGATTAATTTGACAGGACTAAACTAAAATTTATCTTCTGTCCTTTTCTTAATGAAATAGAAAGAAAAAGACGCACTGAACTTAAATTTAGTTTAGTTTGTGAACAACGGAACCGGCACCATTGTCAGACACACTGACACCTGGTTGACGACGAGCCAATGATGTGAAGTGCTAACTGCTTATATGTGTGCGATGACCAGGACCTTTAAAGTGGCAGACCCAAGTCAATTAAATGTTTAATCAAAATAAAATAATTTATGATCACATACTGGTGTTAAGATCAAGTAGAAGTTGGCAGGCCACCGACGCCATTTCGGTCTTCCCATAGAGAGCCCATAACGCTGCCGTGTTTGCGAGACCGGCCATCGTGAGGTCGGTCATCGAGTGCAGGTAGTTGATGGAGTCGCCTCTCATGATGACCTATAAACATTACAGTAATACATAGTAAGTAGGTACAGCAGATTTTTTTTTAGTAAATTGAGCATTGTTTTATTTGTTTAACGTGCAGGTATAACCTGTATTGTAGGATGTTAAAGAAATAAATAATTCCTCTTATTATTTATCTATATTCCATTTGAAATAAGATTAGACATTTAAACAAACCTTTTTTACAGTCCGTTCAACCGATTTTGACTTCTATACCGTAGGCATAAGGATGGCATTAAAAGCAAAAAAAGTGGTTACAATACGAATGTTTACTGCAGCTGCCATTTGTCATGCCACCAACGCAATAGAAGTCTAAATCGGTTGAACGAATTGTAAAAAAGGTTTAGTTAAATGTCTAATCTTATTTCAAATGGAGAATAGGTAGTTTGTATTGAACATTTTCAGTCTTGAATTTAGTTGCTAGACACACGGCAGCTTGTCAAGCCAAGAACTGGCGACGTGGCAGCCGTGTGTTATTTTACACGAACCATTTGGAGCCACTTGTAACACCTAAATAACTCAAAATTGATTTAATATAAACAAATGAGATTTGGTTTATTTATTAAAACCCCTTAGATCAACTAGAACCCTAAATTTCATAATTACAGCTCAAACGGTTATTGAGATATTAACGTCTAAAAATCGGCATTTTTATCACTAACAGACATAGATAGATACCGTCATCAAAAACCTAACTCACTTCCAGATGACCTAGAAAGTTGAAATTTGGCGTCCAGCTATAGCTATAGCTTATACAAAGGAAGACATCAGAAAACAGTAAATTTTTATGATTTGAAATATTTTCCAAGCAATCAATTTTTAATAACACCTATACTCCATTTGAAATAAGATTAGACATTTAACTAAACCTTTTTTACAGTTCGTTCAACCGATTTTGACTTCTATTGCGTTGGTGGCATGACAAATGGCAGCTGCAGTAAACATTGGTATTGTAACCAGTTTTTTTGCTTTTAATGCCATCCTTATGCCTACGGTATAGAAGTCAAAATCGGTTGAACGGACTGTAAAAAAGGTTTGTTTAAATGTCTAATCTTATTTCAAATGGAATATAGTGCCTTTCGAAAATATAAACATAAATTTGAACAGTCGAATTATTTAAACAAAGCACTTAGGATAAATTGAAGCTAAGATTTGACTTGGTTAGTTTTTATATATACAAGTTATCTTACATTTTGGCTAATCAATTTATCTTTGACTATTTATATGTCTATAGAGTGTCACGCAGCAAAAAAACTAAAGCAAATAGGGCAACTTTTTTATGCTGGTGTGCGTGACAGCTACATCTTACACTCGTGCCTTTATTTTTAAATAGCAAACGTTGTTATAGCAGAAAAACAAGAATTTGTGTTTTAAATTTGTTTTAGAATGTTTTTGTATGTTTTTATAAATAATCTATAAATAGATTTCAGTAGTAGTAGTTTTTTTGTAGTTCTATCTTTTACTTGTGTTATAATTATGTTGTGTTGTGTGCCTTTTTGTCTGTGCTAAATAAATGTATTTTCTTTCTTTCTTTCTTTCTTTATTATTTACAGAACTTGGCACCAATCTAGATCTCAATTCTTTTGTCGGAGAGGTCGACAACAACGCATATTCTTAATATTGAACTTGGCTCCCATTTTCACATTCATGTTTTGATGGGATTAATTAAACGCCAGTCAACCTGCGACACTTACCTGAAATATACACGCAGGCTTTGCGCCATTGACAGCGGCGTGTTGTGCTAGCAGCTGTGCCGCTGCGGCCGTGTGGCGCGGATGCGAGGGCGCGCCTGCGGGCGGCGCGGCCAGCGGAGCGGCCGGGGCCCCGGGCGGCGGGTCGCGCGGGGCCCGCGTGAGCAGGGCCGCCCGGCGCGCGCGCCCGCCCGCCAGCGCGCCCCACGTAGCCGCACCCACAAGGCACGCGTAGTCCGCCGCCTCCTGTGCGCGCGCCAGAGCCTCGCGCACCGCCTCCATCGCCACCGACCTGATGAGACGGATGCGACACATCAACATACGATTTTATAGGATCGAATGCGAAAGGAATGTGAAAAACAAAATCTAGGTTTTTATTTTTCTCCAACCTTGCAACTGTCCCAAATACCATACGCAGCAGCGCCACAACGCAACGCACGACGCAGTAGAGTTTTTACCACAGATATAAGAAAGAAGGAGATATGCCCGGTAGTTGAAAATGTATCGAAACCTCCAATTTGTCCCCACCACGTCGCCACAACTACACATGCAAATCAGTAAACCTAATAGATACGAAGTCACGCTCACATTTGCAATTCATAAATCAGAACAATCAATTATAAACCTTATGCCATCAAACACAGCGTGTATTTACAATGCACCGTGCATCTCACTCACACAAAAACATCGTTGTGCTGTGCAAAACCCATTTATTTTACATATGCTAGTGATTGACTAAATCGGAAACTTATCGATTCTCCCATTAATTATTGCATTAAAAATTATGAGAGTTCCTGAAAAAAATATAAATAAAAAAACGATTCACATATAATAAGATGATATAAATAAAGGAAACGACACAAAAAAAAAAAAAAAATATTAATCAATTAATTTCAACATTATGAGAAAATCTAAATGAGTATAAAACAAGATTTCACATCGGTCTTCCAACCAGTACCCCAAATTGCGTAACTCATTTTAGTAAACAATTTCGCGAAATTTGTTTCATTTTGACATTTCAACAACATTCATTGCGTTATTTACGTTGTTGAACAGATTTTTTTTTCTAACTTATGAAGCAATGGATTAGAAATCTGTTTCAAATCGAAACAAATTGTGATTGTGTTGTATTACGCAATTAGGGTACAGGTTATAACTGTAGACAAATTGAAGAATAAACTTTCGTATAAATTCATACGACAATCGACATTGTTGTCGATATCCTACGTTAGTGGATCTGCACAAGTACATCACTAGCTCATCGCAAGATACAGCGGCCGTACCAGTGCTGTGAAACTCCGAACAAATTATTTTTGTATGGAGTTTGTTACCTTTTTTAGCCAACATTCAGAAACACACGGCAAAATGACAGGATGACAGAATGACCAACATTAAATTACGAAATTCTCTCAAACATGTCTGCCTTCGCGCGACTATAATGTTTGTGTTGAGATTTTTCTGTTTGTTTTTCCTTTTTCTGTAAGATTTCGGATTATAACACATAAGAATAATTGACAGTAACTCAAGTTTGTAGTAATCATAGGTAAGGGTCACAGAAGATGTGAATTTTGTGGTATCAAGAAGGCCTGGCATACCGTAAATAAGTTGCTATTTTCCAAGTTTTTATTGGATCCCAACCGGTGAGTACCGATATTTATTACTAATGTGATCTTGTGCTCACTTAACACTATGCTATGCTATTCAAATTCTGTAATACGACTCTAGAGCTATCAATCAAGATTAGTTGAAACTCTTGAAGAAATGGTTTAAAACATTGTGCCTACAGTAATATTTGTCTACTTTAAATTATAATTTAATTTAGTCTAAATAGGTTGACTGCTAAATGTATTGGTCAGAGTTTAAGATTATCTACCTTGACACCAATAGGTAATTATGTAAATACTGGGATTATGAAATAAATCTAAGTATAATAATCTATTCATTTAGTTACGCTGATAGTGTAAATTGGGTGTTTTCTTAACTTTAAATTACACTAAATAAATTCACAGTGAAACAGTTATAATGTAACTTTTTATATTTTGTATTTTCCAGCTGCCGAGAGTGGCTAAAAGCAGTTGTTAATTAAGAACTGGTGCATCTACCAATATAAAAACTGCATGAGCAGTGAAATATATGTGCTAACGACTTTGGAAAAAAGGATTTCAACAAAAAGGGAAATAGTCGCAGAATTTCCACAACATAATATATTATGTATCAGCATTCAGTCAAAAGGTATCTAACTATAATAAACACCATAATTAATCTCTATTATACATAACAATATACAGTACAGTCCTCTCATGTCATCCATCAAATTATAAAAAAATACATGCAACCTCTTGTTTAGGTAGTTTCATTAAAATCCATTAACCTTTTCTTATGTGATGATGTTACAAACAAATAGACAGACAGAGAAAGAAATTCTCAAAATTGATTGAATTAATTTGTGTACTATTGCTCATTTCAAATAGAAAAGATCCCTGCGTTTTATGTGAAAGGAAATGTTTAAGTCTCATCCAAAATATTGCTTATATTGAATTATCTTTACAGATTTAACACCAAGGGAAAATCAGTTGATGGAACAATTACAAAAAACTAAATGCAGCCTGGCCTCACTAAGATGCAGTGCCAGTCTCTTGGGAAAAATTGACTCCGGCATGCTAAAAGAAACTGTGATGTTGGCACTAAAAAATAAAAAAGGTAGCCATTGGTCTGAGACCAATGTTAACAGCTCAATTAAGTATATCCATTATTAAATACTGAAATTATATAAATCTGTGTTTTATTTTACCGATTTTTCAAAATAAATTCGTTTTGGAGGCTCACTATTATCTGCGTATCGTATAAATTATCGATATCGATTAAATGAATGCGTTTCATCGATATCGATATTTTCATTTTTTTTTTATGCATACAGTCATGTTCATGTTTGTTTTGTACCATTAAACCAGAAATGGTTTGTATTGGTACTTACATTCGCTATAATAACACTCCTTAATCACTTAAATATAACTTGTATTTACTTATTCTATGTTATTCATGTATATTATCCATGCACCCACATTATTTGCTTCTATTATATAAATAAGCAATCAACGTAGGTACATGAACAATAATCTGCACGTAACTTTTTAAGCCGTAAACATCTATCGGTAAATACGTGAGTCACACACATGTAATGTTTTTGAATGTTTTGAATCTTAGCTGCTTGCTATTGGGCCGCTCATTAGAAGATCGGTTCTAGTCAACGCTAAGAAATTCTTATACATGTTGCTTCGCTTTTATTTATTTTAGTTAGTGTTTTAATTAAATTTGAAAACTATTTTATTAAACTAGGTTAAATAAGTAGTTGTAATAGTATTTTTTGTATTTTTGCTTATAGTTTTTAGAGTTTATTTCGTTTTTAATAGATTTTGGTATTTCATTGTATATTATGGGTATTAAAAATTTTACCGTTCGCCTGCCATAATAATTTCTAACCTGAGGTACTATTAGTTTATTTCTGGTGATACTTCTAGTGATTATTTTATGTGATATAGGTATTTGAATGCTTTTGTTATTAAATTGCTCAATCAAGAGGGCCATGTTGAGTCTAGTCTGAAATGGCAAAATTTTACAATATTTAAATAGTTCAATGACGTTATCTGTATATTGTTGTTTAATTTTTCTGGGTATGATAAGTTTTAAAAGTCTAACTTGCAGTTTGGAAATCCTTTCAGTATATGATTTAAATGTTCGCCCATAACTCGTGATTCCGTATGCTATAATTGATTCCGCCAAAGCAATGTACATGTTGAGCAAGATTTTGAATGGAACTTTAGGTTTCAAAATGTAAAACTTTGCCAGTATAGCTCGCAGCCTGTCACAGACTGAGTCCACGTGAAAAGTCCAGCTAAAACGATTGTCTACGACTAATCCCAGGTAAGTGTGGTGTGTTACTTGCTCAATTGCCTCACATCGACATGTACCTGACATAGTGGAGTGAAGACAACTGTGGCTGTGTGCGATTATATTAAAAGAACTAATTTGTTTTAGATGGCTAGAGTGGACATGAATGATTTTCGTCTTACTTGCGTTAAGGCTCCTGGCCGTGACTTCACTCGACAGAGTTTAGGTAAATTCTTGCGATGCTATGTTTGTGTGCACCGTTCACGCACACACGCCTAAACATCGAGCGTAGTGATCGCTTAAACAGTTTTGATCCTATAGACGGTATTTTGTTAAGTTACGTAGGTACGCTTATGAAATAAGTCTGGAATGTTTGTGTATATTCGTTTAGTATATTTATAACAATTCTGTTTTATATGGAATTTTATACTTTTTGTATGGAAAACATGAAAAATTATTACCTACATGTTGAGTTTTATGGGTTTATGGGTTTCATAAAGGGGGTCGAAATTTTCATTATTTTTGCGATAAGACACAATTTTCGAGATATAAGCAAAAGAACAGAAAAAAGATAAAGTACAGTTTTTGCAACTGAATGAGTTATTAATTTAGTGAAAATGAAAAATTCGCTATTGGTGCCGATTCTCTTGTATACCGAACTAAACTTACTAAACTATCACTAAAATTCCTTAATTTTGACTATGAGAATCTCAAAGCTATTCTGCAAAATAAATTCTCTAAATTTAAAAATAATTTTGACACATCAAAATCGAATTTGACAACCGCGACTCCACACGTGATACCTAACCACGTGAATCTTTTTAGAGCCGGAGGCGCGCAGGGGGGGCAGCCTCGACGTGTTTTATATGGATTTTTCACGTTTTGTGTGGAAAATAAGAAAAAATATTACCTACATGTAGAGTGTTAGAGGTTTAAGGGTTCTTTAAAGGGTGTCGAAATTTTCATTATTTTTGCGATTGGACACACCGTTTTCGAGATATAAGCAAAAGAAAAAAAAAATATTCGGTACTGTTTTTTCATCTGAAGTCGAGGTGTTTGTGTGAATTTTAGTTCATGACAACCAATTTTATTCCACATGTTTTTAGTCACGATAAAAAAATAGTCATATTTAGTTAGAAAATCTAAATTTTAGGTTAAAAACGTCAAATTCAGAATAGCAAAATTGCCATTTTCACTAAACTAATATCTCAGTGCCATCTTAGTGCTATCAAACTAAAATATAGTTAAGTTGTGTCACTTTAGTCTATTTCAGAATGGGAAATCGTCGTTTGACAGGAATAAACTAAATTTTGGTGATTTTTAGTTTAGTTTAGAGGCATTTGTGACAAGAGAATCGGCACCAATCTGAATTTGACTTTTCTCACCTAAAATTTTGATTAGTGCCGATTCTCTTATACACCGAACTAAACTAACTAAACTATCACTAAAATTTCTTACTTTTGACTATGAGAATCTCAAAGCTATTGGTGCCGATTCCCTTGTTCACAAACTAAACTAAATTTAAGTTCAGTGCATCTTTTTCTTACAATTTCATTAAGAAAAGGACAGAAGATAAATTTTAGTTTAGTCCTGTCAAATTAATCACCACCCATACAAGTTTAGATGTGATTAAAAACTTGCCGACTAAAATTACGTCAATTAACGTCAAGCGCTGATTAATTTGACAGGACTAAACTAAAATTTATCTTCTGTCCTTTTCTTAATGAAATAGAAAGAAAAAGATGCACTTAAATTTAGTTTAGTTTGTGAACAAGGGAATCGGCACAATAATGCAAAATAAATTCTCTAAATTTAAGAAAATTTTTGACACATCTAAATCAAATTTGACAATCGCGACTCCACACGTGATACCTAACCATGTGAATCTTTTTAGAGCCGGAGGCGCGCACGCTCGACGTGTTTTATATGGAACTTTTCACTTTTTGTATGGAAAATAAGAAAAAATATTACCTACATGTAGAGTATAAGGGGTTTAAGGGTTTTATAAAGGGAGTCGAAATTTTCATTATTTTTTGCGATTGGACACACCGTTTTCGAGATATAAAAACGTCAAATTCAGAATAGCAAAATTGCCATTTTCACTAAACTAATATCTCAGTTCCATCTTAGTGCTGTCAAATTAAAATCTAGTTAAGTTGTGTCACTTTAGTCTATTTCAGAATGGGAAATCGATTGCCCATTCTATATCATTCGATATTAGTTTAGTGAAAATGGCAATTTTGCTATTCTGAATTTGACGTTTTTAACCTAAAATTTAGATTTTCTAACTAAATATGACTATTTTTAATCGCGACTAAAAACATGTGGAATAAAATTGGTTGTCATGAACTAAAATTCACACCAACACCTCGACTTCAGATGAAAAAACAGTACTGAATTTTTTTTTTCTTTTGCTTATATCTCGAAAACGGTGTGTCCAATCGCAAAAATAATGAAAATTTCGACACCCTTTATAAAACCCTTAAACCCCTAACACTCTACAAGTAGGTAATATTTTTTCTTATTTTCCACACAAAAAGTGAAAAATCCATATAAAACACGTCGAGGCTGCCCCCCCTGCGCGCTTCCGTCTCTAAAAAGATTCACGTGGTTAGGTATAACGTGTGGAGTCGCGGTTGTCAAATTCGATTTAGATGTGTCAAAATTATTTTTAAATTTAGAGAATTTATTTTGCAGAATAGCTTTGAGATTCTCATAGTCAAAAATAAGGAATTTTAGTGATAGTTTAGTTAGTTTAGTTCGGTGTACAGACGCCAGCACATCAAGCTACCCGAAACTGTCAAATTTTCCCAATCAACTTTGAACCTTATACTTCAACAATATAGTTGAAAATCTATTCAATAAATTTGACAGATTGTGGTAGCCTGATGTGCTGGCGTCTGTACAAGAGAATCGGCACCCATGTCTAACTAAATATGACTTTTTTTAATCGCGATTAAAAAGGTGCGGAATAAAATTAGTTATCTTGAACTAAAATTCACACCAACACCTCGCTTCAGGTGCAAAAAACAGTACTGTATCTTTTTTTTTTCTTTTGCATATATCTCGAAAACGGTGTGTCCAATCGCAAAAATAATGAGAATTTCGATCCCCTTTATAAAACCCTTAAACCCCTGACACTCTACATGTAGGTAATATTTTTTCTTATTTTCCTTACAAAAAGTAAAAATTCTATATAAAACGTCAAGGCTGCCCCCTGTGCGCCTCCAGCTCTAAAAAAAATTCACGGGGTAGGGCAAATAAGTACCACGTGGACTCGCGATTGTCAAATATAATTTTAGTGTGTCAAAATATATTTAAATTTAATTTAGAAAATTTTTGTTGCAGAATAGCTTCAAGATTTTCATAGCCAAAAGTAAGGAATTTTAGTGATAGTTTAGTAAGTTTAGTTCGGTATACAAGAGAATCGGCACCATATTGCCATCTTAGTGCTGTCAAAATAAAATATATTCTAAAATTATTTCACGATAGGAAATCATCGTTTGACAGGAATGAACGAAACTTTGGTGATTTTTAGTCTAGTTTTGAGGCATTAATTTGTGACAAGAGAATTGGCACCAGTATCCATAAAGGGATCTGAGACACTTGCGCGAAAGACATTTTCGCGAAAGACACTTGCGCGAACCCATTTGCGCGAAAAAGTTGCGGAAATGAGATTTCTTCATAACATCACGCCATCAATTTCAAAGGGCCCAACACTTTGAAATTGATAGCGTGATGTTATGAAGAAATGTGAAAATTTTCGCAGCCGCCATCTTAGATTTACGTTTTGACATCAAAATCTGCTTTAGAATCCTCAAAAACTATGAAAAAGACACCTATGACGAAAAATCTGAATATTGTCACAGCCGCCATCTTGGATTTATATTTTGACCTCACTATCAGCTTTAGCATCCTCGAAAACTATGAAAACGATACCCATGACGAAATATTTTTAAATGTTCGCAGCCGTCATCTTGGATCTTTATTTTGACTTAAAGTAGTCTTCAGTAGCGTTAAAGAACTTCGTTCCAAAAATACTTCACTTATTGCTACAACAGCATATCGGCGCGGGCATATCGGTGACGCGAACCCATAACTTTTTCCCCTACCAAAAATCATTCAAAACTATGCAATCTAAAGTCAAAATATAACTAGTGAACCCAGCAGGCAGATGTTGTCCTGCGACAACAGCGCCACGCGAGTCCAACTATAGTTATGAACCATCCAAGTTACACAAAAAGAATTAAAAAAAAAAACATCTAAATCAGTCAAGCCGTTTAGGATAAGAAGAATTACGAACACACGTACACCGGTATTTTATTTATTGCCAGGCATGCAAAATTTTAATGTTCTTCAAAAACAAGCAAAGTACTTTAAAATAAAATGCGGATCAAAATGTGGTAGTCGACGTACAATTTCTGGAATATGTTAACATCGGACACGTACGTGCGTGTGTGCGTGCTGCGACGCAAAGTGATACGTCCTCACGCTGGGAAGGCCCGTTCGCTACTGACGGAATAGATTTTCCGCGATCGTTTATATAGTTCACTTTGCCATTTATTTACGTAATGAAGTAATTGTTTATTTATAAAATAAAATTTAGATTCTATTAAACAATTAACTTAAAATTAATATATAATTTTTAAAATTTCTTAAAAGTGTTTCTAAGTATTAGAAAAAAATATTTATTTGGCTTGAAGTTTTGAGAAAGTTACGTTATTTCAACATTTTTTTTCTGCTATATTTTGTATGAAAGTTGAAAAAAGTGGTTCCCCTATGTACAAGTAGACCATATAATGATGTTGATGATATTTTTTAATTTTCAACATCAAAAGCAGTTTCTTCTAACGAAACGATCAAACGTCAGTCTCGCGTCATTTTTTGGAAAACTTGTTGCGAATTTTAGTGATTTGCCACGAATCCTTAATTTATTTCAAAAATCCCTTTCCCCTATGTACAAGACGAAGAATTGGACTTTTCAAATCACAAATAATTTTGTTTAAATTCTCGTCCCCTTTCTCACAACGAATAAACAAAATTGATCAAAATCAGTGATTTCGTGCGGTGCGGCGGCACGGAGCCTTAAGAACCAGTCCAGCATCGTGTGCCCATTTGGAAATTTGAGTAAAATCTTCCTGTAACCATTGAGCTGCTACTTTTACGTCTCTGTGGGTAGCTACGAGGCATGTGTCATCTGCATATTGATAGACGGAACAGTGATTAACCACATGTTCCATGTCGTTAACATATGTCAGATAGTGTAAGGGTCCAAGTACTGATCCTTGGGCTGTTCCTTCAGTGACTACAATGGCGTCACTGATTTCATTACAGATCTTTACATTGTATTTACGGTTATTAAGGTAGTCCTCACACCATTTGAGTATTGGTCCTCGAACTCCAGAGTTATCTAATTTTGTCAGCAATGTGTCGTGTCTAAGCGTATCAAACGCCTTACTGAAGTCAATAAATAATAAGATTACATTATTTTTATCATTAAGAGATTCGTTGACCTCATCCGTGAATTTAGATAACAATTGCGAGGTGGACTTATTGGGTTGAAAACCATATTGTGTGCTGGACAACACGTCATTTTTTACATAAAAGTCTTCTATCTGATTACAAACATATTTTTCTACTATTTTGTCGATAACAGGTAGAATAGTGATCGGTCTGTAATTTCCATAGTCCGCAAAACTGCCTTTTTTTATGTATTGATTTTCTATATGTTGCGCATCCCTATCGATAACCCTTTCAAGGTCATGATTGTCATTGTTACTTAGAATTTTCATGTTGGTAGCCATGTTTTTTTATGTGGTTGGCTAAAAAAGGTAACAAATTCTCAAAAACTGAATGTTCTAAGTTCCACCTCTTAAAGTTACATGCTCTGTGGGCCGTACTACGCGATGCAACCGCATGACTAAAGTATCGTTTTGTGATTTTTACATTGCTTGTCCAGTCAGTAAGCGACATACTAAGGTAATGGTTATGAAGCAATGTATTTGCTACAGTCGCTGTGATATATGAAAACAAAAATAACGTAGTAAAGGCAAGAAATATTTTACGATTTGTTGTTTTTATGATTTTCAAGACAAATATAGTAAAATACTTGTCCTGTTAAATGATAAATGGTTCCATGATTTATAAAGATTTTAGTTTTGCTTCGATTTTTACAAGAAACCACTGAACAGCACGGTATTCTTAAATGTTGTCACAATCGCGGTCGAAAGCGCACTAGTTCGGGGCCATTTGCCTATATCATGAGCATTTTGATCAAGGCGCGTGGACACAGACACGCCCCCATGCCACTTCTCCTGTTTTTTTTAAATATTTCTATGGTTTTTACAGACTTCTACTTTTTCTACTGATGCTTGTAGTTTACTCCATTTAACCTACTCAATCACTCAAAGGGCAAGAAATAATATTTGTGAACTAGAGACATTATTTCTCACCTGTGGCCGAAATGAGTATGCATCGCTGCCCTATTTAAAGCTGCGTAACGGAAGTTCTTGTTCTTATCATTGCCTGTATTGTTTCCCGATGAGTTGAATATGGTCCGATCGAAGTAATTATACAAAGAATCCTGGGCACCACTGAACTCCTTTGTGCGGATACAGTTAAGGAAACTAAGGAAATGCTGAAAAAAAAATATACAGATTACAAATTGAGCTATGTAAAATGTAGGCTAATAGGCTTGAAAAAATATTTTAATGGTAATTCCTTATTTTTCATCACTAAATAAGTTTGCTCTCCACTTTATTATATTATGGTAGTTATCACCTACTTACAATATCAGGGTATTCAGGTATATCATTAATTATTTGTATAATTGTCTTCTGTAACTGTCTAGGTGCCATCGCTTTGTTCTCATTGATTTGTAACAAATTTGCTTGTTGTGCTGTAAATAATTCTGCCTGCTTTCTTGACCACTGGCATTCTTCAAAACTGCTGAAATCATAAAAAAATACTTAATATTTTTTTTGGGGGGCGGTTGTTGCTCGCGTCCGTAGGACTTACCACCTTATCCAGGCCCACCCTACACGTGCCCCCCGGGTGGTGCAAAACGAGTAATTCAACGCCGAGTCTCAGGCGGCGGTTAAATAACCTGTAGATATGTCAGCAGGACTAACAATTCTGCCAAGTGAAGGTAGGAAATGATCTTCACAAACCATAACTCTGCTATTGTAGTAGAAATGGTGGCCTTGGCTTAATCGCCCGGACTGCGAGGAAGAGCCTTACAAAGGAACTATTCCTCTATAAACATTCTCTCATCTACCCCCTATCCTAAGGTGGGAAACGTGCCAAAAGGATACTCATAAACATCTAAACGAGTGGCTAGTGGGAAACTAGTCATGAGCGCCAACCGCAACGGACCTGGCAAACGTTGTGTGTAATCTGCCTTCTTGAGGGGATGGGCGTCACCCTTCTTGCGACTGTTTATATCGACCCATACTCGTGGGAACCTCATGGAAAATTCTCAAAATAATAAAACTACTAATTTACAAAGACCAAATCTGATTCAACAAACATTTCATTCTTGCATGTTCGATAGAACAAGGAGCAACTCATTAGGGGCACTACCTAAGGAAATCCAAAAACCTGTGGAAAAACAGATAGAACTAAGTGACTCAGAAAATACAGATACTGAGGAATGGCAAAAGGATAAAATCCCAACTAAGAGAAAGAAACGGAAAGAGACAAGCCCCATACAAAATGAAACAAATAAGAAGATCAAAAGCATCTCGGCTTTCCAAATATCCACACAAAACAGTTTCGAAATCCTTAACGAAGAATCTACAAAGGAAACTAAAACAGAGGGTAAAGAATATATACCAAAACCAGAACCCATATTTGTGACAGGTGTCCTCAACATAGCATCCCTAAAGGAAAAACTGAATAAACTCGTTGAAACTGATCTGTTTATCATGACTACACTAAGATCTGGACACATAATCAAAATTATGCCAAAAGACATCCAAACGTACAAGGTCATTAGAGAAAACTTCATTGCAAACAACATCTCACACTATACATACCAGCTAAAAAGTGAGAGAGCGTACAGGGTGGTCTTACGTGGGCTGCACGCCTCAGAAGATACATCAGAAATAAAAAAAAAACTGGAACGCATTGGACATCAAGTGAGACAAGTAGTTAATGTACGACACCGAGCTACAAAAGAACCACTGCCTATGTATTATGTTGATCTAGAACCAAAGCAGAATAACAAAGACATCTTTAACGTTAGATATCTGAATCAAATGAAAATCTCATTTGAAGCCCCATATAAAAAGAAGGAAATTCTTCAATGTAAAAGATGCCAAAGATTTGGACATTCAAAAAACCAGTGTCATAGACCTTTTCGCTGCGTTAAATGTGGCAATGACCACTCGACAGCGCAGTGCACCAAAAAACCTGATACCGAGGCTACTTGTGCAAACTGTGATGAGAAACACCCGGCCAGCTACAGAGGCTGCAAAATCTACAAGCAATATAAAGAAAGAATTCTGAAGACTGCTCCCAAGCCCAAAGAACAACAACCTTCAAGGAAACTAGAGACCTACAACATAGACAGTGTCACTCCACGTGAATTCAACCTTAAGAAAACATACGCCGAGACCATTAGGACCAAACCACCAGCTCCTCCATCTGAGAGAAAGAACGACCTGAATGACATGACCGACATAATGGAAACAATGCTAGAAAAACTACAGCACACAATGTTGACAATGATGGACAAAATGATGGACAAAATGATGGACCGAATGGTTCAACTAGTCAACAGCCTTGTTAAGAAATGAATCGCAATCTCCGAGTTGTCACTTGGAACGCCAACGGCTTGACGGAACGACGTCAAGAATTTGAAATCTTTCTTCAGACAGAAATGATCAGGGTTGTAACGGATGTCATATAACGGATGAGGATGCGGATGAGGATATCGAGATAATCGGGTTTGAGGATGCGGATGAGGATACGGATATTGGAAAATTCCTTATTGAGGATGCGGATGAGGATGCGGATGAGGATACGGATATTGGAAAATTCCTTATTGAGGATGCGGATGAGGATGCGGATGCGGATGTCGTACAAAAATAGCTCTTGTTTTTTATAGTATTTATATTTGTATAGGCTACAACCTATACAGTAATCATTTGGTACCTAGGTAAAAAAAAATTGAATATTAAAGTTGTGAACAGAAATTTCAAATTGTGGAGTCAATTGCACAACTTATATTTAAAATTAAAAAAAACATATATTTTAAAATTGTAATATAAATTTAAATCAGATCAAGATGCGTAAAGGTAAATTATATTTGACAAAAAGCAACTTGCAGGCCTTTTCGCCTTCTAAGCGGTTTCTAAGTTCATCATAGAAAAGGGCCTGCTCCATTAAATAATTGTTCGCTCGGGATACTTGCCAGTGGCGGTGATAAAAAAAAAAAACGAATGATTTTATACCCAGTAAGCCGACGTTTACACGGACGTAATAAAATCGCGGCGGGATTTTATCGCGCACTTGATTTTCAACTCTCGGTGTTAAGCCGAGCGTTAAGAATCAAACGCGTTGGGACGCACTCTCGTCCCAGCGCGTTGAAAAAACACTGTTGGATTTACAACTCTCGGCGCTAAGAAGAGCGTTGAAAATCCAGTGCACGAAATAAAATCGCCGGGATTTTATCACGTCCGTGAACGTCGGCTAACTTAAATTGTGACATGTGACACCACAGTTGTGCCACCACTGCCACGTGCGGCCGATCGTTTGTCATAGGACAAGAACATTGCGAATTCAGCCAACAGGAACGCGTAACTCACTTATCGGCGCGCCCATTTAGCTCGGCGCGAGTTTTTAATAATACACTATTTGTGCGAACAAGGTAGAGTCACATCCACATAGAAATTATGAGGATGCGGATGAGGATGCGGAGCTTTTAAAATCAAAAGTTGAGGATGCGGATGTTTTGCGGATATCAAAATTTATGCGGATGCTCCGCAGTTGCGGATGCGGATACGGATATCCGTTACATCCCTGGAAATGATCGACATAGCCTTAATATCTGAGACGAGGTTTACCTCAAAGTCTCATGTTACCTTTAATAACTATACGATCTACACAACCAACCATCCCTCTGGAAACAGTCATGGCGGTACTGCAGTAGTTATTTAAAAAAATATCAAGCACTACTCCATGGAGGAATATCGTACAGATAAAATCCAAGCAACCTCTATTGCACTAGTGGATAACAAACATGAAACAGTATTCTCTGCTGTCTACTGTCCTCCTAGACATACAATATCAGCACAAGACTTCTCAAACTACTTCTCTACACTTAGTAAAAGATTCATCAGTGCTGGGGATTGGAACTCAAAACATCTCCACTGGGGCTCCAGATTGACCAACACGAGGGGAAGACAACTCTTCAAAGTAACGAAAGATATGAAATTGGAATGCTTGTCTGGTAGAGAGTCTACCTACTGGCCAACCGACAGAGATAAGACCCCTGATCTGCTTGACTTTTTTATTGCAAAAAATATAGACAGTAATTACGTAACGATAGAGTCATGCATTGACCTCACTTCAGACCACACTCCAGTCATCCTGAATATTAACTCAACGGTAACTCTAGTAGAGCCACCCTCAAAAATAGACTCTAGAAAAACAAACTGAGAAATGTATAGAAAGGTAATAACAACAGAAACAACCTTAAAAAACAAAATTGGCACACCAGAAGAGTTAGAAGATGAGGTGGAGAAATTTAACACGTCCATACATAATGCCGCTAACATCGCTACCACCAAACGAACAGGTAAAGGAAAACCACCAAAGAATAATACGTATCCAAAGGAGATAAAGGAGAAAATACAGAAGCGGCGTAAACTTCGAAAGATTTGGCAGACAACAAGATATCCAAGCGACAAAACAATATTTAATAAATTCTCAGACGAACTTAAAAACCTCACAAACAAGTACGAAAATGATAACATCCAAAACATGCTTTCAAATCTTGATCTTACAATTGAAACAAACTACTCGCTGTGGAAAGTCACCAAAAACTTAAAGCGTCCTAAAACCCACGTACCACCTATAAATAACAATAAGGGAGGATGGGCTAGATCTGATCTCGAGAAAGCAAAAATTTTTGCCGAACATCTCAATACTGTTTTTCAACCACTCCCCGAGAGTTCCAATGAACATAGCAAAGAAACCAAAGAGTACCTTGAAACAGCAAATCAAATGTGTTTGCCCCTGAAAAGTACTAGTCCCAAAGAAGTATACCGAGTAGCAAAGAACTTACAGGAAGGGAAAGCACCTGGATATGACCTAATCGATGCAACACTCTTAAAAAATCTCCCATACAAAGGAATAATGAAACTAGTACACATATTCAATGCCTGCCTGAAACTTGAACATTTTCCTGGTCAATGGAAGATCGCACATGTAGTAATGATAGCAAAACCCGGCAAACCCGCACAAGAGACAACTTCTTATAGACCCATCAGCTTGCTGCCGGTAGTCGGTAAACTCTTCGAGCGAATACTCCTCAACCGAATGAAGGAACATCTAGAAACAGTGTTACCTAAACACCAATTTGGATTTCGTAAAAGGCATGGAACAATCGAACAAGTTCACCGTATTGTTGACACTATCAGCAGATGTCTAGAAAACAAACAATATTGCTCTGCGGTCTTTCTTGACATCAGTCAGGCATTCGACAAGGTATGGCACGATGGCCTTATCTTTAAACTAAAAAAGGCTCTCCCACACTGTTTCCTTCAAATACTAAAATCGTACCTGGATAAAAGGAGCTATCAGGTGAAGTATAACGAGGACTGCTCCGACCTTCACGAAATCAAATCAGGTGTCCCGCAAGGTAGCATACTGGGTCCAATCTTATACCTTATCTTTACAGCAGACATACCAACCAACGATCACACGTCAATTGCAACGTATGCCGATGATACGGCCTTGCTGTCTACTCACACAAACCCAGAAACTGCTTCATTTCTGTTACAAGATCACCTCACAAAATAATACCTCAAGAAGTTAACGCAAAATATTTGGGAATGCACTTGGACAGAAGAATGACATGGCAAAAGCACATCTGGACCAAAAGAAAGCAACTAGACGGAAAACTTCGAAACCTCAACTGGTTACTTGGACGCCACTCACAACTAAGTGACAACAATAAAATGTTGATATATAAAACAATATTAAAACCCATCTGAACCTACGGTATACAGTTGTGGGGAACCGCTAGTAATAGCAACATAGACATACTAGAAAGATTCCAAAGCAAAACACTAAGAACTATGTTCGGTATCCCCCAGTGTATTAGTAATAAATACATGTACATGTATCATCTCGGCATAAAAACTGTCCGGCAAGAAATAGTCCAAAGCAGCCTGAAGTACCAGGAGAAGCTAACAACCCACGTGAATGAACTTGCACAGACTCTAAGTGGAAAGGGTGGACTTGAACATACCCGGCTGAGGAGATATGACATCCCCAATCTCACCAAAAGATTCCCACAATGAGACAATGAGAGAGTTTGCTGGAAAGAAACTTTTCAACAGTTTATGGCTCTCGTAGATTACAATATAAGACAGATATTTATCAGCCAAGGAAGTGGCTTATTGTTCCTCGAACAGATTGCCATGTAGCAGAATCAACAAAAAAAAAAAAAAAATTTTTTTTTTACATTTCATCAAAGTAGCAGTTTCTGAACCTGTTTAAGATCTAGAAAATGTCCAAATAGATATGGTATAACACAGTTTTGTGATCAGTACTATAACTTACTTATCCCTGTCTATTAAATGCATTCGCATTGACAACTCCAATGGTTTAGATTCCTCTGGTACTGGTGATGTGGATGTGGTTTGCTGCTCCATGTTATTTAATTTCTGTAATAACAAAGTTTCAAGATAACTCAACTAGGACAAAGGGGAACATTAAATAAAAGATCATCTTTCATTAGTATGTTACCTACCTCCTTGCTTAATGATCTCATCATCAAGCCAGGCCTGCCTCTCTGATAATACAGACAAAATGACTTGTACAATGATACCACTTGCACAAAGGTTAATCTGTCTAAGTGTAGCAATATTCTTCTTAAATATAGACCTGAAAGTTAAGTGTAACATGAATTATTATATATACCACGATGTTACAACATGCAGACAAATAAGTATAAATAAAATATATTTTTACCTAATACACTGTACCTAGCCATGATACAAGGATTAGACTCAATCATCAGTTTGTCAATAGTTGAAGTAACACAGTCCATCAGAGCACTCACTCCGTTAACATATATGTTCTGAAGACGGACACAAAAGTTCTGTAGGTGGACACTCAGTAGATTATAACGCCCATCAGTGAGTAAGGTCTCCAATTCTTTAAACTCCATATCTGGGCACTATAACAAGATAAGGTTTTCAGCAAAAGTAATTAATGTAACCTCTTAATTAATGACTAGCGAATGTCACGCGGTTTTAACTGCGTAGTTCCCGTTCTCATGGGAGTACAGGGATAAAATATAGCCTATGTTACTATCCATATGTAGCTATCCATTGCTGGAAGAATTTTTCAAATCGATCCAGTAGTTTTTAAGTTAATTCGTTACATACAAAAATACAAATCTTTCCTCTTTATAATATTAGTATAGATAGGTATTTATTGTATTTTTTCTATTTCGTTGATTCATAATTGAAACACTTTAAAATCTGTATCTATTTATTATTCAGTTCAATACATAAGTATATTTATGACTCAGTGACAGCTTGGCCGGAGTCATCTCAACCTGAATAATAATACCAGATACTACGACGTCAAAACGCCTAACAAAAGTGTTTGTATTTTTGTATTTATTTATTTAATTTTATGAATAAATGTAATGAATATTATTATTCAAATGAAATTAAATGGCATGAAGTTCTGCAATAAAGACTGCTTTTATTTATTATTAAATTAGAAATTTGCATCAATTATAATGTCATTATGAACAGTTGCATCTATAGGTACATATTTGGAAGCCCATGCCAGGTTTATCAAAAATAATTCAGATAATTTATTAAGATAGTATCACAATTAGTACCTGAATTAGTTTAAGAGCAAGCATACAGAAATCCTTTCTATATTTGGGTGCCACAGTGCAATCTATCATCCTGTTTGCTGAAACATTTAAAATACACAACTCAGAAATAGTCTTACAATACCAACATGGAATACAGTCGATGCGGAACAAAAGAGTGGAACCCATTGTAAATGAAATTTTAGTAGAAATTTTAAATAAATAATTTTATTACAATAATGTACTTAAAACTAAACATGCAAATACACTTACCTTCAATTTTCAACAGGCCATATTCCCTAATAAAAGCTACTACTGCTATTTTGTGAGGAGTGATATTTTCAATATTACCCTTAACATTAATTAGTTTAATAAAATCTACATTTTCACTACCTAAATCCATTTTAATTTGAAGGAACAAAATAATACAGAATAAAACCCTCTCCTCTGCAAAGAAAATCTTTTCGTTACGTTTGAATGTCAAACTCAAATTATAAACAAACAATGTACCACAGATTAGACAATGGTAGTGATGCTAATAACTTGATTTTGGCCACCACATAGGGGGGTATTACACTATCAATACTAACATTATAAAGAGGAAAGATTTTTTTGCTTGTTTAATTAGCTCCGAAACTACTGGACCTATTTTATTTTAATCATTTTTTTCACCAATAGAAAGCAAAATTATCAGAAAGTAGAATAGGCTATAATTTATTTAAAAAAATTAGAGATCCTTGAGAAAATTTCAGTAATGTAATCCAGTGTAAAGAAAATTTTGCAAAATTCATTATTTGGCGTGCGTTGAGAAAACTATTGATGATACCAATCAATCAAATCATTTTTTATTTGTGTACCGACGCCAGCACATTAAGCTACCCGAAACTGTCAAATTTTCCCAATCAACTTTGAACCTTATACTTCAGCGATAAGTTGAAAATCTATTAATTTGACAGATTGTAGTAGCCTGATGTGCTGGCGTCTGTACATGAAAATTATGTACCACATTATTAAAGTACTCATTATTAGGTACCTACAAAAAAATCTGCGATGGAATATATCTTAGCATACGTTCGCACGGACGTAAAAATATCGCAGCGGGATTTTTTCACACACTGGATTTTCAACGCTCTGCTTAGCACCGAGAGTTGAAAATCCCACAGTATGTTTTTCAACGCGCTGGGATGCACTCTGTTCAATTCTCAACGCTTGGCTTAACACCGAGAGTTGAAAATCCAGTGCATGAAAAAATCCCGCCGCGATATTTTTACGTCCGTGCGAACGTGGGTTAACTATCATAGTTAAGTCATAATAGCAGCTTTTGTGTTCTATTTAATTAGATCGCCGCCGGTAGATGCAAAAGTTGGGTACACACTATAACTGTGCGTTCGCACTGGCGAAACATTTACAACGAAACATGTTGGAATCCACGGAACAGAAAAAACAGTGGAAGTGCAATGCAACAAAATTACTATGAGAACCGTTGTCGCCAAACCCTCACAAATAAACTGATAATCATATAATGCACTACAAATAAGCCGATCGTTTGATTTGTCGTTTAAATTTTAGTCAAAACTAGCATAAGTCACAGATTCTACATTTGGAAAGAAACCTTCAATCTCTTAAAATAGGATTTATTTTGCGTTAGTGCAGAAAGTATCAACGACGTTTTGTAATCTAAAGTCAAACTAGATTCGATCGCCAAGTAAATTCTGCTACCCGACCATAGATGGCGGTATTCTCAGTTGTCGCAATTATAATCTTAATTGCGTTAGTCGTAAGGTTGACGTTCGCGTCATAGGGTCGTGTCTTCTGCTACTCGATCAAGGCAGCAACACATTGAATTTTCAATAACATTATCGATATCGATAGATACCCGATTTCATAATTCGAGAAAATAAGACTTGTTTGGAGTTGAGTAAAACTGTAAGATGAATGACGTAGTATTATTTAAAAATAGAATCTTACATAATGTATAAGATTTTAGTTTTAAATAATATCTTCTATATAATAAAAATCAATTGCTATTCGTTGTTCTCGCTAAAACTCAAAAACGGCTTGACCGATTTGAATAATTCTTTTTTTGTTGTGTTCGCCCGAACACAGGGAAAGTTTAAAAAAATGTCGGGTAGGTAGGGTACGTTGGATAGGAAGGGTAGGTAGGTAGGGTAGGTAGGTAGTGTAGGTAGGTAGGGTAGATAGGTAGGGTAGGTAGGTAGGTACGAAACTAGGATAGGGTGGGTAGGTAGGTACGAAAGTAGGGTAAGGTGGGTAGGTAGGTATATTATTTTTATATGTATGTAGCTATATTATTAGGTATATTGGGAGAAGTACTAATACAGCGCAGGCGGAGCCGCGGGCGGCAGGTACCACAGGTAGTACTGAATAAATTGTGAAAATCATCTTACTTGGGTTAAAATTAAAAATACGTTGTTCTGTCTTTTTATTTATTGTCCTTGAAATAGAACGTATTTGTTAAAAAACTGGCGTTTCAAAAGTCTTATTTTTAATTTTAACAAATGGTGTATGCGAACATTTATATATTTTTCGACTATTGCCTTCATCAAATCAGTGACATGATTGGACGCAGGAAATTCGCATATTTGATGGGAGGCAATATCATTAAATAAAACAGTTCCAATAAACTTTCGCATAATTAGAGTTATCGCCACTTCCTTTCGAAAAACCCCGATGTCAACGTTTTTTAAAAATGTTTCCGCCGTCTGACATATTTTGACAACATCTGGCGAAGGATACAACAATCCACCTTGATCTCTCGCAATTATTTACTATTACTATAACTTTTTATAAATAAAAAATTTGAAATTATGTACTAATTTAATTATGTATTATCCTTGAGGCGGGCGCCGGCAACCCGGTGTGGAAGCTTTTATCACTGATCTTACACACCGAAATGACTTGAAATTACCGGCTGAACAATGCAACGCGTCTCAAACATTAAGTAAAAGTTTGATTACAATTTCGCTATATAGCATCTATGCAACCTTATATTTCGTGTATGAATGTTAGGCGACATTATATCTGTATTGTAATGTTATACAACAAATATTAAATTAGGTACTTATTTTCTTTTATCGATAACTATCTATAACATCAATACCCGACCTGACTACATCCCTAATTGAGTAGCGAAGAACTTTCGAGAACGAAATAGTGTATATATACAATCCAATATAAACTTTATTTTAATCGCGTAAAGTTGATTTTAACTAAACGTTCTATTAAATTATTAGTAAATTGACAAAAACTAAGATTTTATTAGAAAATAAATAAAATCGTATTAACTGATGGTACGAAACACCTCCATTTTTAAGATTATTTCTCCTACTATCATTTTTGTACTCCAAAACAGAACAATACGGCATATTTACGGAAAAATAAATTTGTCTCGAGACTAGCGACTCGACGCGTTGTTAGAACACGACTGAAGTAAAGTTGCGTAACAGCGCTTAATTGTGACACGCGTGCCACGCCTACTTTGCACTTCCACTGTTTTTTCTGTTCCGTGTTGGAATCTCTATTTTCTGTCAATTTTCCATACAAAGTTTGACAGGCACTAGAGATTTCAACATGTTTTGTTGTGATGTTTCGCCAGTGCGAACGCATAGTAAGACTTAAAGAAAAAAAAGACTTAAACTACATTTTCTTCATCTTCATCAATAACGACATCATGATCATTATTGTCGTCATCTTCTTCAATGTCACTACATTCCGAAACTGCTCCATGTACAGATGCCAGCACATCAAGCTTCTACAACCTGTCAAATTTATTTAATAGATTTTCAACTTTATCGCTGAAGTGTAAAGTTCAAAGTTGATTGGGAAAATTTGACAGTTTCGGGTAGCTTAATGTGCTGGCGTCTGTACATTCGTATCGTAGTTTTTTTAAATTCTTATTCAAATAAAAAGTTTTATCATGGGTATTTATGTAGCAATAAAATACTTTTTAATTAATTCATTCGAATCGGACATTAAATTTCGAAGTTATCACAAGTATAAAAATGCAAAACACAAACCGTTCGACGCCACCACGACGTTCCCTACTCTATAGTACAGACGCCAGCACTTCAAGCTACTACAATCTGTCAAATTTATTTAATAGATTTTCAACTTTATCGCTGAAATGTAAGGTTCAAAGTTGATTGGGAAAATTTGACAGTTTCGGGTAGCTTGATGTGCTGGCGTCTGTACGTTAGGTAGTGGTACGAGTCGGATGCCGCAAATATAGTTTTCGGAATATTAATTGTCTATTGGTCTGGATGTGTGTTCCGGATTGGTGTAAAAACGACTGAACGGATTTGGATGAAATTTGGCATACTTATAGTTTATACCTGGCAGCGGCGTAGCGTGGGTGTCGGCTGCCCGGGGCGGAAAACAATTTTGCCGCCCTCTTATTTAGGTATTTCAATTTAACCGCTCAGGTGCTGCGGGTGGTTCGCGCCGTGACAGATTTACGACCGCACTTGAATAAACAAAGCATCGGGTTTCATAATAACGTCTAAAGTGTTATTGTTTATGTTTTTTGCTACTCGAATAGATTAGAGATATATGGACTCGAATAGATTAGAGATAAATGGTTACAGTCTTTGTTATCAACGTTTACTAATCTTTATTACCCGTTTTTGTTGAGACTTCTATTCTGCATTGTTTTTACGATTTCTGATAAAACTACCGTACCAATTCACACGAAATTTTGCACATCAAGCTGTCAAAGGACATGTCCGGAAATGGTTTTTTATTATTCAATAATTCTAACCAGGATAAGTTAAATATATTTGGATAGACATCCGAAAAACTAGTGGTTTTAGCTTTAACAATTTTTTTTAAATACCTCCAATTTTGAAAAAAATCGTTTTTTATTTTAGTGTTAATTTACTCCTAAAACGAACGAACCTTTCCAATTATCCAAGTTATTAAAGTGAACACACCCCAAAAAATAGTAAACTTGTCAAAATTGACACATATTACTGTCAACTGATTGACAGTACCTTGCGTTATTTGTCATATTTGACAAATGGATAGAATCATCAATGTAAACAAAACATTAATATAATCATATTATTTACAGTACCATTAGGAAATAAGATGAAATGGTATATTGTCAGTGTAGTATAAAATTATTCCTTCAAAACTGAAAGCACACTCTATAAGATTATGGCTACTTCGAATGTTCATGTGCAAGTTGCAATATTTTACCAACACCCCGTTTATCAAGAATGGCATGTTTCAGCATAGTCCACAGGTTGCTTAGCAGGAGTAAATGATAATAGTATCTACTGATCGAGAACATTTATTAATTACGTAGGAGAATTCCTTATTGTGACTTAGAATCGAGATTGGAAGCGAATGAAAAGCCATTCGGCAATTAGGTATGCTAGGTATTTAAAAACTGAATTAATATGCTATAATTGGACGCAAGTGTTACAGTTTTGTTATGAAATAAAAGTTTTTTTAATTTTAAATATTCATTTATTAATTTTCTTCATTTTCAATGTCTTCTCTTATTAAAATACTGTCGAGAAACTGAGCAGGTGGAGATATATCATTTTGATGCCGAGCCCATCCAAGATACCAGACAATTGTCATTACATGAGCACAGCTTCCAACAGTCCTTTTCCCAATTATGCAACTGCAATAATACTCAGAAATGCAACTTTGCCAACTAGCCTCTGCCACTTTCAATAAAATGTATGTATAATACACTCTATTACTGATGTGGCGTGACTTTATTCGTCCTCTGATCAAAGCTGTCTCATGTGATAACGAAATGCCTGGAATGTTTATCAATTCTACATCTTCACTTACTTCTACAGTAAAAGTACCATTCGGCCGAATATGTTCCCCATAATAAGAGCGAGCCTGTTTAATTTGATAAATTCCTAAGCTAAATAAAACTAAATCTGACATGTCCATAGTGGGGAACATATTCAACTGTGGTACTTGACCATTTATCTGGACGAAACTGGCTCGGCGTCTATTAAGCTGATGCCCAATCACATGTTCAGCTAAAGTATTTGGCATGTTCATTCTCTGACTAGCTCTTTCCAGTATATTTTGGGCATCAGTACGGTCAGTCAAAACAGGATGGAAATGGTTTAAAATGGCTCCTGCTATTTTAAAATCATCCATAAGATTTCTAGACCCTATATTAAAATATTTATTTCGAAATATTTTAAAATCCCGTTTAAACCGACCGTTTACAACTTCAATAACCCATCTGCACAGTGTCACTAGTCGTGATTTGTTGGCTTTCTCGGTCGATAATTGAGTTTCCCCTACACTTAGGGTCTCTGGTTTACACACAGTATATCCCAAAGATGTGAGCAATGGGATAGAATCTCTAAAACCGCGGTCAAGAATAAATACATCATTCTGTCTAAAATATTGCCTTAAATTGGAATTTTCATTCTGGAACAGCAGTCGCATAATTGTAGCATCAGATGTTGTGGCTGCGTATGGACCAAATATGTCTATAATGTGGCCATCGGTGGCCACCAGCAAAAAAGGCTTAACAAGATTTGCAAACTTATGTAAGCTATATGATTTTTTTTGGAACAGATAATTTGACGATTTCTGTAAGTATATATAGGTTCCATCGCATATAAGTATAGGGTTATTTTCTGCTGTTCCAAAAAGACCCTGTGGGATTAAAAGATTCCTACTGGACAGATTTGCTCGAGAAATATGAATGACACCTAAATGTATTGGTACATAAAATTCTTTCATGCAGTTACGTACCTTTTTCATATAGGTGCATGCTACAGATTTATTTATGCAGATTAATAATGCAATTCGTCTAATTGGCTCCCCAGTTCTTATTTTCATGAGGTATAGTCCTAAAGCTGTTTTTGGTTTTCGACACACGGCTGATAATTGATTACTAATACAGCTTAGTATTGTTAAAAAATTCAATACAGTCAAGCCTGTCCAGTAACGACAAATCTGGTTGTTCATATTTTCCACATTTTCAAAATTAATAATGTTAGTTTTGTTTTTTCTTAATAAATCTAACATTTCTACAATATGACTCAGGGTAAATTGTGTTGTGAACTGAAATTCATTCAACAGTTCCCAATTATAAACACTTGCATGTTCTTCACATACTCGGGCATTCGGTGAGACATATAATTTATAGTCCATTAATATTTGTTTTTTAAGATAAATAGGTACTCTTAAACGTTCCACATTTGTACACTCAGGAACAAAACAATGATTTGCTGAATCCGGGGTTCGGCTGTAACCATCTAACTCAATATACCTGTTCTCATTTCGAACTACATTTTCAATATCAATTTCTGAACTGAGTGCACTTACAGGTTCAGCCACAGA
Source organism: Agrochola lychnidis (assembly GCA_963680765.1). Lineage (NCBI taxonomy): Eukaryota > Metazoa > Arthropoda > Insecta > Lepidoptera > Noctuidae > Agrochola > Agrochola lychnidis. The sequence continues at coordinate 14,517,813 of OY796858.1, forward strand.
GCTAGACCCACTTTCAACATTTTCAACAATCACTTGTGCCTGTCTTGGTGGTTCCATCACTTCGTGAATATTGTGATGAGCCCTTTGCCAGCAGGCATTACATGCTCGAGCATTAGAAGGGATCTGAAATTAAGTTTTCATTTATTGTGTGTTCCAGTAATCAGAGATATAATTATCAAGTGTGAATGAGTAAATATTTAATTGACTGCCTTGTTTATATAGTGGTTGCAAGCGCTACTGCTGAGCATGAGGTCTTGGGTTTGATTCCCGAGTCGGACAGTGTTATTAAGTTTTTCTATCTAGAATTTATCAGTAGCAGCCCGGAGTCTGGATTTGTGCCCTGTTGATGGCAATAGGCTTGCCCTCTATTATACGGGACTAAACATAACTGGCAAAATGTGGGTGTACCTGCTACAGGTACATCTCTGCCCAACCCTTCGGGGAAACAAGGCATGATGTGTTATGTGTTAATTTTCATTTACCTGACGGGGGTTGATGATGCTAGCTATATAAGCCTGCTCAGGATGACCATCAAGTAAGGGACGAGAGCGCCTGCCTGTTCTTCTTGAGATAGAAATGCCACAACAAACACATACTGATTGATGACCCAGCTGTCGGTCACCAATGTTGTGCTCGTTTCTGTTATTTATTTCTGTCAGTAAAAGGTTGATGCATTCTTGGCAAATGCGATCTCCATCAGTTACCTAAAAACAAAATAATTTGTTGAAAACACAATATCGTTTTTCTATATATTCTTAAGCAGTAGTACTGTTTAATCTTTTTTAGCAAAACCCCAGCTAGAAATTATTAAAAAAAGCCTAACAATGTAAGTTAAAGAATACCTTACCTCTTGGGCAGTCCATTCTTCAATTATTGAGACATATTCATGCTTAAAGCGTCATATTCATACTGCTGAGTAGCGTGTATTGCTATGTTGCAATTCATGCAGTGAGCCATTACTGTAACAATAATCTGAAATGAAAATAGAAAAGGAAGTTAATGGTTGCTTAAGTGGCAAAGATTGTGCAAATAAAACCCGTATGGAGCTAAATAGAAATACAGAACAGTACTTACATACGGGGTTTTAAATTAGAATGCCGAAGTCCTAATCCCGTGCAATATCAAATTACCGTTATGAAAAAGCAAAGTCGTCAGGGTTAAAGGTTCATAAGCTACCAGTATCCTAATCATGTGCAAAATAGAAGAATCCGTTGTGTAAAAGCCAAGTCCGTAAAATCAGGTAAATCAAATAGAGGTAAGCACAAATTAAAATACGATAACACTGGATAACACAAAGGCAAGAGCGAAAGTGTGACGGATCAGACGGATGAATAAGGTTGAGGTCTGTCAATCAACACTTTATGTCATATTTGACAGATAATTCTATTCATCTGTCAAATATGACAGAGTGTGAAATGTCATAATTGACAGATGAATTGAATTATCTGTCAAATAAGACATTGTCAAAGTGTGTATTTGGGTTGCCATCAACAAATAAAATATATGTAGTAACATTAAATAGTTTATTATTTTTCTCTTAAATGGAGGGGTCTAAAAATATTATTTCAGTGGTTCCTAGTTTCATATTTTTGTCGCTTTCATTTATATGTAGTTTGATGCTGGTTAGATTTTTCTCGGAATAAAAAACCAACCTCCATACAAAAAGCGGACATCTCCTTTATTTAATAGATTTTCAACTTTATTGCTGATGTCTAAGGTTCAAAGTTGATTGGGAAAATTTGACAGTTTCGGGTAGCTTGATGTGCTGGCGTCTGTACATTATGGATAGATAAGTTATCTAATAAAAGCGTTTTTAGAGACAAAAATTTAAAATAAAAAAATTCAAAAAATCTAGATTTTTGCTGACCTAGAATTTTTTGTACTTTCATAACTTTCTCCGTACCAAAAAAATATATTTTATTTTTATTTTTGTCAAAATGTTGTCTAAAACGGTGAACAATGAAATATAGAAAAGAAATAAAACACCGATCAGATCCATACAGAAAAATCACAAAATATCACAACTTTCACTTTGACGTGAACTTTCTCTTTAACGTTTGTTTACACTTTTTTTGGTTGGGTCAAAATAGGTATAATATAATGTTATTTAGTGCGAATATTATCTAAAACGATGTAATATTTACTTCAAAATGAAAATATCACCACTTTCCAACAATTTACACACAAAAACCATTAAAAAACGAATTATTACAGCGAACGCGCGCATCCCGGGAGTGACGTTTGACTGACATTTTCACCGCGCGAGAACGTCATCTTCATCATTTTTTTAAAATGTTGCCCATTTATATTTTTGCTTTTAGTCGATTTATTTGACGAGAATGTCTATCCGACCATAGACTAAAAAAAATTCAGATAAAAATAACCATTACAGCTGATACAAATAGAGATGTAAGCCGCGTGGGTGTTTTGCATCCGAGCGGATACAACGGTCCCCTAACGGTGTTACATTATACATTATATATACATTAGTACATTATTACATTAGTATATATACATAATACATTATGTATACATTAGTACATTATTACATTAGTATATATACATAATACATTATATATACATTAGTACATTATTACATTAGTATATATACATAATACATTATATATACATTAGTTACATATACATTACATACATTAATTCTAGAGAACTTTTTGGCAAGAACAGTCACCATTATTTTGCGTTAGACAAGTTAGATTTTTCCATGATTTATAAAAATTTTAGTTTGGCTTCGATTTTTACAAGAAAGCGCTGAACAACACGGTAAGAATTCATAATGTTGGCACGATCGCGGCCGAAAGTGCACTAGTTCGCGGAGAGAGCCATTTGCCATTTGAGAGCATTTTGATCATGGCTCGCGGACACAGACACGCCCCCATGCTACTTCTCCTGTTTTTATACATCTTTCTATGGGTCGACCCTTGTTTGTGTTTAGACGTGTACATGCATGATGTTAATGTGTGCGCGCGGGGCGTATCGGCACGCACATTGTCACACCATGCATGCACACGTCTAAACATAAACAAGGGTCGACCACACTCGTGATTTACAAGAATAAAATTGTTTTGGGTGGGAAGGACATTTAATATGTGCAAGTGGGTAAAAGTTAACTTCTTGAAAAATTTATTGTTTGACTGACCGCTTGTGACCGCACAAAATATTTTTTTTTGCCGCCCTTTTAATGGTGGCGCCCGGGGCAGTTCGCCCCTCCGCCCCCCCTCGCTACGCCACTGTAACCTGAATTAACACATAGAGTACTTCTAATCCCAGTAGTACGTTGCCACAGCACTTTTTCCGATATCCACGCGAGCGAATCCGCGGGCAAAAGCTAATCATAATATATTTGATCATAGATCAAAGATATAATGAAATTGTAAAATAGACATATTCTCTGTAATTTGTGAGCTTCATAGATAGGTATATGATAGATAGTGTAATACCCACCATAGTCAGCCACTATGTGGTGTGAGCACAGAAAATTGCTATCCTAGCGGGGTGTGAGTTCGTGTTGTGTTCGTAAACGTAGAGACTCAGAAGGCTCGGCCGCGCGGCTTGGCCTCCTAGCTCCTAGAAAATATATATATTCTGTAGGCTTGGCCTCCGAGCTGCCCTTGTGTGGACACGCCATAGAAGTACTACTTAGTCTGTGGCCTTAGGTGAGGGTTACTGTGCGTTTGCACTGGCGAAACATTTACAACGAAACATGTTGGAATCTCTATTTTCTGTCAATTTTCCATACAAAGTTTGACAGGCACTAGAGATTTCCACATGTTTTGTTGTGATGTTTCGCCAGTGCGTACGCATAGTAACTATGCGTTCGCACTGGCGAAACATCACAACAAAACATGTTGAAATCTCTAGTTCCTGTCAAAGATTGTATGGAAAATTGACAGAACATAGAGATTCCAACATGTTTCGTTGTAAATGTTTCGCCAGTGCGAACGCACAGTTATACTTTCCTCTATGGGTTAACCATGGGTAAACTAAGGCCGCATTCCGAGTTACGCTTAAAGTAATAATTTCGCGAATCCGACCAAAGTCCATAGTCACAATTATTACTCAATAACCCTTATATTTTGTGACTATTAAATTTGGTCGTATTCGCGATATTATCACTTTTGGCGGAACTCGGAATGAGGCCTAATTTGTCTATACTCAATGCTAGAACAAAAAAAATGTTTTGTCTATTCCGGTCCCAGTTGCGGTTGCGACAATGCATGTTGTTGTGAAAACAATATTATTTGTTAATTTGTATTAAATATTCGCACATTTTGCGAAAATGCGGAGACAAAGTCTTAATTACTCATAATTTGTGATGGGATATACTTACAGTTTTAAGTTATTATTTTTGTTTTTATAATTGTTTTACAAGTGGTAGCCATAATAATGGAAAAAGCGGAGGTTGCGTTTACTATTTTAGTGTTATATTTTGTTGTAACGACTGAAACTTCACGTGTTACTGTTTATCCCGGAGATACATTACCTCACCATGGTCGTTGTGAGCCAATTACAATTCAGTTTTGTCAACAAATCAGATATAATCAAACGATATTTCCTAACATACTAAATCACGCTAAGCAAGAAGACGCTGGCCCCGAAGTCCACCAGTTTACACCTTTGATAAAAGTCAACTGTTCACCAGATCTGAAATTCTTTTTGTGTTCAGTATACGCACCCGTATGCACAATATTAGACACGGCTATTCCTCCTTGTCGACATTTATGTGAATCGGCAAAACAAAATTGTGACGAGATTATGAAAACCTTTGGATTTCATTGGCCTGAACATTTGGAGTGCACGAAGTTTCCTGTGGCTACTGATGAAAACGTGATATGTGTTGGTGATAACAACATAACTCATGAATCTCGAAAACATACTGAATCAAAACTTCCTAAAGTGAACTTTAAGAATAACAATGAAAGAGATCCAACCAAACTTCATGGAGCTAAAGACTATGGATTTGTTTGTCCTGTACAATTTAAAGTTCCTAAGAACTTGGACTTGGAGTATTCACTTAAAGTTGGAGATAAAGTTGAATATGACTGTGGGGCTCCTTGCACTGGAATGTTTTTCAGCCAGGATGAGAAAAACTTTGCTCGATTATGGATTGGTATTTGGGCAACAATGTGTACTGTTAGTTGCTTGTTCACAGTTTTGACATTTCTCATAGACACAGACAGGTTCAGATATCCAGAAAGGCCTATTATATTCCTGTCAGTGTGTTACCTTATGGTAGCTGCAGCATATGTCATGGGCTGGAGTGCAGGTGACAGTGTTAGCTGCCAAGGCCCATTCCCAACCACAATAAGTGGAGCAAGATTACCTAATATATCAGTAATTACACAAGGAACTAAGCATGAACCATGCACAATACTCTTCATGGTGGTTTATTTCTTCAGTATGGCCTCAAGTATTTGGTGGGTTATTTTAACACTGACATGGTTTTTGGCAGCTGGTCTCAAATGGGGACATGAAGCTATTGAAGCAAATTCTCAGTACTTTCATTTAGCTGCATGGGCTGTGCCTGCTATCAAAACTATATCAATATTGGCCATGGGAAAAGTTGATGGTGAGTATTTAAAATTATATTTATTAGCCTATTTACTTCTTTAAGAGATATTCAGTTGGTTTGACCAACTCATGCAGAACTAGAAAAACTGATGAATACAATTTGTATTTTATAGTAATTGTTTTTCTTCATATACTCATAGTCGAACAAATACTACTCATTGATATTGATGTATACTTCTACACAATGTCTTTCTCTGAAATAGGATAATAGACCCAATTATCAGCACTTTAAGAAGTCCTCTAATTGATTTATTTTCTTTATTCATAATATCGATACCTTAGTTCACAATTGCACTAACTACAAAAATTTCAATTTTCACTTTTTTAGTGCCAAATACACTAAGGCCCGTATTACAGAACGTCACTCAACACTCAAGCATTACTTAAAACTAGTTTCAACTAATCAAATGGCTTGAATCTAGTTTTAAGTAATGCTTGAGTATTGAGTGACGTTCTGTAATACGGGCCTAAATGTCATGCTCTTTCGTTTGCGCGTATTGAAATGCCATTAATCAGTCTCTTTCTACCAAAACGTTGGTGTTCAGTTGTATTAAGTAAGTTCCATGAATGCTCTACTATACTAATGACCTTTATTTTTGTAAATCCAAACAATACATACTTTAACTGATTTTAAATTTCTCCAGTGCAGAATATTTCAAAACACAAACCTACTAAATACATTTGCAATATCGGCTCATACTTTTTAACAGTGCTTTATTAGTGTACTATGTGTTGGTAGTACAAAAGAATCAAGAAAGTATTATGTACAAGTGTGCTAAGTACTTTTACTTTAAGGGGTTAGGAATTTTTAAAGTGCATTTATGAGTACTGACAAATGAACAGGAAAAGTGCCCACAAACATTACTTCAGTGGAGTCCACCAACTTTGTAAAAGAGCATATTGACCAGTACCCTAGGGTTGAATTCCACTATTGTCGCAAAAGATCTAAAAAACATTATCTGGACAGTGGATCTCAACTTGAGTCGCTTATATAAAATGTACTAAGAAATTTTTTGCCCAGAAAAGAAAATAACCCCTGTTTCGCCTTATGTGTATCAAAATATTTTCCACTCTTATAATCCAAGACTCGTATTTTACAAACCGAAGAAAGAACAGTGCACAAAATGCAATGTGTATAAACGATCCGACAATAAAGCTCCCTTACAGGAAGAATACGATAACCACAAAAAACGCGAAATTGATGCTCTGATTATGAAAAAAGAAAATAAGCAAAGGTGCTTGGATTCCGATGGTGCTTTCCGGGCTATAACATTTGATCTTCAAGCTATCGGTACCTTTTACCGAAGATTGCAAAATCTATTATTTGCGCAAATTATCGATTTACAATTTTACTATCCTAAGATAATAAAATTGTAATTAGAAGTGAATTCAATTCATGCGTCTATAGAAAGAGCGCGAAAACATAATAGCATATTCACTTTGCGTGAGTATGCATTGGTGATAGGATCTGCTAGAATCAAGCCGAGACCCTACTATGTTGTTATTATGAAACACGGGGAATTCTATGATTTGAAGGGATTAGAAAAATCTTTGAATTCCAATACGACTAAAAATACAAAAAATGAGCAAGTGCAGTGGTTAAAAATTAAATGGCTACAGCTGAAGACAGAATCCCCCACTTTCATTTTTTACAAATACGATTTGACTGATCAACATTTCAAAGAAATAGACATTTGTAAGCCAAAAACAACGACAAAAAATAAACAGATAACATGCATGATCAAAACTAAAAAAATCTCTGAAAGAGGCATATAAATCGCGGATTGCGCTTTCGCAAAGAAAGACAAAGACTTGTTATCACTTTTAAAAGATGGAGTTATTCCACAAGAATACGACCAATATTACAAAGATATACCATCCACATCTGCGGCTATTGTTAACAACAGTAGTGACACTGAATCGTCTGACGATCAGGATGACCAGCCCATTGGTGAAGAAATTTAAGTTTTTATAATTTTTTCTCATTAACCAGTAAGTAATTGAATATTGTTACCAAACTGAAGACTGATTAATAATAATATTCTAATTGGTAATTATTAAGAAACCAATTTATTTAAGAAATAACTAAAGATTGTTCTATAATAAAATTGGGCTTAGTCCTCTTAAAATTTTGATTGTGAGTTTGAAAAAATATTTTATTTGATTGTAGTTTGAAAAACTGTTTGTGTTTTATAGAAAAATTAAACATTATTAATAATCATGAATCACTGGTTTATTATTAGTTTTTGGACCTTGAACCAGCCTGGTAAAGCTGTTAAAATATTTTGAGTTTTTCACTTAATGCATGTCAATATAATCAATCTTAGTGTACAAATGTATTAAATGGGGGTCGCATGTTTATTTCGCTATTTTTTAAATGTTGTGGAACTAGTCTTATGAATAGATGCATAATGGTTTTATTATTTTACTTTGTTTTCGTATGGTTCACGTCTAAACTAAAAAAAAAAAAAACGCTCTCCTCAAAATTGTCTTTTTTGTAGTTAGTACAATTGTGAACTAAGGTATCGATATTATATATTATTCCCTAAATTTATGTATCCATAAAACTTCTTTTTTAATGATGTTTTTAATTTTTAAAATACTTTTCATCGGATTTTGCAGCTAATGAAATAGCATTTAAACTACAATTGAAAAATGAACCCACTTCCATTTATTGGCACAATTGTTACCAGTTATTGGCACCAAATTACCCAATTATCAGCACTTAGACTTAGGGCAAATAAAATAAATTTTACAATAAAATTCTTTTTATTGCTATTAATATTAGGAATTTCTTAGAGAAATACTTCACAAATTACAATAATTGTCGACACTCAACAAACAGTTTAAATAAGATAAATCCAACTATCGGCATAAAAGTTATCCAATTATCAGCAAGCACTATGCGGAAAAATGGTAAAATGTAGTTTCAGTGTGGTGTCAACATTTGGAAAATGACGTCACATCATGTTTTTTATATTCAAATTCTTGCTTAATCTGTACTAAAAAAGACTAAAATTTTAAAAAGAACCTGTAATTTAGTTTACACTAAAATAACAAAATTTTCAGCATAAATTGGATTTCTGTTTAAAAATATACCCAGATGTTGGCACCCCAAATTTTAAAATAATCTAATGGAAATCTTTAAAATCCTATTGAAATAACTAACTAAAAATACCTCATAAAATGTATAAAAACTAAGATTTCATTAATTCTCATAAAACAATAGAAAAAGAATTATAAATTGACCTCAAACTTACCTCCAATGAGTAAATATGGCCGAAAAACACCAACAACTGCAGACCGACTTTTTAAATAACGATCCTGCCGCCGGTTTTGATGTTTACTATTGAAAATGTTGCCATTGTATAAAGTAGTATTTACCTAGTATATTGTTTTACTTTCCAATACCACAACCAAAAAGAGAAACTGATATTTTAAACTTATTCGCCGAGGTGCTGATAATTGGTGGAGTGCTAGCAATTGGATGATTCACCCTACTTGCCTGGTGGCAAGTGCAGTGCAAATGCAGTGGTCTGCATGCAAAGTTTGAAGGGTAATTTAGGCAACTCAACAAAAGTATAAATTGTTTAGTTTTGTAGATCTATCACTACATAGTATAAAACAAAGTCGCTTTTTCTGTCCCTATATCCCTATGTATGCTTAAATCTTTAAAACTACGCAACGGATTTTGATGCGGTTTTTTTTAATAGATAGAGTGATTGAAGAGGAAGGTTTATATGTATAATAACCCGGTTTATACCCGTGCGAAGCCGGGGCGGGTCGCTAGTTATAAATAAAAGTGAACACTGACTGACTAATCACAAAATCTCAAGAAAAATTAAATGTACAAATATAAAATTTGGCAATTAAGTTCTTTATAGGATGTAGGTGCCTGTTAAGAAAGGACTTTTTGGAAATTCTGCCCCTAAAGGAATGAAAGTTTATATGGTAGTGTGTATACATTGAGGAGTTCTATACTCTATGTCCGAAGTTCTTCATGAGCAAACTCTTTCAAATAAAATAAATGGAATAATAATGTATATTTCTATTCCCACCTTACCTCATTCGAAAGGCATTAAATTTAGTTTTTTTTTTGTTTCAGGCGATGTTCTCTCTGGTGTTTGCTATGTTGGACTTTGGGATGCTGATGCACTACGAGGATTTGTTTTAGTACCACTCTGTGTCTATTTAGTTCTTGGAACTATTTTCTTACTTGCAGGCTTTGTATCACTATTCCGTATCAGAACTGTTATGAAACATGATGGAACAAAAACAGACAAACTAGAGAAATTAATGATTCGTATTGGTGTGTTCGGTGTTTTATACACAGTTCCAGCATTAATAGTGATTGCATGTCTTTTCTATGAACAAGCAAATTTTGATGATTGGATGGTAACTTGGCACCGTGATATGTGTTCTATTCCTCTGTATTCTATTCCATGCCCTTTCACACGTAGAGAAACAGACAGACCTAAATTTGAAATGTTCATGATCAAGTACTTAATGACTATGATAGTAGGAATAACTTCCAGTTTTTGGATTTGGTCAGGAAAAACAATAGTTTCCTGGCGCCAATTTTTCGATAAAATTAAGGGTCGAAGAGTGGAAGCATATGTGTGAACTGTAGGCAGCTTGTCTCATATGCAGCTTTTTTAAATAAAATAGAAAATTTATTTTCCCGCCGTCAATGAGGCAGCTAAAACAGTATGGCAGTTATTATAACTTTAGCATTGAGATTACTCTTCAATATTAATGAAATTCAAAATAAGGCTGATATTGTAAATAGTTTTTTCTCATTTATAATTATTGTGTCTTAGGTATAACATTATTTTTTATTTTTTTGTAATTATTTTTAAGAATAGAATATCAATCAAATTAAAATCATTGTATTTTTAACTTCGCGTTTTATTGTTTTGTTAAAACCACTGTCCTCCTTTCTGTACTATTTGGTGTTGTTCTGGGTTGTAGTTAAAAAGTTGACACCTCCAGTGTGTTCTTTCACTGCCTGTCAAATCGACTTTGGTTGTTGTAGCAAATTAGCAATGTGACCATCTACCCAAAACTATATCTAGTCATCAAAACACTAGCTATGGTACGGTGTAAATAAGCTAAGCCATTATCCTGTTGGTACCTACTAATATTATAAATACAAAAGTAATTCTGTCTGTTATCTATTCAGGCCTTATGGAGTCCATAATACCTCAGGTTCAGCTCAAATTCACTCCTTATCTCGCTCGTACGATACTGCTATACAGGATGGCAGGGACATCAACGCGAAAACTGAAACCATGGATTCAGTACATGATTCTGAACCCCATTGCGTTGAAAAACCACCCTGTATATAAAAAAAGTACTATGTATCGCGGACTGAGTACGAACGAACGAGACGACGGAGAGAAAGCTCCAAAAGCGCCATTAATTTAGGTACTTAATTTCTTTTTAAGTATGTTGAAAATAATGGTAATTAAAAAAACACTATATAGTTAGGTACCTATCTGCTATTATATATATATTAGTTAGTTATTAAGATAATGTATTACCTAGGTACAGACGCCAGCACATCAAGCTACCCGAAACTGTCAAATTTTCCCAATCAACTTTGAACCTTAAGTTTCAGCAATAAAGTTGAAAATCTATTAAATAAATTTGACAGATTGTAGTAGCCTGTGCTGGCGTCTGTACTATAATTTGTGAATACGATGGTTTATTACATAATATTGTATTACATATTTCTATCATTTTATTAGGAAACTCGTTGATAGAAAGATGATGTTAGGCAGGATCTTAGACCTAGGGTATGGAGACATTTGCACTGCTCTGGGTGTTCTTGCAACTACAGTGTAACTGAAACTGGCATCGTCGGCGACTGCAGTCGGCACGCCACTTCACGACGTGGCGACGGTTGGAGTTACTTCTGTCGTCAAAGTGCCGCTCGTATATAAAGGCTCTTTTGATAAAATAATCTTTATTTAATAGACAAGAAAAGGGTAGGTACTTATCTACAAATTGTGTGAAATCCCTGACTGTGCTAGCTAGGTTATTAATCTGTGTTACAATACAAGAAGTCAAGAACCAATGCCCTGCCCTCGAAGGAAATACCTACTATTTAAGGTGAACGCACACTCATCCGAGTCGAACGAATCGAAGTCAACAAGAACGCTAGGAACGGTCTTCCAGATTCGGACGATTCGACGCGGGCAGGTGTGCGAAGTTTCATAGAATTTCATATAAAGAATTCGGTTCGTTCGACTCGGATAAGTATGCGTTCACCTTTAATCATATGCTATAAGAAAAAGAAAAGAGAAAATAAAAACTGGCTAAGTGCGTGTGGCGCGTGGACCAAATATTTTTGCAATCGCAAGTACAGACGCCAGCACATCAAGCTACCCGAAACTGTCAAATTTTCCCAATCAACTTTGAACCTTATGCTTTAGCGATAAAGTTGAAAATTTATTAAATAAATTTGACAGATTGTAGTAGCCTGATGTGCTGGCGTCTGTACAAATTGGTCGATTATTACTCGTTAACTTGTAAAGCCTACTCAGCTGTGACAGATTTCCTTTTAATTTCGTTGTAAGTATATACGTATGTTACCACTATGTAATCTGCGTAAATCTGTTACTATGCGTTCGCACTGGCGAAACATCACAACAAAACATGTTGAAATCTCTAGTACCTGTCAAACTTTGTATGGAAAATTGTCAGAAAATAGAGATTCCGCCAGTGCAAACGCACTGTTAGAGTGCAGATAACTTATTAATCTGCAGATTATCTGGTCGAGTCCTATAAAGTGGAAATAATTGTTTTAGTTCTTAGATTAACTAGATAATCTGTACAATTCTTAGGTAATTTGCAGGCTAACGACCAAGCATATGGTTAATGCGTATATTAACGTTTTCCATATTCTAACGGTAACATAATTATATACTACTGCCGTGATTTTTTTTTCACATATCCAAAACCAATCATTTAGCTGGCAGGGCACTTTGGGCACGCCACAATTGCGGCGGTAACTCCCCTCTTTGAGGAGTGGCTAGAGAGGCGCGGCGTCCTCACCTTCCGCCTGACGCAGGTCCTCACCGGACGCGGTTGTTTCAGGAGGTTCCTGTTCAGGACAAGGCGGGCGAAAAGCCCGGGTGTCACCATTGTGTGGATAGCCCAGAGGACACGGTAGAGGTCTGTCCGGCTTAGGCGGGGCATCGCCGTGTCCTCGTAGAGGCGATCGGCGGCGGTGATCTCTCGCAGCCGGCCCTGGTCCAGGCCATGGTACGGAGCGAAAGGGCATGGGAGGCCGTCACCTCCTTCTGCGAAGCAGAAATGCGAAGGAGGCGGAACGCGTGAGGGAGAGGCAAATTTCGCGCTCTCACGCCCCCTGACCGCCGCAGGACACGCACTAGGCGTCGGGAACCGTAAGCCGATTCCCGGCAACCGTAGACGCGAGCTTGCGGACGGTGAGCAATGGGTAGCTCCCCGTCCGATAAGGACCAGGCCCGGGTCGTCGGCGCGTTGTGTTCCATGCGCGCCTCAGAGATGTCAGCACAACTGAAGGGGTCCGCTAGAGCCGATGCCTGCCGGGGTTGCAGGTTTGTCCGAAAGGGTTACCGTGGCCCCTGGCAACATACAGGCAACTGAAGGAACACGGGTGGGTTTTAGTCAGTAAGAGTCTAACACGCCCTCCCGCTCCGCCAGAGCAGAAGTTATTTGATAATTTCACAAACAAAAAGAAAAAAAAGGGGGACACTTGATTCTAACAAAAATTAAAATTTTAAAACGTATTTCGAAAACGGATCCCAGAATCTAAAAATCGTTCTTACTACTCACAATATTTTTGAACGACCTTTCCATCGACACCCCACACTAAGGGGTAGATGAGAAAAAAAAAATCACCACTTACGTGTATTTTATTTAATTTCCATTTTGTCGGCGTGATTAATAGTACTCACACCCATGACAAATTACAGCTTTCTGATACTGTCTCTGAGCTAAGCCGCGGATAGACAGACGGACATGGCGAAACTTTATGGGTTTCTTGTTTACTATGGAACCCTAAAAAAGACTTTAGTCCTCCAGACCCTATTTCGGCCATGACGGCCAATCTCAACGGAGACTAACTAGCCTATGGCGCAGACGATATTATAGTGCACAAGGGTGTGCACAGACACAGGTGCACTTTCTCTTCCCATAGTCCGATAGGACGGCAATCCGACACGATCTGAGAGAGATCAAGCGAAAAAAAGACTTCAATAATAACAAAAAGTTTTTTTTTGTATTGGCAGTAATGGTGATTGTGTGTGTCCAGGAGGTGAACAAATCTTCTGCACTACAATACAGTACCTACTTACCTCATACTATACCTTTCACTTTTTGTTATTAAGACATACCATAATGTTACCAACCATACCATAGCCTCATTCATTTTATTATGCATTCAATAATAATATGATAGGTACCTAGCAAAGCTAGGCATGGGACATTGTCTAATAATTCAATGCATTCAAGACTGTTTGCTGTCACTAAAAGTAATGAATACTTAAACAACTTTGTAATATCAGGATAACAAAAAATAAAATTGACTTTTTTTGTATAGAACTTATTTTTACTGCAGAATAAGATTAAATTACATAATTTATTAAAATCATATCTTAACACCCAACTCCATAACAATCACTTAGTACTTTCACTCTTGCTCAGAACAGACAATTAAACTTATTATGTGGAAAATTACGCCCTTGTGTATTTACCCCAAATGTGAAGCATAAACACTGATGCAATGAAGAGCAGAGACATTACTAAAACTGGAACTGGTCCTCTGCAAATAAAAATAAACAATAGTTGAAATACATGCATTTAATTTAATTTATTATTATTAGGGAGAAGGAATTACTGTTATTATCATTCTATCATTTCATTTTGATCCTACATAATAGTCGTAGACTTGCCATAAATGCTTTGATTTAATTTTGTTGTATCTATCAATGAAAATGGCTGGACTTCAGCTATTTTGTTGGTGATATCTTAGTTTAATAGAAATGCTTAGAATTTGATTTAAATAGTTCTATGAAATAAATAATAAGACACTGTTTTCACACAAATTTTTGGATAAACAGAACTTTAGATGTACTTATAGCTGTAACTTACACTTTAACGCCAGGAGAATCATCAGTGTAGAACCGCCACATGCCACCTGATCCGGCACCTGTGCTGCGATTTCTGGCAGCAGTGGTAGTCGTTGTGGTTTTACGTTGACGAACTGTGCTACCACTAGATGATCGTGGTGCTGTAGTCGCCTTGCTTGGTGAGCGACTACCAGATCCAACAGACGTAGAGCTTGGGGAAGGAGGCTGAAAGCAAAATACCAAAGATTAAGTCCATGAACATTGATTTCCATTCACCGATATCCTCAATTATAAAATAACACTATTAAGCTTTTATTATACGCACCATATTTGAAATTATCTGCTTCAATTATTAACCACCCACAATATGTAGCGATGTCTGTTAAGCTTATTAATTTAACTCTCGAAATTACAAAGTAGAACACCTCTGAAATATTGTGTTGGCAACTAACATGCTACGCGTACAAATCGCATTGACACGTTGACAAACAATGTTGCCATTTGCCAGATAATTTCTTTCCATTTACCATTTAATGATTACCTCACAACAATTTAATTATTATAACAGTGGTGTTATTACAAATAAATATACCTAATTTACGCAATGTATAATATAACAAAAAATAAACGTTGTTTTTCACAAAGACAGTATTTTGACATTTTCACACGGAAAACCTTTTTCCAACTACCTTCGGATCGGCTTCTGCTTCCAGTCTATCCGGATGCAGCTGAATACTATATTGTTAGCAAATATGAGTAAATCTCCATAAATGTAAAATGAAACCATTTTGACAGTTCAACAACATTCATTGCGTTATTTACGTTGTTGAGCAGATTTTTTTTCAAAACGATTCAGATTATTATCGACCGTGTATTACGCAATTGGAGTGCTGTATTCCAGTAGTAGTAGAGAGCAGTGGTGGCCCAGTGGTAACGACCGCGACTTACGAGTTGTAAGGTCGTAGGTTCCAACCCAGACAGGCGCTTTACTTTGTGTAAATTATTTCATCACCACTGCTCTCAAAACGGTGAAGGAAAACATCTTGAGGAAACCGGCATATCCTAGAACTGAAAATTCGAAGACAAGTAACATCTACCAACCCGCACTGGGCCCGCGTAGTGGATTACGGCCCGCTCCCTCTCACAGAGAGGAGGCCTGTGTCCCAGCAGTGGGTACATTATAGACTGATGATGATGATGATTCCAGTAGTATACCCTTATTATTTATTATTGTCAGCAAATAACAATATTTTTAACCGACTTCAAAAAAAGGAGGAGGTTCTCAATGCGTCGAGATATTTTTTTGTTAAACGTAATATACAAAAACCTTCAGATTTTTTAATGTTAGATTGGAACCTATTTAAAAGTAGATAAAAGTTGCGTGAACTAAGCATTACAAAGGCCCTACATTTTTAGGTGTAGCTACTACCAGCTAACGATATTTCTAATTCCATACAGTAATATTGCCATTAATCAAAACAGCGAAATATTTTACAGCTATTTGCGACGTTGCCCACTTTCAGTATATACGCACAGGCGCGGTCGCAGCCCAAGATTTTGGGGGGGGGGTCATCATGGGTGCCGAGGAAGTTTTAGGGAGGTACCTCCCAAAAGAGCACGCGAGTAGCGCTTGCGACCACTAGACCAACCATTAACACAACACAACCATTAACATTAGTAGGTATTAGAACAGTAGATTTGTTTTATATTTCAATCATAATAACTCTTTTGACTGAATGCAGAATGCAAGAGCGAGCGGAGCGAGCTCGAAAATTTTGTACACACTTGGATTGGTTAGATTTTCTTTTGATCATTCCAAAAGAACTACGAATTAGTTGCTTTGTCGACTTATGAAGAAACATCTCAAAAATTAGAAAATGTAGAAGGCAAGAGCGAGCGAAGCGAGCCCGAAAATTTTAGCAGTTGTACTTACAGCTACGGTAACCCGTGGCTGTAAGTACAGTTTTAAAAGTTAGTAATATAAGTAAATCATTCAGGCTCCCGACAGCGTGAAAGATTTTGGGGGGCGTCATGACCCCAGGAGGGGGGTCCTGGGGGTCATGACCCCCCCCCAAAATCTTTCTTCTCGGACCGCGCCTGTATACGCAAACATACACGCAAAATTTATATTTGGTGATTTTTGGTGCAAGTGTGCATAATGCTAGGTATTTTGAAAGCAGATTTATTGCTAGCGATGTCAAAATCTGTGTGTGGACTTGGATTCTGCCATCACCAGCGAGTCGCTGCCCGGTGACCTTGGTTGGCGACAGGCAGAGCTGTTTGAAATTTGGTCGTAAACCACCAACTACACGATTGTAAACCACCAAGGTCACCTCCGTTAGGACGCGGTTGGCAGCCGTGTAGCAAGCCCTCAAATATAGTGTTGCAAGCTGAAAACCTTACTGAAAACCATGGAATTAGTATATACTTAAATTGTTAAGTTTGACAGAGTGTGAGTCTGTGATGTCTATGGTCTGTGACATTGAGTCATTGAGTGAGAAGTGCTCATGAAGTCCTCGCAGCGTAGACTGTGCACAGAGCATGTAACTGTGCGTTCGCACTGGCGAAACATCACAACAAAACATGTTGAAATCTCTATTGCCTGTCAAATTTTGTGTGGAAAATTGATGGAAAATAGAGATTCCAACATGTTTCGTTGTAAATGTTTCGCCAGTGCGAACGCAAAGTAACAATATTAATTAGTCTGTGCATGTAACTTTGTTCTGTGGAGAAGTGAGTCACTGACACCAGTGATCTCGAACTAACCGAATTTTCGGTATTTTTACCGATAAGGGCTCTGTCCTACCGAAATGCAAAGACTTTTTCACGATTTCAGAGAATAACGAAGTCAAAACATTTCCTGATGATGTAGAACTATTTTGGGATGAAGTAAGTGTACTATAGCGTGGCGATGACCGATGACACTCAAATGTTTCTTTTGTTGTCTACTTTCATCTTTATTATTTTATCACTGCCCCATTCATCCGCCAACGTTGAACGCATATTTTCGCATACTAATCTTATGAAAACAAAACAGCGAAATAGGCTGTCTATTAATTAAATCACTGGCCTTATTACATGCAAAACGACTCTTTATAATGCTAATTGTTATGACTTGGAAATTAATTCAAAGATGACCGCGGCTATGGCCAAAGAATATTGGTATTATATTATGATCCTAAAGATTATAAAACATAACTATATTTATTAAATTTGTTTGATGTAAAGTAAATTAGACTGTTAGTTAATTTTTTGATAAATAAACGAATTTGATTGAATATTGTATTTTTAACCGACGAAAAAAGGAGGTACAATTTTTTTATGTATAACCACGCATAACTTTTTACTGAGTTGTCAGATTTGAACGATTCTTGTTTTATTGGAGAGGGTATACTTCGAAGTTGGTCCCATGATCCCATGGTTCCTGATGGTGGAGACGAAAGACAGTTGCGAGAGCTCCTCAGCAGTTTACAGCAGCCACATCGTGTTTGGGCTTATTTCATGTGCCTTGATGAGAACTTTAGACCTAACTGTAGAGGTAATTCCTTACTTGAGAAAAACAATAAATGGTCACTCAAAAGCGAAAAAAAAAAACTTGTTTACAATAATTAAAACCTAGGAAAAAAGAAACTGATCTGCGAAATATTTAAAAATGCCTTTTAGTGTAACTAAGCTTCTAAAAGGAATTAATTTGTTTGATTGGCGCCGCCTCAAAAGTTACTTAAATTCGTTTAGGAGCTTAGTTACACTAAAAGGCATTTTTTAGTTTTTTGCTTTTTTTTGTCATATACCGATTTTGGGTACAAATATACCGGTTTTAGTGGGCAGCTCTACCGATTTCGCACTATGACGTTCAAGACCACTGACTGACACTGCAATTGTTTACATGCTCTGTGGCAATTGTGTTGTGATCACCTGGTCACTGATCTGTCAGAATTTTGAGGTTAAGATAAGTTTAAGTTGGTCTCTTGTTTGATTATTTTCGTTCACTGCTGACCATACAATTAATCAAGTTTGAATTTGTATTACGTTGACACAACATAAAACACGTTTTGATAATATATTATGCTATTTCGATTTCACAACTTGAGCAACAAACTCTCTACCGTTGTTTCACTATCTAAAATCATGAACAGTAATAAATGCTATTTTAGATACATACAACAAGAAGAAAAAGTCGATATTACCTTTTTATTAGATGTTAAAGGCTCTGCTAGGCAATTTAATTTCAGCCGAAAACCTTCAGAAAGTTTGCAGGTTTTGCTCACTCGTATGAAAACCAACATTCAGAAAGTGATTGACAAAGGAAATAAAAAGAAAAAAGTTAGTCAGGATGATGGAGTCCTTCACATAGAATTTTATGATTCTAAGAATGTTTTAATCAATGAAAATAGTACTTGTAACGACCTGTTTACTATGAAAGGCCCAATAAAATTAAAAATGTCAGATAGTTTCTATGAAGTAGTTTTTAATTCTCCATGGGTAGTTAGTATGAACTTACCACAAAGCATTTTAGCTGGTTTTCCAGTTTATCCACAAAATTTCGAGACCCAATATGCTAAACAGGAGAGGTGTACTTTTAATTGGTATAAAGGATTACCATTAAATGAAAAGGGAAAATCAGTAAATGAGCAGCAAATTCAATGGAAACTAACTGGCAACAAATTCATTTATACTCCTGGCACACAAGATGTAGGAATGAAATTAAAGTTTGAGTGTATACCAGGCGAGTATTATTAACTGTATATATTACATTTGCACCTAAGTATAGAGTCCAAGTCTTCACATTTTATATAATTCTTATACTTTTATAACTAACTTCAAACTTTTAGGAAATGATGGAATGGTTGGCCCTGCTGTTGAAACTATATCTAAGAATCTAATTGAAGCAGGACCTGGGAACTGTCCATTTGAAACTAGACATATGTTTACAAAACAAAAATTGCAACTTAAAAGGTTTAAAGGAACTTTATTTTATTTTACTACAATTCTTTATCACCACCATATTTTTCTTATTACATATACTTACTACACATTCATTCATATACTTACAAAAATATTAATGTTTGTTTGCAGCTTCAGATGTGTATCATACAACATTTTGGCTGATTTGTATTGTGACTCAGATTACACAAGAACAGTTCTGCATCCATACTGTCCCCCATACGCATTACACATTGATTATAGAAAACAACTCATATTGAAAGAATTACTTGGTAAGTTCGTGTAATGTTTTATTGTAATTTCAAAACACTTACATTTTAAACAAGAATATTAATAATTTAATTAATTTTGTGAAGACCCATTTTTTTTAAATATTGTATGGAATAATGCATCCATTCCACTGCACTACTGGCAGTGGAATGGGAAAGTTTTATTATAGATGTGCCAAGTAATAATGTATACTTTTTATATGTATCAGGATATAACAGTGATATAATATGTCTTCAAGAAGTGGATAGTAAAATATTTCACAACTGTTTAACACCTATTATGGATTCTGAAGGTCTAAATGGTTTATTTTACAAGAAGGGAAAACAAGTTGCAGAAGGAGTGGCGTGTTTTTACAGAAGAGATAGATTTAAGTATGACTTGTAACAAATTGCTTACCAATATATTGACTTCATCATCTATGTAATATACATATAACAAAATAAATTATTCCATTTTAGATTTTTAGGAGATGAAAGCATAGTATTGGCTGAAGCTGTGAAAACTAAAGAATGCCTTAAATCAATTTGGGATAAAATTAAAAACAATAAACCTCTAACAGAGCGATTGTTAGATAGATCTACAATATCAAGTGCAACATTCCTACAATCAGTTGACAATCCTGATGAGGTTCTCATAGTTGCCAACACACATTTATATTTCCACCCTGATGCTGACCATATCAGATTGTTACAAGGAGGTATAGTCATATACTGGATAATGGATATTCAGAAAGATATGAAAGTTAAGGTAGGAACAATGTGGCTTTTCATTTATCTTAATGTTTTT
The DNA here is from genome assembly GCA_963680765.1 of Agrochola lychnidis. Taxonomy (NCBI): domain Eukaryota; kingdom Metazoa; phylum Arthropoda; class Insecta; order Lepidoptera; family Noctuidae; genus Agrochola; species Agrochola lychnidis. The sequence goes on from OY796858.1 coordinate 14,538,521, forward strand.
TTAATTATTTTGCAATTAGACCAAAAAATACTAAAAATGTGGAATGAAATTTAAACTGGACAGATTTTGGGACCTTGTAAGCCGACGATCGCACGGACGTAATAAAATCTCGGCGGTATTTTATCGCGCACTGGATTTTCAACTCTCGGTGTTAAGCCGAGCGTTGAGAATCCAACGCGGTGGGACGCACTCTGAAAAAACGCACTGTTAGATTTACAACTCTCGGCGCTAAGCAGAGCGTTGAAATTCAAGTGCACGAAAAAAAATCGCCGCAATTTTATTACGTCTGTGCGGACTTCGTCTTATTGAGTTTCTAGCGATAAGGAGGAAAAAATGAAAAAAAAAAAAACGCCGGCGACCTATTTTTTACTTCTTCTGAGTAACTTGTAATTTGACGAATTGATATTATGGCGTAGGTAATAGTGTGACCTGTGTGCAAACATTCACTTCCTATTTGGTCTATTTAGGTACTTGCTTGTCATAAATGAATTCGACGAATTATACATAACTCAGAAAATAACGGAATATAAAAAACAAAAGTCGTTGGCGTCGAATGTTTATTCTCCTCACCTCAGAAACTTGCAAAAAAAAAAGACTCATGAAAATCCGTAACCTAAATGCGTAACTTATTTTCGTAAACAATTTTGCCTAATTTGTTTCATTTTGACAGTTCAACAACATTCATTGCGTTATTTACGTTGCTGAGCAGATTTTTTTTTCCAACTTATGAAGCAATAATAATAATATATTATAATATGTTTATTTGACATAAAAAGTACACAGATGTGTTGACACTTAGGCCGCATTCCGAGTTACGCCAAAAGTGATTATATCGCGAATCCGAACAAAATCCAAAATCACAATTATTACTCAATAACCCTAATATTTTGTGACTATTAAATTTGGTTGGATTCGCGATATTATCACTTTTAACGTAAGTCGGAATGCGGCCTATATTACACGTGAAAATAGCTTGATACAAAATATTGAACAATGACCCCCATGCTAGGAAAAACCTGTGTAACAGGGGTCAGTGCAATGGATTAGCAATCTGTTTCAAATCGAAACAGGTTGTGTTGTATTACGCAATTAGGGTACTGTCAATATAGACATTGTTCTACTTTTTAACCGACTTCCAAAACTGAGGAGGTTTTGTGTACGTAGCGTACATTTTTTATATTTTTTTTTTTTTAAAGCTATGTATGCTCTCGAGATGGTTCCATATTAATATTATTTAATTTTGATTGGATAGTTTTTGAGTTGGCTTCAATAATACGTATTTTTCACACTTAGTCTATGTGGATGATGATGATAAGTTCCTATCACTGTTATTTACATAGCAGGTAGTGGTATTCGAATTTGTGTGGGGTAGGTACAACAATAAAAGTGGTTTTTTTTTTTGCTCTTCAGTAATATGACTATCTTACGTTTTATAATTGCATGTTGCATCAAAAGACATAGCAAACAGTTTTAATTAGACCTCAACAAATAAATTAAATGATAAGTAGGTACCTACATATTTGTTTCTGTAAGTAAAGCTTTTAATACACTTTAAGTGAGCAATGTTTTGGTGAATGAATATTGTGGTAAAATTATATGATACCGCCATTTCCTAGCTGACTGATTTCTAAGAAGAAATTTGCAGAGGTCATGGTCTCTTAAGTAGAAACATTTAAATAAGACTGTCTCTACCTCAGGCACTTGGAAATCATGTGTGCCATGTGGTAGATCATATCCTAACACTCTTCAGTGTACCTACCTACAATACCAGTCAAATGCAGTCTTTGGTGATAAGTTATTGTTGCATGCAATCTCCAGAGTGGCATAACATAACCATATGTAATATTTCAATTTCAGTATCCACATAAAAGAGTAAGTGTCATACTTTGTGGTGATTTCAACAGTGTCCCATCATGTGGTGTATATCAGTTGTACACAACTGGTGAATCACCAAGTTCTTTGCCAGACTGGAAATCGAGTAAGTAAAATAATTATTATGTACTTACATAAAATCAAATGCAAGAAACCTAAGTTTTGCAAAATAGATCCAGAATCTTTATTATTTACCTAAATAAGTATTTGCACCAAGTTTCAAGTTTTTAAACCTAAGGAATAATTTTTTCATACAAGCGAAATTCCCCCTCTTCACCCCATTATGGGTAGGCGCGCCGCAAACCGTAAAAATGGCAAAATTCAGTGGCTAAAATATTTAAATGAAAAGTAGTCTAGTAAGAGTTTTCAAAGAGAAGATTTTTTTATTTTTGTTCGACACATAATTTTAAAATAATATTTTTCTTGAGGCGATTCGCACGAAGTTATTTTATTAGTGGGCGAATCGACCATAAGACGTAAAAGTTTTGGTTGTTTTTTTTAATATTATAAATATAATCTAAGTATGTATTTTGAGGTATTTCCGGTAAAAGGCTACCTACAAATTTACCTAAAATAAGAATTATTATACTTATTTGAAAATAATTTCAATTGATGATTTACCCTTTAAAAAAATCAACAAGAAAAAACATTATTGAACATTATTTATCCTAGAATTGTCCCGGAAACGATAAATAAACCTTTATCTGGCAACCCTACTGCACCCTCAGCACGCGTAGCATGACCACCGTAGAAACGAGTTTTGTCGACGGAAGAGTAGACAAAATGACAGATAAACAATCACAATCTGTCATTTTGTCTATTCTTCCGTCGACAAAACTCGTTCCTACGGTGGTCATGCTACGCGTGCTGGTCGTGAATAGTGAAACATCTTTCGTTGCTGTTTTGTTTTTCCACATCCACGGTGATGGTGTCGTGGGCAGAAGCTATTCATTCAATAAACGTGTCAGTAGGGAATAAGGAAAGTAATTGGACTAGCAACAATTTTCTTTATTTCAGACAAGGATGAAGCTGTGTATGATTTAAGTTTGGAGCAAAATATTTCTTTAGCAAGTGCATGTGGAACGCCTTCTTTTACAAATTATACAGCCGAGTTTGCAGATTGTCTGGATTATATCTTTTATGACAAGACTAACTTAGGAGTGGAACAGGTAAAATAATTATAAATGTCTGACTTTTCTGAAAATAATCTTGTGGGTAGAAAGGTGTTTCGTCTTCGTTCGTTCATTATTCGATGCCCTGACTGCAGACTTATAATTGCCCTTACTACAAACTTTGTAACATAACATTTAATTTAAAAAAGCCAGCAAAGAGCGAGTCGGTAGGAAACACATTTTTTCTTTTCAATGTTAAAGTATATTTCTGTGGCCCTAGTGAAAAGGGGTATAAGTTATCGTATAAGTAATCTGACTTATACCTCTTTTCACTAGGGCCTCAGATTTTTGGGCGGTACCTGCGGGGGCGCGGGTCACAACCGAATGTAGGTAGTTCACAATATTACTCCTAGTTTTTAACCGACTTCCAAAAAGGAGGAGGTTATAAATGTTCGTAGCGTATGTTTTTTTTTTATGTCCACCGATTTCTCCGTCAATTGTGAACCGATTTTGAAAATTATTTTTTTGTTTGAAAGGGTATGCACTCAAGGTGGTCCCATATAATAATAAAATAATAATAATATGCCCCCTAAACAACCACACGTCCTGATTGACCATCTAATCACGTGGGGGGCGGACACACGAATGAGAAATTACTGGCGTGGCTAACGTGGCTCTGGAAACCCATTCAAAATGGAGACACGATCGAAAAGTAAACGTATAGGGCCGCTGCCCGGGGGCGATCGCCGGGGCACACTTGGAGCTGACGCTGAGTGTCACAGCATGCGAACCGTCAGCGGTGAGGAGTTGAACAGGCGGGCTCCCACCGACAAAGATGCTACAGCCGAAATTATTGACGATGGTGACAGACTGACGAACAGGACAAACACCCCTGTGGAACCGTATAGTCCAAGCACAGTATCTTACACACCTTCTAGACCATCATCACCATCCATACCATCATCACCTCCCATTACTAGTTTAAATTCAATTTCACCAACTCCGACCTTGAATGTTGCGCGGGAGGTTAGTTCCTTCTTACCTGCGTCCACCAAGGCTGGAAAAGCAAGAGTTCGCATGAGATGGAGCAAAGAAGTTAACCTATTTATCATGCGAACTTACTTTTATATCACTAAATTAGAGACTGATATGACCACCTACAGACAACAATTGCATGAACTTTTTATCCGACAATATCCTGAAATAACCGTTTCAGAACAAAGAACCTCAGATCAGCGAAGAGCTATAGTTAGAAATAAACTTTTATCTCAACAAATAATAGAACAATTCAAAGAAGAAACACGAATACAATTACAGGAAGCAGAAAATAACACAGGCGTTAACGCTATCTCCCTATCACAAAACATAACCGCAATTGCTGAACAACCGCACACCCAAATATAACCTTTTACTCAATCTCAACCATACAATCAATCGCAAGCTTACACGCAAACAACACACACATCCACACAAACTGAATCTATAACCTTAACTCTAGAAAATGATATTGAAACCATAACCGTTGCAGATCAAAATTTGACAACAGATTTGTATATCCAAGAAATATATGACAAATTCAGAACAACCCTAGCACAATACTCTGGGATGGATCCAGCAGTTCGACCCAAACTACCTAAACTTCGATATAGCCCTAACCTTTTCCGTTTAGTTAACTTGTTTAATGAAAACATACTTAATCAATTTATTTCCGATGATACACAACTTATAGATATACACACACTAATATATTGCACAGCGGTAGTCGTATCTGAAGAACTTAACTTTAAAATCACGCAGCACACAGGAAACACAAGACCCAAACAGAATAACAAACCAGCATGGCAACAGAGGTTAGAAAAAGACATAGAAAAACTAAGAGCAGATTGTAGTAGGCTTACACAATATATTAACAACATCAGGTCAAATAAAGTAGTAAGGAGAGTTGAGGCTATATTTAGGAGCAGTTTCACACACACAAGACACGAAAATAACAACAGAAATCCCGAAGAATTCTTAGACACCTTAAAACAAAAACTAGCACTTAAAGTTCATAGGCTTAGGAGATACAAAAAAGCACAACAGCGCAAAAACGATAATGTTATATTTGCTACTAATGAAAAAATGTTTTATAGAAACCTACACAAACCAGACACTGACATAAATCATGAGAATAACACAGACGCACCTGACCAACCTACAAAAGAGCAACTAGAAACATATTGGTCTAGCATTTGGGAAGAACAAGAACAACATAACGACAAAGCAACGTGGATAACAGAAGAAGAAACAAAATGGAGAGCAATAGATGAAATGGAATTTGTAGAGATTACAGAGGCCGATATCACACACTTAACAGGCAGATTACATAACTGGAAATCTCCTGGTATAGACAAAATACACAATTTTTGGTACAAAAAATTAACTTCATTATACAAACCCATAGCAAAAAACTTAACAGAAATTATATTAGGACAACAAATTATACCCGATTTTATTGCAACTGGTATAACATACATGCTGCCTAAAACTAAAAATTCACCACAACCTTCCCAATATAGACCAATCACATGCCTACCCACGATATATAAGATATAAACATCAGCAATAACAACTAAAATTAACTCACACATTGAACACCACAACATAATGGCGGAAGAACAGAAGGGATGCAGGCGGGGCCATATGGGATGCAAAGAACAGTTAATTATTGATTCTACTATCCATAAACATGCCACCACAAAGAATAGAAATCTTCATTGTACCTATATCGATTATAAAAAAGCTTTCGACAGTGTTCCACATTCCTGGTTGATACAAATACTAGAAATTTATAGAATAAACTCAAAAATAATAGATTTCCTACGAAACATTATGCCACTTTGGAAAGCCACACTTCAAATAAATTGTAATCAAAACAATGTTACCACGCGACAAATAGCTATCAAGAAGGGTATCTACCAAGGTGATTCACTAAGTCCCCTGTGGTTCTGTCTCGCACTAAACCCTCTGTCTCATCTACTGCAGCGCTGTCGGGCCGGATATTGTCTCAAACACACGACAGAACAAACAACAGTCTCTCATCTCATTTACATGGACGATATTAAACTATATGCACAAACTGAAAAAGATATGAAGAAACTAGTAGAAGCTACAGCAGAGTTTAGCCTGGACATAAACATGCAATTTGGTCTGGATAAATGTAAAACACTTCATATCATACGTGGCAAGATACGACCCGGCAACTATGTAATAAATAACACAGACACCATAACAGCAATGGAACCGACCGACCTATATAAATATTTAGGGTACACGCAACTGAAGGGACTAGATCATGTTAGGATTAAAGAAACACTGCAGAGTACAAAAGGAGACTTAGCGCCATATGTAAAACACAGCTTTCTAGTAAAAATCTCATCAAGGCCTTAAATACATTTGCCATCCCCATATTAACATACTCATTCGGAGTTATTAAATGAACAAAAACAGACACAGAACAGTTAGAACGAATCACACGCACCACTCTTACAAAACATAACAAATTACACCCTAAATCTGCGATAGAAAGACTAACTATCAAAAGACAAAACGGAGGGAGAGGCCTAATAGATATCCAACACCTCTGGCGGAAACAAGTCTGTCGACTAAAAACATTCTTTCACTCAAAATCCCGCACTAGTAACATTCATAAAGCCATAGCTCATAATGATTTCAACTATACACCACTTAACTTAAATGAACAGCCAGATACTCCACAAATTACTAGTGATGACCCACAGCAACAAAAAATTGAGGACTGGAAGAAAAAGGTACTTCATGGCCGTCATCCTCACGACCTAGAACAATCCCATGTTAACAAAGTAGCCTCAAATAAGTTTCTGAAAATAGGCAATTTATTCCCAGAAACTGAAGGTTTTATAATTGCAATACAGGACCAGATTATTAACCCTAAAAACTATAGAAAATTTATTATCAAAGATCCTTCTGTAACAAATGATAAATGTCGCAAGTGTCACATCCAACCAGAAACAATTCAGCATATAACAGAAGCTTGCACAACTCTCACGCAAACAGACTACACACACAGGCACAATCAGGTGGCAAATGTAATTCATCAAAAATTAGCAGTTAAATACACACTAATACAAGACACAAACACTCCTTACTACAATTACACACCACAAACTATCCTAGAAAATGACACACATAAACTTTACTTCGACCGCGCTATTCTCACAGACAGGACAATCCACTACAATAGACCGGATATAACCCTACAGGATAAAATAAATAAAGTTACTTACTTAATAGATATTGCCGTTCCCAACACACATAACATTCAGAAGACAATATCTGAAAAAATTAGTAAATACGCAGAACTCAAAGATGAAGTAACTAGAATATGGCGCCAACAAAAAGTGTATGTCATCCCTATAGTCCTCTCCACAACCGGCGTTATCCCGAATCACCTTCTTCATAGCCTTAAATTACTAAACCTAAAAGAAACCCTCTATATCACTCTACAAAAAGCTGCAATTTTAAATACATGTCGAATTGTCAGAAAGTTCATGCAAATAGATGAAAACGAAATAGGTCCCCATCATAACACATCCTCAACATAACACACCACACGCTGCATTTACTTGGCTTCGGTCCGTAAATGTTGCAAATACCAGCCAAAGAGCTGAAAAGAAAAAACACTCTACATAATAATATCCCCACCGTCGTATCTCTACGTTGACGTCGTGGTGGGGCTTGCGCGCTCCGAACTCTAGGCCTGTGCCAGTAGAGTTTACTTTGCCGGAACAGGTTTGGGATTAGGAGCCAGACCAAGAGAGATACAAAAACCCGCAGGGCAGCATGTGGCGAGCGGTTGGGCAGTAGCGACCCCACGGACTCTATCTCCCGGGAGAAGTCTTGTTCCTCACCTCTGGCTTGCCTTTATTGGCCGGCTGGAGTGAACACTGATGAGGAACAGAGCTCCCGCCTCATTCTTGCCTTAATTGGCCGGCTTGAGTGAAGATTCGCAAGAGCAAACGTGCTCGGAGGAAGGAAGTATTCCAGTAAGATGCTGGTAGGGATCTTGACCGTACTTCCGGGATTGTCCTGATAGCCGTGGAATACCTCTCCACTCCTCATAAGCACCTCAGGACGTGTTGCCCCCTTGTCGCTACGACACTATGTGCTAGCGACCGTTTTCGGAGGCCCATTATTGAGCGTGCAAGTCACCCCCTGCCATTTTATCCGTGTACATTTAAACATTGATCAGGCAGGGGCCATAGTCCTTCCATAGCTCCAGGTAACCAGTCCACTTAAGCCACCCAAACCCATAGTCCAATATCTTTGTTTCCATATTCTGCAATAGTCCTACACCAACCGGGGGTTGTCCTTGGGTGCCCTTGCATAGTGCGAACAGGGATAATCGTCGGTTGGTGCCTCAATACTTAAAAATGTCTAAGGGGCCTCTGCGAGTTGGCTTCGGCCCCTCGTACGCCTTCCAAAGGTCCGGGACCCCGGGGTCCCAAGATATGTCAAGGACATTAAAAAATATAATAATATTCATTTATTTCAATAATATACATTATCCATAGAGTTTATCACACTATCATGAGATCACAAGTTACAATAAAAGCAATAGAAATTATAGTATTATATACCTACTTATATTCAACAAAACAAATCCAATGCGAAAGCACCAGAGGTTACATTGCATGCAAAGACCCAGTGCTTTCGTATTGGACTATCAATACTTTCATAAAATATTTATTAACTTTGCTTGAATGATTTTTGAGTTAGCTTCAGTAATACGTATTTTCTCCCACTTAGTATATGAATGATATGTTAAGTTCCTGTCACTGTTATGAAAAAATATATTTCAAAAACCAAAGACATCGACTTCCGAAATTAAAGTTATTTTTCACTTTGTAGTGTTTTTTTGGAAGTCTGTTGTTTTTTTTTTTGTAAAAAGTTTTTTAAAATCTGAAAAGGAGTTCCGAGAAGATTTCTGATATCACTATTATTTCCCACTGACATGACGTATCATAATAAAACTTATACTGCAGTAATCTATGACAGATCTTTCAAGCGCACTGCAGTCCTTTCACGGTTATTTTACCTCTCACCGCAGCAACCCAACAGCAACCTTATTTTATCGAAAATAAAGATCATTGTGATTTTGACAGACTTGTCAGTCCCAAGAACCCAACAGCAACATTATTACAAGGATCATAAGATCACTGTGCATTTCGCAGTGATGTAAAATCAGACGTAAAGTAACTGTGAAAGTGTGTGTGTAGCTTTACTCGAGATAAGTATAGTAACCGTAATATGAACCTTATTCTTATAAGGATAACGTTCATATTGTTATAAGCAAATGCCATGTAGTGTTTCATACGAAAATGAACATTGACTGTATTTGAATAAAGTTCACACTCGCATGAAACGAGTACTGTACTTAGTAAAGGCTAAGCTTTATAGAATTCAGCGTTATTAAAAATAAATTATTATTTGACCGCATGGAGCTAGGTATAGATCGCCTAATTTAAATTGCGCGCCCCTCGACTAAATGTTCTTTTTGCGTTGCGTCGAATACGCGCATCACAAGCAGTGGCGGGCCGCGCGATTAAGATAGTGCTACAAGGATCTTTTAGCACTCGAATGATGGTGACTCGGAGGCGCTATTGGTAAACATTTTGTGAAAATAAGTAAAATATAAAAACAAGATGGCGGCGTTAGTTCCGATTTTGGCCACTTGCTAAAAGATCCTTGAACAGCTTTACACGATCCATCTATTATCTTAACTATCTTTAAACATGTTAATATTTTTGCAGGTGGTTCCTCTTCCGTCTGTTGATGAATTGAAATTACACACAGCGTTGCCGAGTGTCGTATTTCCTTCAGATCACGTGGCTTTGGTTTCTGATTTACGATTTAAGTAGATCAATATTATGTAGAATATTTTCGCCTCTAGGTATATATTTTAAAGTTATAGGGGTTTATTTATAAACGTTGCTTAAAGTTATGTAATGATTAGCGACTGTTTAACCATACTTTTTTGACGTTTGAAAGTCCCTTAACTTTTATTATATAAACCCAAGCAACGTTTCTAGATAAACCCTAAAAGTAATTAGTAAGTAATATATTTTATTTTTCTCCTATTCAGTTTTTTTATTTGCAAATTACACAGATTTTTATTCTAGTTACGTTGGTTGCTGTTGTCAGAGGTAAAATAACTGTGAAAGGACTGTAAAGGTACTGCGCGTGTTTTTTCACAAAAACATCGCAGCAAAGAGGCGTGGTCATACACATTTGTCAATGCTTTGTATGAAAATAAATGTTTATGTGTAAGCTTTTTTGTGTAATGTTTCGGAAAAACATGTGCAGGAGACCCGGCTTTATATGAACACGAAAACATAGTTTTATCGATGTCAATCCACAGATGTTTTTTTTTTTTTTTGGGGTTTAATGACCTGGTTACTTGGACCTTTAAGTCAAGTCTTATTTTATTATCCACAGATGTAAATAATCGCTGGTCATAAAATTGCTCATTTTTTTTTTTTTTGAAAATCGAAACTTTTTATTTTACCGAAAATTACCAATAGAATGTTTTCCATATTTTTGGAAATAATAGGTGTTTTAAATTTATTCAATGCGGTACAGGTTGACATTTTCTACGGAGCACCTTACTTAGCGAAAAGGATTAGGTATATCGATTTCAAAACGGTTTTTATAAACGTCTTGTATTGTCAAATTAAATTGTTTTTTTTTTTTAACTTCGTGGGGTATAAGGCCCCTACACTATCATATATCCAGGATCATATAGGTATAGGATCCTATATCCTATCCTACTTATATGACCTCTAGAATCATAACTGTGTATTACATTATCATATATCTAGGATCCTATTTTTTGTCATATGTGGTTGCAATCGTCTATTAAAACCAAATTCTGAAGCCTTTCGACACACAATATAACAAATCGAATTCTAAAGAACACCAATTAAGCCAAAACCAAGTGTCCCGGTTATAGATGTAAGGCCAGTTTAAAACTAATTAAACCAATCCATTTAAAACGAAAAAAATCGTTTAAAACCGAAATAAACCATTTTTTTCGATTTAAAACGGTTGCTGTTGATGACTATCTTACCGAAGTAGGAATGAATATAACAGAGTACCTAAAAACTCTGTGTTGGTAATTTTTTTTTTTCATTGTTTTCAAACGACATAAATAATCAATTTGATTTGGTTTAAAACCAAACTCACACTCTCGCACTCTCGTTGACGTGGTCACTCGTGACTCGACGCAATGTTGCCAGCTCGCCTACCCTACACACACATGCATCTACATAAACTGCCGCACGCGGCCGCCGCCGCGCCGGGCAAGCATGTACTTTTATTTTGTAGGCGAGTTTTCAACCGTTTAAAACGATTTATTTGGGGTTTAAAACCGCAACATTAGATTTAAAACGTTTTAAATCGGTTGTTTTACATCTATAGTCCCGGTCGCCCACAGCAGTGTTGCCATCAATAATTTTAGAATTCTACTAAGCATATTGAGAACTTACGGCCAAAATTTCGTTGTACAGACGCCAGCACATCAAGCTACCCGAAACTGTCAAATTTTCCCAATCAACTTTGAACCTTATGTCTCAGCGATAAAGTTGAAAATCTATTAAATAAATTTGACAGATTGTAGTAGCTTGATGTGCTGGCGTCTGTACTTCTTATCCGTCCAATAAAACCGTCAATTTAGAATATGGCAGTAGTAAAACTGAAAAGGCAAAATATCATAATTTTATGGACGCATTTTGAATCAGGAAAATTATGAAAATTTAAATAAATAATATTCAATATGGCAAGACCTGTTTCTTTGATCCTATCTAACAACAAATGTCAAAAATCTTTGATCAAAGACGGTTTGATTCAAATGTTTGTATTACATTATCATATAAATATGATTCATAGATCTGTGATCCTAGATATGTTATAGAGTAATACCTACCTAATTATACGAGGCAGGTTCATAGGTTAAAAGCTCTAAAGTCGAAACGCCATATGCGAACTACGCATCGCACTAAAGTCACGTAAAATCCTGCATCGCGAAGCAAAATTCGACACGCGATTAGAATTTATACAAACGTCCCGTCATCAACCAAGACACAACTCCCGCCTGGTAGGAAGATCTTCCCTTTTCTACGGGGCAGGTCCAGATCTAGGGGGGGCAAACCGGGGCCCGTGCCCCGGGCGCAAACTTCAGGGGGCGACAAATTCAAGTGTAGCAGACAAGTGCACCACCCAACACACCGCGACTTTGCAATTAATGAGCTTTGAGATAATCTTTCTATTTCTTTCTTTTTACAATTGCTTTGGCGCCCCTATTGGATGGACGCATTATCAATTGATAAACTTTTATTCATGTTGCTGCCAAAATTTTCATTTCGAGAAAATTTTAGTTTCGCGGGCTTTCTTAGCGCTTTTATATGATTGGCGGGGGGCGGCAGATGGTAGTTTTTGCCCCGCGGGGGATAAAAAACTTTACACCCTGTTCCTTATACCTCTACAGGACGGAGAGTATTTAAAAATTGACATATCTGCATTACCTGTCAGATGAACACTGTAACGCCTTTCACTGTAGACTGAACTGTTCTTAAAAAAATTGGTTGCTGTCAGATGTAAAATACATTGCTACAAAGATCTTTCGAATGATGTTGACAGAGTGCTGTTGATAAACATTAGTTTACCAGAAAGGACTCAAATAGTAGATTGTTTACCAAGAGAGCAAACAACTATTTTTAAGGCGAGAGTGTTTCGCTGCACTCAGGATTCTACTTTAGAATCCTTCGCTCCGCTCTGGATTCAAAGTACTTCACTCGAGCTTCAAATAGTGTTGCTCCCGAGGTGAACACTCTACTTTTATCACCCTCTATGAGAAAATAAAACGTGCAGTCAACGAAGTTCCTTCTCACGTAAGATTTAAAACAAAAATCGCTACCATCTTGGACTTACATTTTGACCTCACTATCAGCTTTAGCACCCTCGAAAACTATGAAAACGACACTTAAAACGAAAAATTTGAAAATTTCAGTAGCAGATATCTTGGATTTATATTTTGACCTTACTATCGGTTTTAGCACCCTCGAAAACTATGAAAACGATACCCATGACGAAAAATTTGAGAATTTCCGCAGCCGCCATCTTGGATTTTCATTTTGACCTCACTATCGGCTTTAGCACCCTTGAAAACCATGAAAACGATACCCATGATGAAAAATTTGAAAATTTTCAGAGCCGCCATCTTGGATTTTTATTTTGACCTCACTATCGGCTTTAACACCATTGAAAACCATGAAAACGATACCCACGACGAAAAATTTGAAAATTTTCACAGCCGCCATCTTGGATTTTAATTTTGACCTCATTATCGGCTTTAACATCATTGAAAACCATGAAAACGATACCCATAATGAACAATTTGAAAAATTTCATAGCCGCCATCTTGGATTTTCATTTTGACCTCACTATCGGCTTTAGCACTATCGAAAACCATAAAAACGACCCCAATGATGAAAAATTTGAAAAATTTCAGAGCAGCCATCTTAGATTTTCATTTAGACCTGACTATCGGCTTTAGCACCACCGAAAACTATGAAAACGACATCCATGACGAATAATTTGAAAATTTTCGCAGCCGCCATCTTGGATTTTCATTTTGACCAAATTCACACTCTTATCTTTTGCCAGCCTGTTACTTGTTCATACATTGTTCGTGTTTGATCTCTTTGGTGATTGGAACTTTTTCCTAACAATATCCACGTTCCAAATTCAATTCTCAATTCTTTATTGCATTCTATAATGTTGGTAAAACAGTTGGTAGGCTTAAAATTATAGAAACTATTATAGACCCTGTTGGGCACAGCATAGTAGGAGAGAGGAGGAAGAGCTCTTATTTGAAGAGTGCTTAAATTATTTAAGTATGTCTTCTGGTAATACTACTTCTTAAATATTTTCACTTTATTTCTATATGTTATAAATAATACGTCTGCTCGAGTAAGTAGGTCTTTGTTACGTTATACCGATATAGTTTTAATTAGTTATTCCTGTTGTTCAGTAGGTATTTGTTTAAATTACATATGATATTTGGTTATTATACTGTTATTTGCACGATTATTTATTTATTAATGACTAGAAATTATTATTAATTGAAAATAAGTTATTGCATTGTATTCACTATATTTATTATGAATTGATATTTAGATAATGATTGTTTTAATTGTTTAATTATGTATTTTATATGTCTATTTTATTATATGTACATTTTTAGTTAAATATGTCATTCTTGTAAATTATAATTTATCGTCTAAATATTCTTTTATACTATAATAGCTTTTGCCCTATAGAAAGAATTTTAATTTATTAATAAAACTGTTATCTTTATTTATTTTTTTAATGGGTTCTGGTAACTTGTTGTATATTTTTATAGACATGACAAAAGTACTGGAGGAGTGCATTTTTAGTCGTGAAGTTGGTATATTTAGTCTGTTTTTATATCTAAGTGTAATTCTAGTTTGTATATTTTCTCGTTTACTATAGAATTCCGGGTATTTGCGAACAAATTTGCATATTTCAAAGATGTATAGACAGGGTAAGGTTAATAATTTTAGTTCCTGAAAGTGGGGTTTACAGCTGACGGTTTCTTCAATATTTACTAAAATTCTAATCAATTTCTTCTGTATTGTAAATAATGTTGGTGCGTCTGTACTATTACCCCATAGGATGACTCCATATTTGAGCCAGGCATAGGCATACGCATAATAGGTGACTAAAGCCGTTTTAAGATCTGTAGTTTTTTTGATCTCGCGGAGGGCATAAGAAAATTTTGATAGTTTGGCTCTTATTTTTTTAATGTGAAATTTCCAATTAATATGTGAGTCTATGTCTAGTCCTAATAGGGTGAATTTGTTAACAACTTCTAAAATTGACCCATTGATACTGAAATTTATATTTATGGGTATTTTTTGGGAGGGGTGAAATTCTATTATTTTTGTCTTATTGTAGTTAATTTCAAGATTGTGCTCGGTCATCCAATTTATTGTGGCGTCAAGCACAGAATTTAATTTTTCATTTAAATTGATGTTAGATTCACATGAGGTGAGTATTGATACATCATCTGCGAACAAAACACATGGTTCATTAATATTATTAGGAAGGTCATTGATGTACACAAGGAATAGAAAACATCCTATTACACTTCCTTGTGGAATAGAAGCGTTGATTAACTTATTGTCGGACCGGATTAACTCTATTTCATTTGTTCTGTGGTTGTAAAATTCTATTTCTACCAGTTGTTCCCTTTGTTTTAAATAGGATGCGAACCAATAATAACATTTGCCGCGGATTCCTATGCTATATAATTTATTTAATAATATTTCAAACTGTACTTTATCATAAGCTTTTGACATATCAAGCAGTAAACCAACTGCATATTTTTTATTATTAATAATATTTAGGGCTTCTTGGATAAACTTGTACACTGCTAATATTGTGGATCGATTTTTGCGAAAACCATATTGACAGTCGTTCAATATGTTATACTTTTCACAGAATGCGTAAACTCGATTGCACATGGCTTTTTCAAATAGTTTTGAAGCTGTAGGTAAGAGAGCAATGGGGCGATAGTTGTTTGGGTCGGTTTTTGTGTTTTTCTTATAGATCGGCTTTATTAAGGATTTTTTTAAGAGATTTGGAAAAGCGCCTTCTTCAAAAGATTGGTTTATTAGTAGGTAAAACGGTAGAGTTAATTCATCTGCACATTGTCTCAATAGAGTAGGTGGAATTTGGTCTATACCATGACTCTTTTTGTTTTTTTAAGTTTTTTTATTAATCTGTTCACCTCGTAAGGATCTACTGGACTAAGGAATATTGTATTTTCTGTTGGTGAGATCATAGGGGCTCCTTTCGGTTTGTTACCAGTTGGGTTCGTGCAACCTTCCCCAATAGAAGCAAAGAAATCATTAAAAGTGTTGGCTACCTCCTTGGGCTCTGAAGTTTCGTTATTATTAATATGTAAAGTGATATTATACTTTTCACTTTTAATATTCTTGTTTGTGCGTTCATTGATTATTCCCCACATAGTTTTAACTTTGTTATTTGATTTTCTCATTTTATTTTTAAAGTGCAGTTTTTTTGCTGTCGCTACAGTTTTTTTCAATAATTTTTCATAGTTTTTGTAATATCGTGTTAGAATTGGATTTTTAGTTTTTGTTGTTATTATTTCAGTACCTTATTCCTGAACACCAGTTTGGATTCAGGAAGGGCCACGGTACTATAGAACAGGTACATAGACTGGTGGAAAAAATCAACACCTCGTTTGAAAATAAGGAGTACTGCTCTGCAGTCTTTCTGGACATTTCGCAGGCTTTTGATCGTGTATGGCACCAGGGTCTACTAACAAAAATAAAAACTCTCCCAACAAATTTCTACCTGTTTCTGCGTTCCTACCTCAGCAAGAGATTCTTCCTAGTAAAGCAGGGAGATGAGGTCTCAAGTCTACGAGCGATTCAGGCCGGAGTGCCTCAGGGCAGTGTCCTGGGTCCCACCCTGTACCTGCTATTTACTGCCGACCTGCCGCTAGATAGAAATGTCCTAACAGGTACTTTTGCTGATGATACGGCCATACTGGCTACTGATGTCTGCCCGAGAGAGGCCTCTGCAAAATTACAAAACAGCCTCAAGCTGATCTCTGAATGGCTTAAAGACTGGAAGATAAAAGCCAACGAAACAAAGTCAGTCCAGGTGACTTTCACTACACGCAAAGAAACATGCCCACCTGTGACCTTAAATGACATAGAAGTACCCCAAGCAGAGGTCACACGGTACCTTGGAATATACCTTGACAGACGCCTTACGTGGAGACACCACATATTCACCAAACGCAAAGCCCTAGGGCAAAAACTCCGCAGCTTACACTGGATGCTCAACAAAAAGTCCCAAATGTCTCTGGAAAGCAAACTATTACTATAAAAATGTATTCTCAAGCCTATCTGGTGCTATGGTATCCAGCTCTGGGGAACTGCAGCGAATTCCAACATCGAAATCCTACAAAGGTTTCAATCAAAAACACTGCGACAGATAGTAAATGCTCCCTGGTACTTCACAAACGAGAGAATTCACAAGGATTTAAAGATGAAAACTGTTAAAGAGGAAATCAAAGCCAATATTACCACATACTCCACCAGATTAAAAGTTCACCCAAATCAATTGGCAATGAAGTTAATGTCAAACCCAGTTACCTTCACAAGACTGAAAAGAAGGGCACCCCAAGACTTACTTACAACCAGCTAGAGAATGAGCTGTAGTATTGATCGGATGAGGCAGTGGCTTCATACCGTGCAAGATCAGGAACCATCATCTACCTATTGCTGAATGTCCTAGGATAGATTGCATTAAACAGAAAAATTTTCAGTAATCTTTTGTTTTTGCATGAATTTTTTATGCCTACAGTGAGCCAATATTTTTTAAACTTAGAATTTAATTTAATTTTTCGTAATGGCATGCAATGGTTTAGGATTTTAATGAGTGTGTCGTTAAGCGCTTTATAATTGTCATCAATGTTTTTATCACTTGTTATTATATCTTTCCAATTTATTTCTTGTAATTTAGATTTGAAATTTATTATGTTTGTGTTATTGTATAGTCTTTTCTTTGTGTACCAAATGGTTTCTTTTGTTTTTTGGGGTATATTTAAATGTAAAATAGTACTGTTATGGTCTGAAAAACCTAGTTCTTCCACTGTCGTATACATATCTTTATAGTAGAAGTTTGTGAATATTAAATCTAGACATGTTTTACTGGTGGGTGTGATACGTGTAGGAGTTTGTATGTGTTGTGTTAGTTTATATTCCTGCATTAAATTTAATAATTGGTTAGTTTTTACGTTAATCGATAATATATTTACATTGAAGTCGCCTCCTATAACTATATTTAATTTAGGATATTTATTGTTTATATATTTCAGAATTAGTTTCATTTGTTGATAAAATACTTCTTCCTCTCTTCTATTCCAATACATAGTAATTAATAATAAATTTTCTTTTGGCAATTCAATAGCACATAACTCTATAATATACTCTATAGACATGTCTGTAATGTCATTTCTTGGTATGCACTCTATATGTTCTTGGAGCAAGATACAGACACCGCCTCCTGCTCGCGTGCTGCGGCAGTAAGATGATGCTAGCTTATTTCCACTAATTTGAATAATGGCCGACTTTTCTTGTGATAGCCACGTCTCTGAGATACACATTGCTTTGTATAATGAATTATGGGCAATAAAGGCTTCAAGTATGTGCTGTTTATTGTTAAGGCTTTAAATATTCTGGAACAATATTTTAAAGGGTAGGTCTTTGTTTACGAAATGTATTATTTTCAGTTTCGTAGATCGTACTTGTGTTGCAAGGTTGGTCAGAGTTATTCATGGCTCTCATGGTATCTTTATCTTGGATTGTTGTATTTATGTGTAGGTGTTTGTTATCCTTTATGTTGACATGTTTCCCATCTATATATAGTCGATTGTTCCTTATTATTGCATGGTGGCCATTTTTTCTGGCCTTGAGTAATTCTTCACGTATTTGTGCCCTTTCCTTTCGTGCATTTGCATCTAAAAATTCGGATACAAAAAGCCCAGTTCCTTGAAAAGACTGGTTGTTGTTTATAATATACCTGCTCATTCTTTTACTAAGTAATTCAATTACTAGCGGCTGATGCTTTTCTCCTTTTCTTCCTACTCTATACATATCCTCTATATATCCTGATAAGTCGACGTTGACAATATCGCGAAATAGGTCTATTAGTCTGTTGTAGAGTTCGCATTCAGGCTCTTTATAATAATCTGCGAGGCCATAGAGTACAATTTTTTATAATTGCTCTCAAGAGTGCTAGGTGATCGGGATGTTTGTGTTAGTAGGCTTTTAATCTCTCTTTTCAGGTTTTCATTTTCTGTTCGTAACTTTTCTAATTTAGTGTTTATCGTTTCTATTTCTTGTTTTCTTTGGTCATTCTGCACGGTCAAGGCTTTTGTTTTATAATCAAAATCTTGTCTCAATTCAGTTATTGCTCTTTTAATTTCTGTTTGTATTGTGATTTGAAGTTCTTCTATGATAGATTTATTATTTTCCTGTAAACGTAGTATTATTAATTCGCTCAAATTTTGCAAGGTTAATTGAGGCTGTGTATCGCTAAACATTTTTACATTAATCATGCCATCATTTTCGGTTTGAGTATCTCCTAAGAAACTCAGATCTTCGGAGCTAACCATTTCACTATTGGAGTTTGTTTTTCTGTTTCGCATGGTGACGTTATTTACTTCTGCTGGTGAGATTAAATCTTGGTTGCAGTCAGAGCCCCTCGGGGTGCGTATAGGAGTATCAGAGTTTCCTGACTTTGGTATTTTACAGATACAAGACTGGCACTTCCACGACTTTTTATGATCTACGGTCATCAATTTGACATAATAATCTTTTGTAATACCAGAGCATTCTAGATCATATCTACACTTGCACAATGAACAAGTCAGATTTTCCCTTATTGGTAATTTTTGTTGGCATCCTGCGCATATAGGTGTTGGCGCCATCTCACAAGATAATATGAAAATCTGCTGGCGAGTGACTTTCAAAAACTACTAGTAACGAGCTCTAGTGAGGAATAGCGGAAGTACCTCAGTTTTCGATTTTGTTGTCTTTGGTTCCGCTACTTGGCGATAGATGGCGTTAATTCAATACAGTAAAGTAGGAATGACTTTTACTTTTGGGTTTTATTTCCTTTCAAATACTACAAAATATCGAATTTGGTACCTTTTGTGCTTTTTTCTTCCTGTTTGGTAAGAAGTAGTCCAGGGAACCACAGTTCTGTAAGGAACTTAACCGTTTTGTTCGGTTATTTTCAAATTGTGGGAAAAGCCATGACAAATATAAATGCCCAGCGTATGGTCAACGATGTAGCCAGTGTAGAAAAATGAACCATTATTCAAGAATGTGCCGTGTGTACGAGGTACGAGAAGACTCCAGCGATCAGGTAATTCACGCTATTGATAGTTGTTCTAGTAATGAGTGGACGGTAGCATTATGTATTGGAAAAAAACATGTCAATTTTAAACTGGACACTGGAGCCGACGTTAATATCTTGCCAAACAAATATCTTACCAAAATTAAACTATCGAAAGATGAATTAGTCCATACTACAATGAAGTTACAGGGTTATTCAGGTAGTCAGATTAAAGTCGTTGGTAAATGTTATCAGTACAATATAAAAATAATACATACATTTTACAGTTTATAGTTGTAGACACTAACTCACCTCCCATTTTAGGTAGAAGTTCTTGTGATGAATTAAAATTATTGAAAAGAGTAATGAGTATAAAACAGACAGATAAAAGATGTGCAAATATATTGGATGAGTTTCCTGATATATTTACAGGAATGGGTTGTTTACCAGGTACATATGAAATACAATTAAAAGATGGGTACAAACCTGTAGTTCATGCTCCACGAAAGTTACCTATTGCGTTAAAAGAACAAGTAAAAGAAAAACTGATAGAAATGAAAAATCAGGGTATTATTGCAAAAGTTGAGGGACCCACAGATTGGGTAAATAGCATGACGGTTGTAAAAAAACCTAACGGAGATCTCCGTATTTGTTTAGACCCGCGTGACTTAAATAAAGCAATAAAGCGGGAACATTTTAAGCTGCCTACTCTTGAAGAAATAACCGCCAATCTTTCTGGTGCCAAATATTTTAGTACGTTAGATGCTAAACAGGGATTTTGGCATGTGAATTTACATCCTGCCAGTACAGATCTCTGTACATTTAACACAATTTTTGGAAGGTTTAAATTTTTAAGAATGCCATACGGTATATCATCGGCGTCAGAAATATTCCATAAACGTTTATACGAACATTTCGATGATATAGAGGGTGTTATATTGTTTATTGATGACCTTCTTATTTACGCAGAAACAAAGGAAATACACGATCAGAGATTGCGTGCAGTCTTAAAACGGTGTAAGGAAATAAACATAAAATTAAATAAAAGTAAATGTAAAATAGGTTTAAGTGAGCTAACGTACTTAGGCCATAAAATAACAAAAGACGGCATCAGCCCCGATGAGTCACAGGTACTGGCTATTAAAAATATGTCAAAGCCACAAAATGTAAAAGATGTTGAAAGATTTTTAGGTATGATAACCTATGTTAGTAATTTCATTCAAAATTTTTCTGAAAAGACATCTATTCTTCGGGAGTTATTAAAAAAAGACGTAGCTTGGCACTGGGACCATACACATGAACAATGTTTCGAAATGTTAAAAAAACAGTTAACTAGCCCACCTGTGTTAAGATATTACACTCTCGAGAAACCCATAGTTATTTCAGTAGACGCGAGTAAAAATGGTTTAGGTGCCTGTTTAATGCAGGAAAACTATCCCGTATGTTACGCTTCGAAATCGTTAACTAAAACTGAACAGAATTATGCTCAGATCGAAAAGGAATTATATGCCTGTGTATTTGCATGCGAGCGATTCTATACCTATATATATGGCCGTAACGATGTGACGATAGAAACAGATCACAAGCCATTAGTGAGTATTATTAACAAGCCGTTGGTGAATGCACCAGCACGCCTACAGAGAATGTTAATGCGACTTCAACCATATTCATTCACGCTAATATATAAACCAGGTAAATATCTATACATAGCGGACGCATTATCACGAGCGGCGTTGCCACATACCGATAACATCACAACGCGCGATCACCTCGAAGCACAAGCACAAGTGTGTGCCATAACAACGATGAATCCTCTAACAGACTCACATTTTTTAGAAATACAAAAATGTACTAGGGAAGATAACGAAATGCAAGGATTGAAAAAAATAATAAAAAAAGGATGGCCTATGCATAAAAGTGAAATTAGTAATGAATTAAAACCTTATTGGGATAGCAGGGATGAGTTAACAGTGAATTATGGACTAATATGGAAAGGCAATAGAATCATTATACCAAACTGTATGCGTAAAACAATGTTACAAAAAATACATATAGGGCACTTGGGTATAGAGAAGTGTAAGCTTAGGGCTAGAGAAATCATGTATTGGCCAAATATGAATTCACAATTACAAGATTACTTATCACACTGTCAAGCCTGTTTAACATATAGAAAAGATAACACAAAAGAACCGTTAATTCCGCATGACATTCCCGACAGAGCTTGGTACAAAATAGGCACTGACATCTTCCACTACGGTACTAAATCATATTTGATAGTGGTAGATTATTATAGTAAGTTCATAGAAGTTGTTGAGTTGTGTTCGACCACATCTTCAGAGGTAATCAAGCAAATAAAAAATCTATTTAGACGTCATGGAATACCACAAATAGTTATGTCAGATAACGGCCCGGAATTTTCTTCAAATTTGTTTAAAGAGTTTTCGTTGAACTGGAGTTTTCAACACATGACGTCTTCTCCTAGGTACCCACAATCAAATGGACAGGTCGAAAGAGCGGTCCAGACAATAAAAAACATGATGAAAAAGACAACCTTTCAAAATACCGACTTCAGTTTAGGATTGTTAGAATATTTGAATACGCCGATAAGTAATGAGTTAAGTTCACCTGCCGAGCTGTTATATAACAGAAAATTACGAAGTATAATTCCGTGTTCTCCACGTCTTCTTCAACCGAAATTGCAGGGGAATGTGTCAAATAAATTAGAGAATCGACAACTAAAGCAGAAACAATATTTTGATAAAGGATTAAAAAGGCTAAAACCACTAATCATAAATCAAAAAGTCAAAATTAAAATGCATAATCATTGGACTAACGGAGTTATTCAACGTTTGTTAGCCAACCGATCATATTTAATACGAATGAATACAGGACAGATCTTAAGACGAAATAGAAAACATATAATCATTGATTCAGATAGGCGTAATAACGAACAACCGCATGAAGACTGTAGAAATACATATGACGATATAAATATAGACAGCCCGCAAAATCGTGCCATGCCCGTAGATGAGTCATACAGCGGCTCCAGTGCTCCAACAACAACACACGTAGACCATAACAGCTGTACCACTAATTATTATAAAACTCGTTCTGGCAGGACAGTGAAACCTCCTGAACGCTGGGGACAATCTACCTGAAGCACTTAAATGTCAAGCCGCTGATTTAAAACATATGTATTGATTAATTAACTTATGGAAATGTAACAACAGTATGAAAGATTTTGTAAGATTTATAAATAAAAAAAAAAACTAATTATTCGTATACTGCATGTTTATTAATAAAGTAAAAAAAAAAAAAAAAAAAGTTTTATAAACATAATAAGGGGAATATACGCATGTAATTTAGTATGTAAGTAATTATAATATCAATTAATACAGTGAATGTTAAATTATTATATTGTTAAATTATTATATTATTAAATTATTATATTGTTAAATTATTATATTGTTAAATTATTGTAATCAATCATCATAAATATTGTCACAATTAAAATAGATTTATATGTGTGTAATTGTGTATCTATATCATGTTGTTCAAATTAAGTGAATAGTGTTTATTTTTATTTTCTCTCTTTATTGTTAAAGAACCTAAAATGAAAATATGTAAATAATTATCCTTACAAAATAATGGCATGTCAAACTTGATTCGAATTAATTAATAAGGGGTTGTAGGTATATGTAAATCAATATGAATGATTGTTCAATATTATAATAATGCATGTGAAGGTAGGCAGGAGAAATAGATGTGAACGATGTACAATAAACTAGTCTTTGCTCGACCGCTGAGTTTGAATACTGTCTCCCTGTCTCCCAACATAACAGGAATCTTTTGCGACCTCTCCAAGGCATTTGACTGCGTGAGTCATGAGACCTTGCTCTTGAAACTTGAGCATTATGGACTAGGTAAACTTGCGCTCAGTTTAGTAAAATCTTATTTAAATGATAGACAGCAGCAGGTTCAAGTAAATGGTGTCCATTCAATCGGTTTAAAAGTAAAAATGGGCGTTCCACAAGGCTCGATATTGGGTCCTTTCCTCTTTTTAGTATATATTAATGATCTACCCCATTTATTAAAAAACCAACCACAAATGGTGTTATTTGCTGACGACACTTCCTTAATTTTTAAGATAAATAGACGTGCATCAAATCTTGACGACGTAAATAACGCCCTACTGCAGGTCCAAAATTGGTTCACTGCTAATAATTTAGTATTAAATGGGAAAAAAACTAAATGCATAAGATTTGCTTTACCAAATGTTAAAAGTAGTGATTGTGACATAGTATTGAATAAGGAGAAACTAGAATTTGTCGATAAAACTGTTTTCTTGGGGATCACGCTCGATTCAAGGCTGCAATGGGGTCCTCATTTAACATCTCTAGCAGGACGGCTAAGTTCAGCAGCATATGCTGTGAGAAAAATCCGTCAATTTACTGATGTAGATACCGCGAGGCTAGTCTATTTCAGTTACTTTTATAGTATCATGTCTTACGGTATTTTACTATGGGGACGGGCTGCAGATATCGAGTCTATTTTTATTCTGCAGAAGAGAGCCATCAGAGCAATATATCGTCTCCGCAGACGCGATTCTCTAAGGGATCTGTTTAAAGATATTAACATCATGACGGTACCTTGTCAATATATCTATGAAAACATCATGTACGTAAGGAAAAATCTAAGTCTTTTCAGTAAAAGAGGTGATAGACACAATTATAGGACTAGAAATAGGGACCAATTAGTTCAACCGGGTTTCAGATTGGCTAAAGTAGACTCATCCTTCATGGGGTGCTGTTTAAAATGTTATAATAAAATACCTTCCCACATACTCCAACTGAACGAAACGAAATTTAAATCATGTATAAAACGCACACTATGCTGCCAAGCATATTATAAGTTGGGGGATTACATCGCTGATAAAAATGCTTGGCTCAGCGCTGGTCCAGCTCCACAAGGGCGCATAAACTAATTGATTAGCATTCGAAAATATTGTTGCAGCTGCTGAAGATTGTAAAACTATCTTTTCCTTGTATAAATTCAATCTCTTTGTATTGTATAATTGCATATCATATGTGTGAGCACTGTGACCATGTTGTACATTCCATAAAGCTACCATTTACTGGGTACGTCTTTCATTGACTTGAATGTGCTCTGGCAGCTGAGAGTATGTCATGCTCACTCAAATGTCTCGCTGATGGTGGCGTGTGTGTTGGATCATTAAGTTCCCTTCAAAATGGTTGAGCTAAATGGTGCTGATCCATGCGTCATGTTCGTGAACGGGCGCCGTCAGTAGGGACCGGTCATCTCTTAGCTGCCACAGTTTATTTTATTTTAATTTATTTAAATTTTTGAATTGTTATTATATTTTTATTACGGACGCTTTTAACGTGCACGTCTTTCTACATTGTTCTCACATGTATAAATTCAACACGAATGATGTAACCAATATTTTGTAACAATATTTTGATTTAAAAGAGTGTCCGTGGAGTTTCTTGCCCGTTCTTCTCCATAGGTACCTACTACGCTTTGGAATGGGCAACTAGCTTCATTTTTCTGACTGACCGACCCCTTGACAATTCAAAAGTACCTGTTTATTTGAAATAAATGCTTTGAGTTTGAGTTTGATTAAACTTAGTATTCAAGGTCGATGTAGGTAATACAAAAATACCATGATGACGCTTACTACGTTGGCTAGGCCTAAAGTTAAGATAGTTTATTAATTGTGCATCAATGGAACCGTTTATGATTTTATGAAGTATTAGTAAGTCCGAATGGTTACATCTTTCATTTAAGCTAATCTTAAAGTGCCTTAACATGTCATTGTAATATTGAGTAATGGTACCTAAATTGTATTTCAAAAAGAGTAACTTGGCAGCTTTGTCCCCCAAAAGTCAGTTACGATGAGGATCATAAATAATTCCTACTGAACCTGAAGAAAGTTGAGATCCGTATCCGTATCCGCGGATCTAGACCCTTAGGCTGTATACAGAAAGAAAGCTGGAAACTTATAAGCGCTTAACGGCGCTTGACAGCGCTGGTAACCCACGCAGGAAAATATATGAACGCGCGCCGATAAGCACTGAACGGTGTCGACAAGTTCCGACAAGCTTCAACACGCGCTGGTCAGCGCTGGGCGCTGCCATTTAATATGAATAAACAACTGCACCTTAAGTCACCTTAAAAAATATATTTTAATATTTTTATAAATCTACCTAATATATAAATAACTTTATCTTTGAATAAATAAGCGATAAATATATTTGTTTTATACTTCCCGAATGGTGACAACAAGTCTTTCTTCTGG
The DNA here is from genome assembly GCA_963680765.1 of Agrochola lychnidis. Taxonomy (NCBI): domain Eukaryota; kingdom Metazoa; phylum Arthropoda; class Insecta; order Lepidoptera; family Noctuidae; genus Agrochola; species Agrochola lychnidis. The sequence goes on from OY796858.1 coordinate 14,564,861, forward strand.
AAGGATTGGTTGTTTATGCCAATTACACCAATTTTTCATCAAATGGTTTTTCACTAAATCCAAAATGTAATCAAATGTTTCTTGAGTCATTCTTGTATATTTATAAAATCTTTCATCATCAAATTTCAATTTATTTACAAATAAATGATGGTACTCTCCGAAATATTTCCTTTCTCTATTAATGGGATGTATAGCTTCTTTTCGCATTTTTAAATACACATTTTCTAACCAAACCAAATCATCGTCCGATGAGTCCGACATTTTGCTTGGTCTGCTTCAACCTGCTTCCTTTGTGTAGAACGGACCAGCGCTGTCAAGCGCCGCGCCGGTAAGCGCTTATAAGTTTGCAGCTTTCTTTCTGTATACAGCCTTATGATCCGTATCCGTATCCGTGGATCACATTTTTTAACGATCCGGCACATTACTAATTAGTACTACTAAGTAATGATAAACTAATAAATTCAATGAATACTGAGCGAACAAAATGCACGTCAAAAAACAACCACACATTTATAATCGAATGATGAAATGTTTACGAACTCCGAGCCGAACGCAATGCGAAATTCAACGAAAACAACCGAATTAAATGCGTGTGCCAGAAAGAGGTGGTGCAATAGCAATAATTCCTTCTCGCTTCCACGCGCGCGTTTTCTATTGCTATCCTTATCGTAACTCGTTACACATCGGTTTACCAGGCTGCTAAGAAACCGTGGTGTCACGTGACTGAAGTGACGTCATGATGGACTTTATTTTCTAAAGAAATTGAATTCACGATAAGCTGGTCGCGCCTATGAGTTATTTCAGTGCAAAATGTTTTGTTGCTGGGAAAATGAGACAATTTTTTTTATGTATGCAGGCGTTTTGTAATATTTTAATTTTATGATGTATCAAATACTTGTAGTGTGATTATTCAATGACGAATATGACGATAGAGTGGTTGTGTTCTGAATTTCTGAAGGGAAGCCGGTAGGAATCGAGTTGTTTAGAGCCGTCGCCCCTGCTACCCTGGCTTTTACGCTTTCTTTCGTATAAGTTTAGATTTTTGATGATTGTTATTGTCACTCGATATACTACGAAAAACAAGCGAATCTGCAGGCACCTTTATGCTTACCGTCGGCCGGCTAAAAGCCAAAGCAGCACTGCAGCAGTAGCACGGACCATAATTGAACGCAACCCTGTAGACCGGCCCTAATTGCGTAATGCAACACAACCACAATCTGTTTCGATTTGAAACAGATTGCTAATCCATTGCTTCATAAGTTGGAAAAAAAAATCTGCTCAACAACGTAAATAACGCAATGAATGTTGTTGATCTGTCAAAATTAAACAAATTAGGCATATTTTGGCCGCATTCCGAGTTACGCTAAAAGTGATTATATCGCGAATCCGACCAAATTTAATAGTCACAAAATGTAAGGGCTATTGAGTAATAATTATGATTATATAATTTAGTCGGATTCGCGATATTATCTCTTTTAGCGTAACTCGGAATGCAGGGTTTGTTTTCTGTCAGTCCAGTCAGTGTCGTGTCATTCTGATTATCAGATTTCATTTCAATCAGTCATTTCTGCTGTCATGTTAGTCGGTATTGATACGTGTACGGTTTATTAATTAATAATAAAATAAGACGACTCACTGACCGGAATCTCTTAAAGCTTTTTCATAAGCTCGAATTTTTAAAAACGAACAAAAATGTATAAAATTTATACTAGAACGAACAGTTATTTCAACGGAAAACCATTGGCAAATCCATTGTTTGGTAAGTTTTATTGAACATGACCTTGAGGATTGTTTATTATATACAAAGGGACAAGACTCAAGAACCGACTAATTCACCTTTGTTCAACCTTTCCAGGTGGATTTACTAATAACATTGGTCAGGACATTAACCGCATACACGTCACAACTGGTCTAAGATTTCCCGCGGCCGTCGCATTAAAATTGCCGACGAATGTAGTTGACATAAATGCTTCAGAAATGGGTAGATTTTCGCCACAGAGAGAACGAGATATATCTGGTCCAGTTATCAGTTCTTGTTTCAAAAAACATATTGACTTGGGAAAAATTGACATAACTGTACAGTCAGATCCTCATGTTAACAAATATGACTGCCGTGGAGCTGTCAGTTTGTCTTCTTCCATGCAAAGCAATGTTCCCAGCCCCTTCAGTGGTAATCATACCCATCTTAATATGCCTGGATCGCAATGGGGTCAAGGGCACAAGTATTTGTCTGATCATCTTCACAGTGCTCATTACTTGACACTTAGAAATGAGTATCGTGCTAGAGTATCAAAAGACGGTATGTACATAGATACAGTTAAATAATGCCTTTTGTTTACTAACAATACTGATTCAAGTACTTACATTAAACCACATGGCAATAAATATCCTTTTCTTCCATGCTTGGATTTCAAGGTTTAATATAACATTTCACTGACATATATGTAAATAATATTATCTGTATGGATTACAGATATCGTTCTGTTTGCGCATGTGACTGAGTGTATATTATAATGTAGTGTCTGTAATGATACATGTCACAGGAATTGATATCATGAAGCATGGGCATAGCCAGCAGCTCCTCCCCTCTATTTAGATTGGTAAGAATCACTTATGCTAGTGACACCCACAATTTGCCTTATATTTTAGAGAGAACTTGTATTTTACCTCTCATTCTGCTTAACAACCTGGCTAATCCCATGTGTGCACAGGAATTTTGAATATCTCCTTTAATAATTTAGTATTTTAATGTTATACGTAATATTTTAAGTAGGTTTTCCATCCTATTAACAATACATTGCTCATCTAATAGAAAATGAAAAATGGCATTCTGGTTTTGTATAACAGCTATGACTACTGTTTTGAAGCGATTGTTTTTTTTGCATCAGTAGTTATACCATACTCTGTTTAGTTAGGATGAGTATTTGCTAATTAATTTCTTACTGTGTTTGTTTTGTATCTGACATTGCCAAAACTCTGGCAGCTCACCAGTTGCAACTATTTCTGTCAGCTGATCAATGAAATTCAGTTTCAGGTGCTCTAAACCATGAAATTGATTGAATATTCGCTCAATTTAGGTATAACACTTTCTTTAAACTCAGAGATCAAAATGCATTTAGCTAGTTAGCCAAACATTTGACTAAATTACTAAAAAGGTATTCTTGCTATGTTGTTAATATTCTGTTCATCTTTTTTCAAAGCATAGCTGTTGGCACAAGATATATGAGTACAGATACAAAACCACTGAGTGCTAAAGAAAAGTTGAAAAGTGCTATCAAAGAGTATGGTTCAACAGTGATTGTATTTCATGTTGGCATTTCACTGATATCTTTGGGTTCCTGCTATCTTCTAATATCTAGGTATGTTGTACTGCTATAACAATCTCATAATTCACAACTCATTTACGGCTATTATTATTTAGTTATTTCTATCTATATATATAAAATTCTCGTGTCACAATGTTAGTTGCCATACTCCTCTGAAACGGCTTGATCGATTTTTATGAAATTTTATATGTATATTCGGTTGGTCTGAGAATCGGTTGTAATCTATTTTTCATACCCTTAAGTGATAAAGTGATAAGAGTGGTCCACCCAAAACATTTATATGGCAAAACAACGTTTGCCGGGTCAGCTAGTATTAGAAAATTATATGATTAAATAATGATAATTTGGGTAAACCTTTAATATTTAAATTTTCTTCTTTTGTTTTCAGTGGCGTCGATTTAGTGGCAGTCCTAAAGTATTTCAACATAAGCGAAGGCACTATTTTAAAGGCAGCATCATCAAATGCAGGCACTTTTGTTGTAGCATATACAGTACACAAATTTTTTGCGCCTTTCAGGATAGCAATAACTCTTACCGCCACACCTTTTATTGTGCGACATTTAAGAAAAATTGGCTTTATAAAGCGCACTGTAACTACTGGTGAAGGGAAATAAATGTTTAAATAAAGTATGTTATATCTTTAATTATTTACTTATTATGGTCTTTTTAGGTTACAATACGCGCCACGAAAGATAATAAGAGATTTGACGCCCAGTACCTTTCCGCCCTCAGGCCTCTGCCTCGAATCTTGTGGGCAGCGGGGTGGCGGCGGCAGCGGCGCGATAGCGGCGCGTTCAAATGCATAGATTTATATATGTAACTGGTCTCGAAAGCAGCGGCGCGGGGAGCGAGCGGTTCCATATAAAACTATGCGTTGCCGCGCCGCCGCCGCACAGTGGAACGAGTGTATGGGAGAGGTTGGACTTAGGCATTTCCGAGAAAAAAAAGTCTAATTTTGGAAAACGAATAATACCATCGTATTAAATTATTAAATGCCTTCAAAACTTGTACTGACAAATTTCTTTCTATCTCTCGTATTTCAGGAGTTAATTGAGAAAATGTGAAATTTTACTATGAAAATGACTATTGAGCTCTCTGCCGCCTGATTCCAGCCTCGTTTCAAGTTGTGGGCTTTACTATCGTATTACGCATAGCAAAAGGTACATTTACTGCTAAGACACATGGGACGCCAAACGTGCACCTTCTGACATATAGGGTGATGTATTTTTTTACTGAATCGAGCTCTCTGCCTCCTGAATCTGATCCTATTTCAAGTTGTGGTCTTCACTAGCATAATACACATACCAAGAGCTGCATTTAGTGTTACGATACATGGTGCACCTTCTGATATATAGGTGATGTATTTTCTTGTATCACTGTTTCATTTCACATTTAATTGGGTTCTCAGGAAAGTTATATTTTGTATCGATACTCCTAATAGCTATTCCACAATACAGTCCATGTGTGAATCATATTACCATAAGTCTAACGAAACCAGTATACTATAAGGACAAAATATGTTTTTTTGTTCAAAAATATATAAATCAACCTGTATGTCAGAAGGTGCACATTTGGCACTCCATGTGTCTATGCACTAAATGCAGCTCTTGGTATGTGTATTATGATAGTAAATACCACAACTTGAAACAGGACCAGATTCAGGAGGCAGAGTTCGATTCACTCATTTTCATAGTAAAATTTCACATTTTCTCAATTAACTCCCGAAACACAAGAGATACAAAGAAATTTTTTAGTACAAGTTTTGAAGGCATTTAAACTTTAAATACCATGGCATTATTTGTTTTTCAAATTTTCCGCCCGCAAGATTCCAGATTCCTTTTTTTTTTTTGGGCGGGAAATTATTAAATAACTTCTCCCGCTCTGGGTGGAGCGGGAGAAGGGAGGAGTCAGACTCTTACTGACTAAAACCCACCCGTGTTCCTTCGGTTGCCCTGTTGCCGGGGGCCACGATTTCCCCTTCGGCCCATATTCGCAGCCCTTTAGCAGTTACCTTTAAATTGAATACTACCAGTATTAATTAACACCGGTTACCGAAATAAAAATTACCTCTATCTTACACGTGCCGTCGGCATTAGTCAAAGGATCGAAACCGGCATGATAAATACGGGTATTTTTCGGTTACCTCTAAATTGAGTACAACCTGTATATCGGTTAGGTACTGAAATAAAAATTACCTGTGTCTTACACGAGCCGTTGGCATTAGTCAAAGGGTACGCATCGCCTGTGTATGTGTCACCGGTATTAAAACGGTAACCTAAATGAGACACAATAATAAGACAAGATCGCTTTTAGCGATAAGACCGCCCATTGTGTCACCCAATGTAAAATGTCTAAATTAATGTCTGTAATTTTTATGGTGTACATAATAAAGAATATTCTATCTATCTAAATGAGGTAACATGTTTCTTAATATATAATAATGCGGTAACCCTAGTCGTAGAAGTAACCAAAAGTCTTCGATACCTGTACCGTAATTTACAAAGGTCTCTGATTGATCAACTTATAACCTGCCTGACAGTCAACTGCAAAATATATAAAAGCGGTTAATTTTTTGACAGCTATTTGCGACGATGTTAACTTTCAAAATGCACAATACCACCAATAAATTGTTACGCTTGAAGAGCGGTTTTGGGAATTTACAGGAATTGGGCTTATGCGTTACTGTGTAAAAAAACTCATAATTTAAGAAGCGGCAATTATGATTCATAAATCAAAATAGCGTTACGATAACGTTACGTTCGGAAATGGTTATGTTCCAGTAACCATTTCCAAACGAATTTCTTGGCATTACAACGAAAATCTATCGGAACGAAATCTTCAACTATTAATTTACCTAGTTACGATCCGGGTGGAACGGTAGACATTATCGTTACTGGCAGTAGCGGGTAGGGTAGGATGCCGGATATGAAGGGGCGCCCGGGCGCCCCTTTATATCTCCTCACAGTGAGGCGGCGTTAAGGGTAGTAGGGCGCGCATGGGCACCCGCCCAAGGCGCCAGACATGAAGGGGCGTCCAACGCGAACCATCGGCCTTTTATTTCTCTACCTTTTCTGTTATTTAACTCTTTTTTACCCGACTGCGGGACAGCAAAGACAGGGTTATGTTTTTTAACATTGCCGTACAAGTCGACAATGTTTAGGTACTATTTTTATATGAATGGGCCAAAAAAAGACGCAGCGGGGTGCAAAAATAATTTGAGCACGCTCTTGCACACTGCGTTCTCTGAAGTTTGAATTTTCAAACTTTTTGCATAAAAGAAATCCTAAGTTTTCCGTGGCGGGGTGCTGAAATTTTTGAGCTCGCTTCGCTCGTTTTAGCAACCTGCATTTTCCTATTTCTCAAACTAGAACAAACGTTAAAATTTTCGCCCCTTTACTCTCTAAGAGTAGTGAGGGGCGTCACAGAAATCTCGCCCGGGGCGCCGCCGGTATTGCTAAAATTGGCAACTATACTATAGTAGTAGTAAATACGTAACGCTATTTTGATAATATTTCAAGTCCCTGCTTATAGGTGCACCTACCTAATAAGGTACACCTGTGTGATTTACTAAGAAGACACGAGTGGCGAGACGATATAATATGTAGATAAATAGCACACGCACACAACAACACGCCTGTTTTCCCCAAAGGCTTCGGCAGAGGTGTACCAAAGAACACTTTCATTTCGCCAGTTATGTTCACATGCGCACAAATCCAGACTCCAGGCTACCACTTTAAACAGATATCACTTTTGTAATGAATAGATAGCTGCCTACGTAACGGTCACTTATTGGTGTAAAACACAAGTCAAACCAGACTCAAGACGTCAATAACATTATTAAAAGATAACAGTGTCAAATGTTCATTATAACTACATAAATTTATTTTGTTTATTCAAATGGATGTATTACCAGATAATTCGTATACGAGTAGTTACTTATTAGTAAGTATTTGATACAGCGTAGTTGAAGCAATAGCGCATAAAATTGTTTGTATTTTTACTTAACACGATAATATTAGTTTGTTCATAAAATGTTTAGTGGCAAAGTGATATGTGCTATTTACTTATTCCTTTGTTTTGTCTTCATTTATGGTGTATCTGATAACAGGTTAGTATATAACTATAAATATCTAGATATTCAAGCAACATTCGAAGAAGTAGGTATGGTAAGTAGAGGATTTTTGATCATTTGAGAAAATTGTGTAGGATGTTTGGTTTATGATACATTTTCTATTAAGTATAATGAAGATACGTGAAAGGGATGTGGCCCACGCCTAGGCTTCACTTGACCAAAGTACCTTCCATTGCTAAGTAGGTAGGAGTAGATACAGTCGGCACAAACTCGTTAAATTACGTGAAATATTATTATTTTGTTTACAACTATTACTTATTTTTAGCTGTAAGTTTTCCAAAAAATAAAATATATAAATAAATAGAAAGCAGTATTTTGTGCCAATTTTGATGATAAGAATATTAGGTTTATCTACTTTCGTTGCTGACCGTACCTAAAGCTAAACTTAGTTAGACATCTGCTTACTACCTACCACCATGGGAAAATGCGTGAATTTATATGGACCTATATGCGTCTACATCTACTTACAGAGAACATTTACCTGTTGCGCACTCTTTCACAGAATAAAAACATTTCCCAATTGGATCAAACCGTTTCAACATGCGCTGCTCTATGCTTGTTAACAGCGCATGCTCCTTTCCTGTGTCAAGTTTAGTTAGACCCTAACAAAGGCAAGGCCACGGTCAGTGATTTATTTTTACCAAAAAGTTTACACATCTTTTCAAATTATTGATGTTGTACAAATAAATTCATGCTTCTAAACAAAATTGTTAAAACTCTCAGAACCCATCATATCTCCTTGCTTGGTTAAGTTTCTACATTACCGACATAGGTAATACGTATTATTTCCAACCAATTTTCAAGTTGTTGCCTTCTGATTATGGCCAGGCCCATTTGTTTTTGTTCAAGTGCCTTTATCTATTGCGCTCGTGCACTATCTTTGTTTGTATGAATCGTATTCTTTTAGAGGTGCCTTCAAACTGTTTATCATAGATGGGGTTCGCTTTCAGTCTGTTTATTTGGTAGTATTATTTTAACTAAGTAACTACCTAGGTACCTACCTCCTTAAATACTTCTAATAATTTTCGCGCAGAAAAGTTCCAGCTGTCTAAAGAATATTTGTGTCCCTGATTTGCTATCATTAAGAATTAGGCAGTCGTCACTTGTTAAAGCTAACCTCCTAACCTCCGACTTCGTCTGTCAAAATGGCAGCTATCGAAAGTAGCACGTGCGGGCTAAGTGAAAATAACGACGTTGACGATATCTCCGATAATGAAAGTTAAGTAACATTCAATAATTTATAAACGAACTTTGTAGATAGGTACTTACTCTTATCATAAGTTAGATAATTGAGAGATCGTGTCCTGGGTGCCACTGAGTTATTTAATCAACTGAGCACACTGTAGGACCTACAGCATTAACTAGAGCACTAGGGAAATATTTTTTAGATGATTGCTGTACATAGGTGTAAGTTTAGTACCTATGCTACCTATCTATTTATAAGAATACCTACTTACTCTTTAAAACACCTACCTCCTCAATATATAGGCAAGCATCCAAACTGTTAAAGTAGGTAGGTATAGTAGGTACTTGATTATTAATAAATAAATACCTTTTATTTTCTTTTACAGCACTAGCCAACTTGATGACGGGCTGTATCTGTTTGATTTCACAAAGAGCGATGACATAGATGTTTGGCAAGAACAATCGGATACCGTACGGGATGTTGGCATGTCCAAGGCCATATTTGTAATACATAAAAATATTGGCTTTAGACGAGCCATATTTTTTGCACTTTTGAACCCTCAACTAAATGGTGCCGGATTTGCTGGAATACGAGCTATTCAGTCATATAACCTTACGGGCCACACGAAACTTCAAATCAAGTGTAGAGGCCAAGGGCAGTATAATGGTTTCAAAGTTACTTTACGGCACAAAGGTTTAAATGACGAACCCAACTACTCATTTGAGCAATATTTCCAGGTAATATACTTACATATTATTAATGTTCTTTTGATACACCTACCACATTGCATTTATATTGGCAGTAATAACTAACGATAAGAAGGATTCAGTCACACATTCATGCCTATCTATGGGCTTTTCTAAATTAAGGTACGTAGTACTAGTACCTAATAGGTATAATTTTATTATAATACTAGCTTCTGCTTCGTTCTCGTGGAAGTCGCCCCAATATCCATATTTTTATAAAAATAACTAATCCCTGCTGTAGGTATACTACGTTTGAAGTTTTGGTCTCAGCAGCCCCAATATACAGTCAGTCAGGACTGGTGACGCAGGTGCGAGCGACGTACAGTTGTCCATGTGAGAAACAGCTTGTCCTGAGGTCGATACCCGCAGCAATTTCCCATTGCTTGCGAAGTTTTTCGTTTTTAGTGAATTAACGAACGCCTGGGTTTCTGCATTATGTTTTCTACAACACTGATTACTGATGCATTCCACCATACATATTTATTTTTATAAACATAGATGATAGAAAAGGCCTAAACTTCATGTTTTTCTTTGTACGAACTATCTTAAAACAGAATGTAAAAAAAAGATTCACAAAAATATCAGTAGTTGGGAATCGAACTTACAACCACAGATTTGCAAAGCAGTCGTTGAACCTATGCTGTTGCTTTGTTGAAAGTTGAGTAAAATAGCCGTTCGTATACAGGGTGGATTTTTGAGATGGGGCCGTAAGGGCAAGTACTATATAGGTAGCCGTTGTATCTACTACAGGAAAACGGTCTTCGGAGACTGTCCGAGTGTCCGTACGTTCGCTCATCTCTCTGATTCACCTATACTCCGTTTGAAATAAGATTAGACATTTAAACAAACCTTTTTTACAGTCCGTACAACCGATTTTGACTTCTATACCGTAGGCATAAGGATGGCATTAAAAGCAAAAAAAGTGGTTACAAACCAACTGTTTACTGCAGCTGTCATTTGTCATGCCACCAACGCAATAGAAGTCAAAATCGGTTGAACGGACTGTAAAAAAGGTTTAGTTAAATGTCTAATCTTATTTCAAACGGGGTATATACATTTATGCGGATGGGTATATGTACCTACATCACTTTACTTCGACCTGTCAACCTGTGTCGAGCTACTAAAAGCACAGCAAGTGTCCGTTTTATAGGTGGATGGTCACAGTTAGCGAATCAAGCCACTGGTGCCGATTCTCTTGTCACAAATGCCTCTAAACTAAACTAAAAATCACCAAAATTTAGTTTATTCCTGTCAAACGACGATTTCCCATTCTGAAATAGACTAAAGTGACACAACTTAACTATATTTTAGTTTGACAGCACTAAGATGGCACTGAGATATTAGTTTAGTGAAAATGGCAATTTTGCTATTCTGAATTTGACGTTTTTAACCTAAAATTTAGATTTTCTAACTAAATATGACTATTTTTAATCGCGACTAAAAACATGTGGATTAAAATTGGTTGTCATGAACTAAAATTCACACCAACACCTCGACTTCAGATGAAAAAACAGTACTGATTTTTTTTTTCTTTTGCTTATATCTCGAAAACGGTGTGTCCAAACGCAAAAATAATGAAAATTTCGACACCCTTTATGAAACCCTTAAACCCCTAACACTCTACAAGTAGGTAATATTTTTTCTTATTTTCCACACAAAAAGTGAAAAATCCATATAAAACACGTCGAGGCTGCCCCCCCTGCGCGCCTCCGGCTCTAAAAAGATTCACGTGGTTAGGTATCACGTGTGGAGTCGCGGTTGTCAAATTGGATTGAGATGTGTCAAAATTATTTTTAAATTTAGAGAATTTATTTTGCAGAATAGCTTTGAGATTCTCATAGTCAAAAGTAAGGAATTTTAGTGATAGTTTAGTTCGGTGTACAAGAGAATCGGCACCACTGTTGTGTTTAGGCCATAGACGTTATTGATAGTTAATACGTAATAATTATTATGTAGGTATGTAAGTAATATCATTTTTTCATCATTCTCTTGCCCTTATCCCAATTTATTTGGAGTCGGCGCAACACGTTTTATTTAACTGGACTACAGATTTCATAGTTTCATGTATGTCATGAACATGTGTTTTTTGGAAAAATAATAGTCATTCTGAAATAAGTAAATTTTAAGGACATCGCTCAATATAACAGGACCGCTCCGACTCGGCAAATAACTTGTCATTGAAGTTAGGACTTCAAATCTAATTAATTGAAGTCTATTTTACGATGGCTATACAGAATATAGTGGACGGCTTGCCTCGCGAGCCGTCACACTTAAAATAGACTTTAATGATTAGATATTTAAGCTTATCGAGTTATATTTTCAGGCGCCTAAGGACGACTTTGCCATCCGTAATCTCAAATTTTCCGAGTTTAAAGCTTACTACAGAGGTAAAAGAGTAACCAATAATGAGACATTGGACTTGTCCCAAATAACAAGTCTTGGTATTCAAATGTATGGTGGAGTTTATCAACCAGTGAAGCAGAAAGGTCCAGCCACTTTGGAAATTGATTGGATTAGAGCAGTTTAAATGATAAATAGAAGAACTGAAGAAACTTATGTACAATAAAGATTATTGCTAACTGTAACAGCTGTTTTTTTGCGAGTGGTCTTTTTGGAGCCTACTGTGGATAGGCTCGATCAATCAAGCATGGGAATGTGAGCTTTATAAATGACTTGCAAAACAAAGATATTGTATTGATAATCTACATATACAGGATAGCGATTTAGTCACCTGCATCAGTCACCACCCTCTTGACGGATGCAGGTGACTTTCGCTATGAAACTCCGGAAAAAAAAAACTTTTTATACATGCATCGAAATAGTATGCCTACAGTTGATTTTTTTATCACGAATCGGTTGAGTAGAATCACCCCCTTGACGGATGTAGGGGAGACTAAATCGCCACCCTGTATGTAGAAAAAAAAACGCTATCTTTGTCATTGGTAAGCATAACAACGCAAAACAGCTTTATCATATTATAACAATCATAATTGTGACTATTAAACACTAAAAATTATACTCAGTAATAGTTTACATATTAATAACTTTATTATCTAGAATTAGGTCATCACTAGATATTATAATCAGTATACACTCAAGACCAAAATTATTAAAATAAATGCTTATTGCTGTAGTTTATCGTTGTCGGGACGGCAATAACAGATTGAGTGCTGTCATAGCATCAGGAAATAGAGAGTGGTAGTTGACAAGCGGCACATACGCCGCCGTGATGACGCGGCCGGCGAACCACCGACCGTGCAGGGTGTTCACCGACGCTACCGCTGTCGCTATCGTTGGACATTTACAGTAAACATTTCCTTGAGGAGATGCTTTATCTACATACACGTGCAGTACTCCACCATGTTTATTGCATTCACTAATGACATCGTCTCTTATTTCAATATCCCAGCTAGGATTTGTTTCCCTGAAAATGAGAAATACATTATTTTAGCAAGTAGTAAGATGAATATGAATAAGAAGTCAGTACTATTAGTGTCTGATTTCGATGTATGGATGCCAATTTGTAGTGCCACTTACAAATTTAATGTTTCGATTTGATTATTTGAATCCTTCAATCAAAAAAAGAAGGTTCTCAGTTTGTCGGGATATTTATATATATTTTTTTTATGTATGTTCCCCGATTACTCGAAGACGGCTGGACTGATTTGAAATTTTTTTTTTTGTTTGAGAGGGTATATTTTCAAGTTGGTTCCATTGTCATTTGGTCATGATCTGATGATGGGACCTTGGAAAAATCGAGGGAACTCTTCAAATATTATAGGCACATCTATAGCGATTTGGGTATTTTGGGATTTGGGGATGAGCAGTTGACGTTAGGCTTTAAAAACTTTTTTACAAAAAATACAAGTCTTCCAAATTACTAAGTGAAAAATTATTTTAATTTCGGAAGTCAGTGTCAAAAAACTAAAATACTCATCTAAAGACACTGAATTCCGAAAAGTTATTTTTCACTTAGTTTGGAAGTCGCTTGTATTTAAAAAAAAAAGCTTTTTATTATTGAATAAAACAATAATTGATTAAAACAATATTACTTATAGGAAAAAATGGTGAGATAAAAAGTTGCAACCTAAATACAGATGAATGTGTTACTAATTCCCTTTAGAGAGTGATTGTGTAAGAATTTAACCTGAACATGGTTTGTTTACATTTTCAATATACTTTTTGAACAAACCTATAAGTTGTAATGAAATAACTCAAAACCTTACACTCTCCAACAAATTACTGTTTTAAATTGATATGGCATGCAATTTTTTCTTTATCAATAATTGTGAATAAAAGATACCACTATCCATGTACAGTTGTATGAAGCAAACTAAAATGAGGCTACTTGAACCAAGCCTATGCTGATCGTGTTAACACAGTTTTTATTTTATTTTTGTTGTCTCGTAGTTGACCTCTGAGGATCGTAACTACTTAACCGGACTGTCCTGTGGTTGCCTTAAGCTACTAACTTAAAGCCTCTAGCCAGGGCGTAACGCAGCTTTCTTTCAATTGCATCTTATATAGAATATAGACCAATAACTTTTCTATGAAATGGCTGACAAAGAAACTGATTATATTAACCATTGCCAGTAAAACAAGTTTGTTTAAGAATTTTCTATTAGTAGTAAAGTCATAGAAGTAAGTGCGCGCCATGAAAGGTCTGCGGAAAAAAGTTGAACTACCATTTTTTTAATACAATGACATAGACACTAACGCCGCGTCAAAAGGACTTCTTTGGTGGCGCCACGGTGGCGCAGAATCTACTTAATAATGTTATATGAACTGGCGACAGTGCGACAGTGGTGTAACATTTTACGGATAATGTAAATTTATTTTTATACAAAAAACACTCACGAGGCTGGATCAAACATATTATTGAGCATAAAACACTGTGTTGCGATAGGAGGTGCTACTTGTGGTTGTGGAGTAACCAGTGCTGAACCAGCACCCATCAATACTGATGCTGCAGCCGGTGGAATCTGAAATCAAGCCCATCTTATGATTGATTTACATGCTGAGGGTGTTCTTTGCTTTGGAATATCAAAAAGAAACAGTTCTGCTCAGGTCTTATACAATAAAATACATTCAATCCTCTGAGAAAAATAAACTCATGCAAGCTTACAGCTGAAATGAAACAAATTCCCATTTTCACACTATAGTGTAGAAATAATTCATGGTAACATAAGCATTCAAATTGAGTAAATACCCTTTATACTTGGATTTTGCAATTACAAATAAATCATACACTGCTTCTAAAATACACTATAGTTTGAAAAGAACCTCACAAATCACAATATCAATATTATTGTCTAGTGAGGGGTCGTTCATTAATCACGTGATGTGTTTTTAGCAACTTTTTAATCCCCCCTGGTGATACGTTGTGAGGTTTTAGGCTAACCCGGGAGGGGTTAGCCTAAAATAAAATAAAGCCCTACTCAAAGTCACGTTTTTTTTTTGGTACAAAGTATCTTAAGAAATTTCAGATTATTTTATCTTTAAATACAGGTTAAAGTAGGTATGTCGTTGCCTGGCAACGGTGAGTCAAGGTCACGCGCCACTTTTTTTTATTAAAAACAAACGCGCTTTCCACGAAAAAATTAATACACGTGATATTTCACTACACCCCCTTGTAATATCCTCCTTGTGATATTTCGTGATTTTTCCGAACCCCTTCCCTCCCGTCATGCCTCACGTGATTAATGGACGATCCCTAATGTGGTGCAAGTTTAAACTGTACGTTACTCAGCAGTGCCAAGAATAGTGTTAAAGACTTCGCACTGATTTGTCCTTTTTCTGAAATCTGCAAGCTGCTGTAAAACATAATGTTTGTAATATGCCAAGATGGAGAAGTAAGAATTATTACACAGGGGTTATTTTAGAAATAGGGCAAAAACCGAATGTCCCTCAATAGGTAAATTGCCTGTAATAATTTATGCTACATTTTATAAATTTTAAAGAGTTCCTAACAGTAATCAGTTTATCAAACTCTATATAAGTTTTTGGAAACATCTGAATGTGCAATTTTCACAACTCTAGAAAAAAAAGTCTTCTTTGTGGTTCCTTAGGCAACATTTTTCTACCTCTAATAGTGTTTTTTTTTCAATGAGCCTGCGATGTCTAGAGAAAACACATGAAACTTTAATTACTTCCAAATTTATTTAATTTTTTGATAAGTATGAAAACTCCACTAGGATATTTTTTCCAGATTTGTCTTCTGATTATGTTATGTGAAAATTCGATTTTGCTCAACTGATGAAGCATTCAGTACAAAACTTAAATAGACACCCCCCTCAGTAATAGTTATTAATGCAGTTAATTATACTCTAGTAGACCCTTTGGTTTTCAATAGAATATACATAGATTAGACAAAATAAGTCATCACATCACAATTATGAAAATCTAAATGTTACACAATTTTGAGAGGAACAAGAAAATTTTACATACAATTGATAAAATTTTACCTGTAATCCAGTGCCTTCTGCAAGTTTAAACATTAATTGTAATCGTCCTGTAGCACCAAGGTCAATACCAGCACGGTCCAACTCATCTGCATCAAATCGGGTGCTAGAACCGCCATCAGTTCGTTCTGTTACATTGCCGACTTTCATGGGTCGACCAGCTAATTCAAATCCATTTAATTGTTCCATCGCCTTCTTCGCATCAGCTGCATGGTGGAACTGTAACATAAGTTTTTATGAATTAGATGGTTGTATGATTACCTGCAGTAATATTGTGATGTCAGTTAATGATTATAATAACACTCAAACTTACAGTAAGAAATCCATATCCTTTGCTTTTTCCTGTTTCAGGGTCGGTCATAAGCTGAATATGATCAATTTTTCCAAAAGGTTCAAATATACCGCGTAGCATGTCTTCTGTAATGTTAAAATGCAATGAACCAACATATAGTCTTGTCGGTCCGTTACTGGTCTTTGGTGCTAAGTTCGGCAATGTATTGCCTACCCTGTTCTTTTCTGCTTGTGTATGTTGTACTATAATAGGAACTCCAAGCAATTTTTGTCCGGTCAAACCTAAAGCCTGTAAATCCAGTTAAAATTAAAAAATGGTGAAATCTTTTAACTCCTACAAATTTTTTAGTTCATACAATATAATCAACAATCTCGTTTCTTTTTTTTTTGTATCATATCGTAGAAAGTAAAAGACAACTGACATTAAAAATATTTGGATAACTACTACAAATCTCCAAATCCCACGAGTGAGGTTATCCTGATTTATATTCTTAAAATAACAAACTGCTTACTTACCAAAGGTACAGATTCTGCATCTTTAAATTCGATGTAAGCTATGCCTTTAAATCTCCTGGTTTTATTGCAAGTGATAAGTCTTACATCTCTAACTTTGCCAACAGATGAGAAAAATTCTTCAAGATCTTTTGCTCGAATTCGTTGAGATAATTGCATACAGAATACAGTGCGTAGATCCCTTTCTTCAGGAGGTAAATCATCTAATTTTGGCTCAAGTCCTCTAGATTTTGACCGATATTCTTTGGCAGGGTCTCTCTCAACACTTTTTTCCTTTTTGATGTTAGAGGTACGGTCGCGACTGGTTCGATCACGTTCTCGACTACGTTCCTTGTCCTTACTCCGTCTTTTATCTTTGTCGCGCTCCCTTTCCTTGTCCTTCTCACGGTCCTTATCCCTATTATGAGTCCGATCCCTATCTTTGTTATTATCCTTGTCACGATCTCGCTCGCGCTCGCCACGGTCTCGCTCTCGGTCACGGTCGCCGCGGTCTCCGCGCTCGCCACGCTCGCCACGCTCGCGTTCACCACGATCGCGGTCACGATCACGATCTTTGCGGTCTTTGTCCCTTTCACGATCTTTATCTTTTCTGTCATCTCTTTCTTTTGAACGACGTGTCTCTCTTTCTTTCGATCTTCTTCTGTCTCTCGAACGGCTACGTCTAGAAAAATGAAAGGTCCACTTAGAGGATTGTGTTCTACAGATATCTGCAATAAATTGCCGGCACGGCAAGGGATTTTATGTGAACCATAATACCTATAACCAGTACCCTAATTGCGTAATGCAACACAATCACAATTTGTTTCGATTTGAAACAGATTGCTAATCCATTGCTTCATAAGTTGGAAAAAAAAAAAATCTGCTCGACCACATAAATAACGTAATGAATGTCAAAATGAAACAAATTAGGCAAAATTGTTTACAAAAATAAGATACGCAATTAGTATACAGGTCTTGAAATACCGGTATTTTTGGAAACCGGTACCATTGGCCTTGGTGTGATACCGGTACCTACCAGAGTAGTAGCTGTGCTATGGGTGCCGGTACCAGACGTAGTACTGTTTCCAACCAGTATTGGAAGTACCATTACCAAACAAATATTTCCGTAAGTTAGAGTGAGAAAACAGATACGGTAAATAAAAGGATAGTTAATGAGCATGAGAAAAATAACCTCAAGGTACAAATACGAGATTTGTGGTACGCGGCGGGTATCTCAATTTGGTACCGGTACCCCGGTACCGCAATGGCAAGCACCGCTAAGTAGCGGTACAGTACCTGTACTTTTGGTAACGGTTCCAAGCCCTGCTCTATAACGTAATTTGGAATTAACCAAAGAAAAAGACGTACCGACTTTAGCATTCCAACAAAAAATCCCTTGCTGTGTGTAAATAAATTACTGCCGAATTCGTAAATTCTTACCTTCGGCTCCCATCGCGTTCTCTATCTTTGTGCTTATCAGAATACTTGTCCGATCGATGCTTTGAAGAGGAAGTGTTATCCTGTCACACAAAGCACAAGGTAGAAGCAGCGCCACAGCAACACACGCCGAGTGAATAAATAAAAATTGCATTAGTTATTTCATAACAACAACATGGAGAACATATGCAGTATTTCAACAGTGACATTTTGTTTAAAATGTCACTGATGAAATAACACAATTGCTGATGGTTTTTACTTTGCCTAGGCTACTGTTGGCAGCTGGTTTAATAACCAGCCAATGTTCATCCATGTCATGGTAGTCTCGCTGCCCTGGTCTACACTTACCGTTCGTAAAACCACTGACAAAGGATGCACACAGCGCTAACATCACACAGGGATACTTCTGCAAAAGATTTACGACCCATCAGCTCATGGTCCTTTTTTAAAAATACGCTCTATGAAAATTTTATTTTTGACTTTGTAACTTTTAAGTGATTTAATTAACAATGTTAGGTTGTGTTGAATTTTCAAATAATAAAAAATTAGGTAAGTATAGTAGTGGATACCTCTCTGTCTGTTCAGGTCGGTGAAGTATGCTCGACTATTACCACAAAGTTCTATAAATACAAGAAATGATACTCAAATGTAATTTTGTTTTATATTTCTTACCAGTTGCTGTTCAAAGATGAAATTAACTAGTTGTGAACTAACAAGATTAAAATCTACCAAAAAGTTAGTTTATAACATCTTTAAACAGTTAAACCCTCAAAATGTTCTTGAAAATCAATTTTAAAATACAAAAATTTATACATAAAAACAGGACTAAGTATTGATACCATTATTCTTTACACATTACAAGAAAATGAATTGGTTTGCATGGAATCTTCACAAATTTGAAATAAAATGAATGAGTTGGTAAAAGGTAAAAACACATTGTAATATTTAATAAACTTTGAAGTGATTTCTGGGAGGCAACAAAATGTTATTTGTGATGTTTGTTGTATTTCAATTTAATTAACACTTTTAAGAAACTCATTGTTAAAGGTAACAATAAAATATTGGTAGAAGTACTAAAAATACAGAAATTTTGAAATTGTACATGGGAATTGATATGAGCTGTTCGACATAACAAGTCATGGTTAAGTTCTAAAGGTACTTACCGATTTATTATAAGGTGCTTCCAACATAGCTTCTACATCTAAATCTTCGGCCATTCTAAAACAAAAATAAGAATGGTGAGATTGATTTATAAGATAAATTAAATAGGCTAGGAGTATCAGAACTAACGCATACGTAGTACGTTTCAGACGCTTGATAATTAAGTTGAAGATTTATTATACTAATGCTCCTTTAGTTTTTTTTAAGTTGTTTTAATTCCTGTTATATAAATTACTGGAGAAGTGTGATGAAAATTGGAAATTACACCACACGAGCACAAAATGGCGTCTACGTCTCGTCTAGCAATATGGTTTGGGTTTGTTTGTCGCACTTGTCTGGTTGGGTTGTTTTGCTGGTTATTGAGTATTTTAATAGGTATATTTTGTTTACACACTTACCTAGTGTTTATGGTAGTACTCGATATACCCACAAATGGTGAAGCTTTTATATTTCTAGTTAATTTTTGAAAAATTAATTGGAATTCGGAATTAGGGAATCTAATTTGGCATCAGTGTTGCCATATCATAGACCATAGACAACATACCACAGAACTACACAAACAGAATATAAATCAATAGACAATAATTCTTCTTTTATTACCTGACTACAGTGAAGTAAAAAATTCACCAAATATTGTACAGACGCCAGCACATCAAGCTACCCGAAACTGTCAAAGGAGATGTTTCATTTTCTGCCATAAAGTGTACGTTAATGAAAAAAAAGGAAAAAAAATCACGAATTAAGGAAAAATATTCTTTCCTGTTTATTCCCCTGATTACTTCGGCACAAAAAATAAAAATTATTGCTATATTTTATTCATCATGGCGTCCTATTTGCATACTGTTTTCGTCCAGAAATCATGTTACATTTTAACATATTATTTTCACGTAGACGTTATAAATATGAAAGGCATGTATTTCTGTACTATAATAAGATAGCTATCTGATATTTTTTTTTTGATTAATTAGAAAGTGTGATTCATCATTTAAGAGGCGGAACTTAGAACATTCAGTTTTTGAGAATTTGTTACCTTTTTTAGCCAACCACATAAAAAAACATGGCTACCAACATGAACATTCTAAGTAGCACTGACAATCATGACCTTGAAAGCGTTATCGATAGGGATGCGCAACATATAAAAATCAATAAAATTATCGATATCGATGAAATGAATTTATTTCATCGACATCGATAATAATACGTTACGCAGATAATAGTGAGCCTCCAAAACTAATTTATTTTGAAAAATCGGTAAAATAAAACACAGATTTATATGATTTCAGTATTTAATAATGGATATACTTAAATGAGCTATTTAACATTGGTCTCAGACCAAAATGGCTTCCTTTATTTTTTAGTCATCACAGTTTCTTTTAGCATGCCTGACTCAATTTTTCCCAAGAGACTGGCACTGCGTCTTAAGTGAGGCCAGGCTGCATTTAGTTTTTTGTAATTGTTCCATCAACTGATTTTCCCTTGGTGTTAAATCTGTAAAGATAATTAAATATCAGCAATACTTTCGATGAGACTTGTAAACATTTCCTTTCACATAAAACGCAGGGATCTTTTCTATTTGAAATGAGCAATAGTACACAAATTAACTGAATCAATTTTGAGGATTTCTTTCTCTATCTGTCATATTTGTTTGTAACATCATCATATGAGAAAAGGTTACTGCCCCCCCTGTGAAGGAAAACATGCGACGCCCCCCCCTTTTCGAGATATGTTTTTTTTAAAATTCTAACCTAACTTTTGAATTTTTGGAAGGACTTTTATGTAAGGGTACATATGTATGTATATTTGTGAAGGGGGATAGGAGATCACCCCCATATGGGGGAAGTTTAGAAAATGTATAGTTTTTTTAAATAAATTTTTTAAGATCTTATTTTGAGGTTATGTTTTGGTGATGTTTTGAGGAAGCACTGTACGTTATGGCTATTTTATAGGGTATATTTTTTTTTAGTTGGCCTTGTCGACGGAGCCCCGCTACGCGGGGCTCCTATATCTGGGTGGTTTAAAAAAAAATAACCACGAAGGGGATCCCCTTCTAACCTAACCTGTCCGAGTCGGGGTGCCCCAAGTCCCGAGCTCGCTTCGCTCGCTCTTGCATCCAAGTTTTCAGGAGTACGAAAACGCTCTTTAGGGACACAAACGATGACTGACAGACTATGTGAAGTGTCAAGAAAATGGCGTCATTTTACGTTTGGTTTCACTTATCGGCTATATTCGGAAAATTATTATAACTGTTAATTTAATAGCGCTAATTTAAATCGGCAAAATATATGTCATAAAATGAATTATGCATGAAAAGTATCTAAATTATCAAATATACGTATTTTATTCAAATTAATATGAAGTAAAAGATATTAGTGCGTTGACCTTACGTAAAACTAAACGTCCAGAGTCAAAGCAAAATGTCAAAGTGACAAAATATTGCTAAATTTTTAAGATTTTGTTTTATTTTTTTCTCGTAAACTGTTTATCTGCGCAGCTAAAAATTTTACGTGGAGGCGTCTAATAATATGATCTTTCTGTAAAAAAAATATGGGCTTCCAACTCGTGGGATGATAATCCGAAACTTAGCCCTCCTTGATACCACAAAATTCACGTCTTCTGTGACCTTTACCCATGATTATTACAAACTTAGAGTCACTGTCAATTATTCTGATATATTATAATCCGAAATCTTACAGAAAAAAGGAAAACAAACAGAAAAATCTCAACACAAACATTAACTGTGCGTTCGCACTGGCGAAACATTTACAACGAAACATGTTGGAATCTCTATTTTCTGTCAATTTTCCATACGAAGTTTGACAGGCACTAGAGATTTCAACATGTTTTTTTGTGATGTTTCGCCAGTGCGAACGTATAGTAATACTTGCGCGAAGGGTAGACATGTTTGTGAAAACTTCGTAATTTAATGTTGGTCATTCTGTCATCCTGTCATTTTGCCGTGTGTTTCTGAATGTTGGCTAAAAAAGGTAACAAACTCCATCCAAAAATAATTTGTTCGGAGTTTCACAGCACTGATACCAAGAAGCTTATAGATAAAAGTGGAGGCAACACTCTAAATACCTAAGTGAAACCGACTGTGGTCGGACGCTCTCTTTCTAAATACACACATAAGAACGAGATAGTGATATATGTTTTCTTTATCTTATGTATGTATTCAGAAAGAGAGCGTCCGACCACAGTCGGTTTCACTTAGGTATTTAGAGTGTTGCCTCCACTTTCATCTTTATGCTTCTTGACTGATACCACAGAGCATGTAACTTACTGATACTAGTCAGAGATCACACTGCCACAGACAGAGTCACAGACACGACACAGAGTCCTTTTTTATATATTGGGTCACAGACTAGACTCTCTCTGACACGCTCTGGCCATGGTACTAGTAAATACGAATGAGGGTTTTCTGAAATGATTAGGTGGCAGCACTGAGATGTCAAGTCCAGACACCTGTCAAAAGTGTCAAAGTGCTTATATTTTCTTTAGTCGTGACTGAATGAATGAAAGGAATTATGAACGTCATCATCTTTATCCTTACATATTATAAAACAAAGACCCCCACCGTATCTGTCTGTCTGTCGGTCTGCCTGTCTGTCTGAACGCAATAAATTCAAAAACTACCGAACGGATTTTCAAACGGTTTTCACCAATGGACGGAGTGATTTATGCGAAAGATTTTAGTGTATCATTCATTAAAGTTTTGTGTAAATTGGCTGAAATTTGACGATTATTGTTAAAAATGTTGGAAAAGATCTTGCCGACTGGGCGCTTCATTGGCGTGCGCCGCGGAAATCGTAAAAGTTACATAAAATTTATGTTCTAAAGTATTGTTTATCTTAAAAAGTTCAAAAAAAGTCCGCGGTGGCGTATGTCTATCTTCTAAGGATGACCCACAATAAACATTTTAATCTTTCAGAATTTGCTAAAAACTTCATTGTTATTTCTGAAGCTATTTTGACCGGTATTTTAATCCTCATCCAATAAACTATGTTAACAAAATTGAGCATTTAATTTAGATTAAAATATGTTTCGACATCGTATTATTTAAATGAATGGTACGCGTAACAAATATTTTTTTACAGTAACGCGGGCGCAACGGTAGGAGTCAAAGACCTTTTCCTCGGCTATTAGGTATGTTATCCCAGTATCGGTAGTCCAGACGCCAGCACATCAAGCTACTACAATCTGTCAAATTTATTTAATAGAGTTTCAACTTTATCGCTGAAATCTAAGGTTCAAAGTTGATTGGGAAAATTTCACAGTTTCGGGTAGCTTGATGTACTGGCGTCTGTACGTTCCCGTGGGATATTTTCCGAAATGCACGCGGGCAAAAAAAAAAACTGCTGTTTATACAAAAGTTTAATACCTACTTGACCAAATAGTATGAAACAGCTGATTTTTTTTCGTGATTTCAGAGTTGCTCCCATAGTGAAAGATGTTTATATTCATGGGTAGAACACTCTGTAAAAATTTCGAGACGGTAAAAAAAATCATCCGGTATATTACTAGTAAGATGTATACACGCTGAAATTAATTGTTTTTCCGCAGCGAAACGATTTTGTTTTGGTAGTATGTACAGACGCCAGCACATCAAGCTACTACAATCTGTCAAATTTATTTAATAGATTTTCAACTTTATCGCTAATATGTACGGTTCAAAGTTGATTGGGAAAATTTGACAGTTTCGGGTAGCTTGATGTGCTGGCGTCTGTACAGACGCCAGCACATCAAGCTACCTGAAACTGTCAAATTTGCCAGCACATCAGGCTACCACAATCTGTCAAATTTATTTAAAGTTACATGCTCTGTGACTAGTATATAGTTATCTGTGCAGTGTGATACCAATACAATCAGCAAGATTCAGGAATATAGGTTTTTGGGTTCGGATTTCAGGAAAACCTGGAAAGAAAAGTTTACAAGGCATCGCATCACACTTAAACCAGAAGATAATTTTAATTCATATATTATTTTCCAGATACAAGGAGGTAAGTAAAGCGAATTTAATTATTGTTTTTCTCCAATGGTTTTTTCGTCTTCTTAATTCTTCAAGAAAAATAATACTTCTCAACTTGATTCTTCAAAATTTAAATCTTACAACGTGCCCAGTAATTTGCGTGCACTGCATTATAGGTAATATGGGTAATAATATGGTCTTGATTTCACTCCATAGAACATGACTACAGCAGCAAGACCTACTTTTGATCCAGCACGGGGAGGCACAGGACGAGGAGAAAAGGATCTAAGCGCAATATCTCGACAATATTCAAGCCGAGATCTTCCTGGACATACTAAGTTGAAATACAGGTAGGTGAAGTAACTCAATGTTGAGCATTTGATGACACTAAACAAACTTTCTTAGTGTAGTTGAATGGTTGAACCTCTATCATCAACAACAACTCTACACTGACTATTTCCATTAATTAAGAAGACAATAATTTTGAAAACAGTTATCAAGTAAATAGTGCAGTTTTGCACTATTTACGTGGTAACGTTTTCTAAATGTTTCTCATTGTTGTTGGGATTGTAGCAATTTACATATTAACTAGTTTACTTATAAACTTGTTTACACCATGTTCCATAAATAAGCAATATCTTATAAATACAATGAATGTTTATATTGTAATGATCATTTATAAAAGTAATTTCTTTGTATGATAAGACTCATTTACATCAGTATTTCATTTCATGCCCTTTTTGCAACAAATGTAGTAATAGAATAATCTGTTACTTTTAGGGAACAAGGACAAGGTACCACAGATGAGTTACGGTCAAGAGACTTCCGCAAGGAGTTAGATGAGAGGGAGAAGGAAGGTAAAGGCTCAAGCACCAGAAGACTTACTGAGCCCATAACTAAGAGACCTAAAATAGACCAAGTTCCCGCTGCAAGCTTGGACGCTGATGATCCTCTTGAGGGGGACTCATCAGATTCAGATGATTCTGATGATGACACTGCAGCACTGTTAGCAGAGTTAAACAAAATTAAAAAAGAAAGAGCCATAGAGCAAGCTAAAAAGGTACATCCCTAGTTTTTATGTAATAACACTTTGCGGGACAGACACAATAAAACTTCTATTGTGTTTTGTTCAATGTCCTTCAACCGATTTACAATTACAAATCACAGTATGCTGCTATTTTTCCAATATGATTATTCTTGATTTTATCAAATAAAATCAAGTAAGCTGTCATTATATATAAATACATATTTTTGATTTCAGGAAGCTGAAAGAAAGCAGGAGGAAGAAAGAATTCGTATGGAAAATATTCTTTCTGGAAATCCTTTACTGAATTACTCTTCAGCAGGACAGAAAAATGATTTGAAGGTAATTATTAAGTAAATGAGAGTTTTGCCAAAAGAATTTAAATAAAGTGGCAATCATTTTATTCCCCTGCCCTTATCCCAATTTGTTTGAGGTCAGCACATGTCTTTTTCTTCCATATGTGTCTTTTAGTCATCATCTCTGTAGTCGCTCCCTTTCTAGCCATAGCATCTTTCACACAGTCCATCCATCATCTCGTAATAAAAATAATCCTTGATAGTAGCTAGAAACACCCTCAATAAAATTATGATGATTTGTTCCAGGTGAAAAGGCGATGGGACGATGATGTTGTTTTTAAGAATTGTGCTCGTTCAGAGCCTGAAAAGAAAGGCAACACCTTCATAAATGACTCGTTGAGGTCAGAATTTCATAAGAAATTTATGGAAAAGTATGTGAAATAGATGATCCCGCAATTACTAAGAATATAAAATGGATGATTATTATGTTTATTTTAAATCATTCAATTAAGAAGTTTGAAACGTGACTGGTGTACAAATATTCAAAATAGATAGCTGATTTGCCCAATTTTTTTTTCGGTGTTTATAACCATGCCTGGTACAAACCTATTGACTTAAATGGGTCCATTGTGTGGGTATATTCATGTGAACTCCTGTTTGAAATGTGCTTAATCAAATTCAGCTCAATGGTGTAATGTTGTGTATAAAATAGTATAAGCTAGAGTAATCTGTGCTGGTACGTTGTCTGGCAACATAACTAGTTATAATGATGCTTCATTAAACTTACACAAATTAAACCTCAACTTCGTTATGGTCATAATTTTTTTAAGTTAGACTTAGGGACCTCTAAAAGATAATGTGAGTACTAGTATGTAAGGATGTAGCTATTAGTTTTATTTTATACACAATAAAAATATTTGATTTCTATTTTGTATCTTTTAAAATCCCATTACAAAATATAAAAATAATTCAAGGCGCAATAAAGCGATGTCATTGGAAGACTTGCCTCGAATCTTGACGGAATTTACGCCCTGGCGGCCTGACGAAGTTTTCCATTCTCTGTTATTCTTGACGGAATTTATAACTGCCTGACGAAGTTTTCCATTCTCTATTATTACTGAGTATACGTATACCCATAATATCCATACCTTCCTTCGGCACATGTGTTTTACTCCTCATTACAAGACATCCCTACCTTTGATCTTTTCTGTGGAAATTCGAATCTCGACAATAATGCAAAATGTAACTGTGCGTTCGCACTGGCGAAACATTTACAACGAAACATGTTTTAATCTCTATTTTCTGTCAATTTTCCATACAAAGTTTGACAGGCACTAGAGATTTCAACATGTTTTGTTGTGATGTTTCGCCAGTGCGAACGCATAGTAATGGACCGTGATATATACTCTAAGAATGGACCAATCATAGATGTATTATTCATGTCGGGTCAATCACAGATAATAAAAAGCAACCGAGACACGAAGGGTTCCGTACCGCCGTACAATATTTACTACTAATTATTATTAGTAGTAAATATTGAATTGTACAATTGACGTCGTGGTGGGGCTTGCGCGCTCCGAACTCTAGGTTTGTGCCGGTAGAGTTTACTTTGCCGGAACCAGGTCTGAGATGAGGAGCCAGACCAAGGGAGATACAAAAACCCGCAGGGCAGCATGTGGCGAGCTGTTGGGCAGCAGTGGCGACCCCACGGACCCTATCTCCTGGGAGAAGTCTTGTTCCTCACCTCTGGCTTGCCTTTATTGGCCGGCTGGGGTGAACACTGACGAGGAACGGGAGCTCCCACCTCATTCTTGCCTTAATTGGCTGGCCCAGATTCGCAAGAGCATACGTGCTTGGAGGAAGGAAGTATTCCAGTAAGTGCTCGTAGGGATCTTGACCATCTTCCGGGCTCTGGGATTGTTCTGAATAATATTGGGTGTTCTCGTCTAGCTAACGAAGAGTACTTGCATAGACACAACCTTGTAGCCAGGATTATCCATTAGCAACTTGCTCTGAAATACAACCTTGTGGAATCGGAAGTGCCGTATTACAGGTATGTGCCCGACCCAGTTCTCGAAAATGGAAATATCACATTGTACTGGGATCGATCCGTCATCACTGACAGGACTAGGTATTGTTGCCAATAAGCCTGATATAGTGGTGGTGGATCTAGGAGAGTGGCGCGCAATGATTATTGACATAACGGTCCCGCATGACGGAAACCTCTTGAAAGCCGAGAAAGATAAACAAATCAAGTATTTTGACTTGGCTCGCGAGGTTGTTGACATGTGGGATGTGGACTCAGCAATCATTGTGGCGATAGTCGTATCAGCCAATAGTTTAATTGCCAAGAGCCTCAGCCTAAACCTAAGGAAGCTGTCGTTGGGCAGCTGGATTAAGGGCTTGATTCATAAATTGGTACTCCTGGACACGGCTCGCATTGTTAGGAGGTTCCTCTCTCTGGAGCCCTGACCGCCGGTAACTTGGACCCTGTTCTGCATACAGGTGGGCTACTATTTTTTATATTTTTATCAAACTGCCCCAGAATATTTCGGTTCAAAAGATACAGCCCTGGGACAGACGGACGGACGGAGAGTGGAGCCTAAGGGCCGGCGCCCAGTGGCGGCACGGCATGGCAAGGGATTTTTAAGCAACGAATAGAAATAAAATCTTATATGTATGACAATCAAATTGAAATTTCAATGATGATGCCTAAGGACGTCGCGGCATGCTTAAGGATACCGCGGCATCGTTGCTGTTGGAATTTAAATTTTATTGTCATGCGATTAAATTATATTTCTATTCGTCGCATAAAAATCCCTTGTCATGCCGTGCCGCCACTGGGCGCCCCGGCCCTAAGTAATAAGGTCCCGTTGGCACCTTTTGGTTATCTACGGAACCCTAAAAAAAGTAAAGTCTCGTGCAGAAAGGCGCGACGCGACACCGGTAATTCTTCTACCGTGAAGTTTTTATAGAAATTATTTTGTTAGAATCGCGTCACGTCAGTCTGCTCGAGACTTTAAAGAGTGAGAATGATCATGAAATGTTTTTTATTTTTTGGTATTTGTGTCGGTTCGAGTATTACTACTACTAGTAGGTACGACCAAAGTCCAAAGTCACAATTTTTACTCAATAAACCTTATATTTTGGGACTATTTTTGGTCGGATACGCGATATAATCACTTTTGGCGTAACTCGGAATGCGGCCTAAGTTTTGTGCGGATCACAAAACTTAAGAGTCACAGCTGTTATCATAGTGTCGAAGTTCGGTAAGATTAAATGCCACCAAACTGAGATAAACTTGATCAATAAAAATTAGGATTACAGTGGAAAACAAATAAAAAACGAGCGAGCTTTAAAGTAGTTGCTCATGATGTGTAACATCTGACATCTCACCTTATTATATCCTGAAAAAAATGATTGAGGTATTATTAGAAATTATTTTTCGTCCATCGTCATAGTCTATTTCATCCATCTGACGGCCAACGGTACCACGCTGCCATTTTAACCCCAACTCTTAGCACGCGCGGCGCTCATTGAGCGCGCGCGGCGCTCGTTGATCAAATCAAATAACGCGCGCTTCTCCGGCTTCCTGTACACTTCTGTCTTTTTTCACGAAATCACTCAGTTTTCCCACTCCACAGATTGCAGGAAAGCGAGAGGAAAGATTTGCAGGAAAGCGAGCGGAATGATGTTACATATCAATATCGAGAATCACTTGTCTTTATCTACTTCCTACTGGGTCCGACTAACACAGACAGAATAGATAATAGTACATTTAAGTAGCCGAGCGTTGAAAAAACACATTGTTGGATTTCCAATTCTCGGTGCTAAGCACAGCGTTGACAATCAAGTGCACGAAAAAAAATCGCCGCGATTTTATTACGTCCGTGCGAACGTGGGCTAACACTTCGGTATTCTTTACTTAGGTAATAGTGGGTTTCTACTTACACTTGAAATTTTTAGACTGAGGTTCCTCTACTGATCAGTCTTTCGAAGATCTTTCGGCTCCTAGATCAAACAATGATAACTTTTACAATTAATACGACTTTAGTGTCATCTCAAGAATGGTAGGGGTCACTTTTTAGATGCCGATAACCCCAAACGATATAGGTACTTAGTACCTACTTGTTACCAATACATTGTTTAGTGCCTACTGAGTTACGTGCTCTTATTTGCACTGCCGGAAAATGAATATTATAATATGCAGTCAGGCTGGCTGGACGTGTCCGGCTCAATGTTTAGTGTTTACGTTATTAAAACGGACGATGTGTGTAAGGCGAAGGCGGGGAGGAATGTGGCGAGAGCGGCGCCGGCGGCGGCGGCGGCCCACCTTGAGTGGGCAGGTTGACCGGCTGATCCCGCCGCGCGCCTCTGCGCTCAGTTCTCGCCAGTCGAGTGAGCGCTCCGATAGCGAACATGGCTGGCCAGAAGACGGCGTGCCTGTGCGCGTGTTTTATTTTGTTTATCGTAGCGGCTGACGCCGCCCTTTCTGGATTATACATCGACAACGGTGTTGATCAGACTGTTATACATCACTCGATGACACGGCATGAACGGATGGTCGTGGAACACGAAATTCTGGAGCTGTTGGGTCTCGGAGAGAGGCCACGTCGAGCTCGAGCGCCTCCTCTGGACCGCTCGGCGCCTAGTTTCTTGTTGGACGTATACAAACAACTGGCCGAAGAACATGAGCAGGCTCGCCCCACGCGCAGCTCTGAGATGGCTCTCAGCGGAGATGAGCAACACGCTATCGACGAGAGCGACCTCATCATGACCTTTCAGAGCAAGAGTGAGTTTAATTTGTGGATATTTAACCAAATTAGTTTTTATTAAGAGATGCTTCAAATTTGATTTAGAACTGTACGTATGTTACAGATGGTAGGTTACTTACCTATGTGTATTATCCTGTTATAATTAGAGTTATATATAAATATGTATTGTTATTTCTACTAAAAAAACTTTTTACAAAAAAAAAACAACCGACCTCCAAAAAAAACACTACAAAGTGAAAAATAACTTTAATTTCGGAAGTCGGTGTCTTGGGTTTTGTATTTTCGTTTTTTGCCACCGACTTCCGAAATTAAAGTTATTTTTCACTTTGTATTGTTTTTTTTGGAGGTCGGTTGTTTTTTTTTGTAAAAAGTTTTTATTTTTCACTTTTTAGTTGTGGTACCTACCCCACACACATTCGAATACCACTACCTGCTACCAGTGACAGAATCTTATCATATCATCTACATACTAAGTGGGAAAAAAATACGTATTTTGTAGCTAACTCAAAAACTATCCAAGCAAAGTTAATAAAATTTATATGGGACCAATTCGAGAGCACACCCTTTCAAACAAAAAAAGAATGTTCAAAATCGCTCCACAATTGACGGAGAAATCGGTGGAAATACATAAAAAAAAAAAACAAACATACGCGACGAACATATAACCTCCTCCTTTTTGGAAGTCGGTTAAAAATGGGTTCGTCCAATGTGTGGCAATATGATGGCATATCCGTTTATTGCAATATGATGGCATATCCGTTTATTGCAATATGATGGCATATCCGTTTATTGCAAAGTAGGAACTTGATGCACTTATTCATGAAACAGATATCCTATATTATTTGGCTTTCTTGCGTCCTAAGATTGCCCCTTACAAACAAACTAAGATCTACAATACCTATTAAAATTCAGAATTTCGGCGTTATAAAAATGCTTTTGTTCCAATTAATGAAGAGGATACCGCTACTCCAAGTCATTTCGGAATAACAGCGCGTTAAATCGCTTAACAAGACATTGCCGGTAAAATAAATTGTTAAAAGTTAATGACACATGCTGTTAGAGTGGCCCTTTTCTTTTATATTCTTTGTGCACCTCTTGTTTTAGAGACGGCACCGGGAGCATTCCGTTATAATTTGTTTTAAACTACCTGGGAGGTACAGGTTACAGGTAAAGATTAGTAGACAAAAATGTTGACTCACCACTTTGGTAAACATTCTTGGTATTGTGGATTTGGTAATTGATTACTGGCCTTTTGATATGACCGTCGCGGTCGTCGCCGGCGACTGTTCAAATTATTTTAACATTTTTAAATAGGTACTTTCATATCGATTTGGGCACAATCCCTTGATTTCATAATCTCATCATCTCATTTAATTGTACTAAGTATTTACACATCATACATGCGATGGTATAACGGTTATACCACTATACGCTGATCAGCCAAAAATCAATAGGTTATCTATAACCTATTGATTTTTGGCTGATCAGTTTGGAAACAGACGTAGAATTCTGGTTTGACGTACTGGGTAGGTACACCTACCTAGGGTTATTCCACTAATCCCCATTGACAATCCCCATCAATGGGGATTTGTGGACAAAAAATCACAAATCCCCATTTTGACCTCTACGAGACGTCAATGGGGATTTGTGGACAAAAAGTTCACATATCCCCATCGGTTTAAAAATAAAATACAAACAACATATATTATTATTAAGAATCACGAAGTCTTTATTTCTTACGGAGGTAAGGACTCATTGATTGTTTTTATAATCAAACAAATTAAAATAATGGCTAAATTAATAGCCCAAGTATAAAAAAATTATGTCTTAACATATTATTATAGTCTAAACTTTAAATTACTTTATGGTTACTTTGTGATTAATTATTTCAGAACTTTTGTTTTAGTAGTTGAATATTTACCTAAGTCTAATGGTGCCCCTTTGATTAAAATTTTCTACTCGTGAATAAATCAAAATCTATTACATTCACTCAGTGAGACATCTAAATATGTAGGTTTTATGACGCTCATAACATCTTTATGATAAAATAGTTTTCTGTAATAGACCTCCGTAAGAAACAAAGACTTCTTGATTCTTACATAATATGTTGTTTTTAGTTTATTTTTAAACTGACGGGGATTTGTGGACAAAAAGTTCGCAAATCCCCGTCAGTTGACGTCCATTGACGTCTCAGAGAGGTCATAATGGGGTTTTGTGTACAAAAAGTTCACAAATCCCTATTGATGGGGATTGTTAATGGGGATTGGTGGAATAACCCCCTTTCTAATTTTTATACCGGAAACCAAGTATTTTTTCACTCCTCTTGCTCAAAAAGGCCGTCATTGTAGAGTACCAGAGCGGGGAAAAAATACCATTTCTCGCACTAGGGGAAAAATATTTTTTTTTAAATTTTTGTCTGTTTCGACGAGCCTTGAAAAACGAAAAAGGCTTTATTCTTATGTAGAATAATCATGATTATGGACTAATAGTAGATTGTTGTACGAGGGGCTAAAATAACCCATTGTAACGAGGTAGTTTTACTCCCGAACTTTAGCGAGGGAGTAAATAGAAACCGAGTTATAATGGGTTTTAGCGCCGTGTGTTACACTCTACTTTTCACTACGATTGCGAGAAAATAAAATATTCCAATACAATATTAAATAGTTCATTTAAATGCACAATTTGTACATTTCTGGATATTTAACGAGATGTTTTTTTCCGGCAACTTAATTTCAGTACTCTGTGAAGATGTTCTCACTAGATGATGACATTTTCACTGTTGTAAATTATATTACGGTCACCAATTCAATTCGTAATTAGAGAAAAATTCTAAAGATTTCGCGCCAATGCCTTTTTATTTCTTCTGTAGCCGCAACGCAATGCATGCATTTTACCGAAGAGATAGCCGCATTTAGTTCCATTTTCAAAAATAAAATGTTCTTTTTTTTTTTTGTGAACCAGTAATAAGTCGAGTCCATAATCATGATTATTCTACATAAGAATAAAGACTTTTTCGTTTTTCAAGGCTCGTTGGAATAGATAAAAATTAAAAAGAAATTACTTTTTCCCCTAGAGCAAGAAATGCTATTTTTTCCCCGCTCTGGTACTCTACAATGACGGCCTTTTTGAGCAAGAGGAGTGAAAAACCCATTATAACTCGGTTTCTATTTACTCCCTCGCTAAAGCTCGGGAGTAAAACTACCTCGTTACAGTGGGTTATTTTAGCCCCTCGTATAATAATCTACTATTACATAAACGTCTGAAGATCACAGAGCAGTGGTATAATCATGCCCATGTACCATACTAATAAACGAAGAAACATTCCATCAAACCCGCTCCTTATACTATACCTATGTTTTAGTAAGAGAACAAGATGAATTAATGTTTAGATTACTTTGGATATAATATTGTGACTTGTAAAATAATATGGGTATGTAATTGTAGGTACCTACTGGCCACCGGTTCTTTCTGGATGCAATGCATGCAGTGCTATCTATTCAAGGAAAATAATGAATGGCTCGTACATAAACAATATTGTTATATATTTATTTATGTGTGCTAACTATGTAAATATAGCTAGATCTGAGTAGATCCATAATACGTGTTTATGTACTTATAGTCAAGATTATATAATATTACCTACCTTGTTATCTATCACGGTCAAAAGGCAGCCGATGTGCAATTGTGTAGTCCCTCCGCGGAATGCCTAGCTAGATCTCGAAAATTAATTTAGTATGAGGCTATATGGATCTACCGAATTTAACACGTAGGTACGTTTAATATGTAATAGTTAATTATATTAGCAGTGTTAATGTTAGCTGCCACGAGTAGGTACCTACTACTTAAGCCGAAAGCGCCAGGGTAGCCCACGAACTTCAAATTTTCTAAGTTTTTTGCAGGTCAGTGTTTTAGGTTGTACCTACGTTTATCAAAATATGATTCACGACCGTAACAAGTATGTGTTAACAGAATTATAATCATGAAAATCATCAATACAACTCTATGTTCACATTGAATGACTCTTTAATGAAATCGTGATATTTGAGGCCAATTCTGACTTAGAGAGTTGTATTGATGATTCTAATGATTTTAATTCTGTAAATACATATTACATTTATTACGGTCGCGAATCATATTTTGATAAACATACAACCTGACATTGACCTGCAAATTGCAAAAAATTAAGAAAATAATTTCTCGGGGCACCTCAGCGCACCCCCCTGGCCGTCATCCCCGCTACGCCGTCGCGTAATATTTTTGCCACCGAATGGGCTACTGTCTGTCATTTGTAAATCTTTGACAATCGTGACGGGTAGTCAGAAGCTCAAAGTCTGATATCCAGTTTCATCAAGGTGTATCGTGTTAACCAGTAAGCCCACGTAATAAAATCGCTGCGATTTTTTTTCGTGCACTTGATTTTCAACGCTCTGCTTAGCGCCGAGAGTTGAAAATCCAACAGCGTGTTTTTTCAACGCGCTTGGACGAGAGTGCCTCCCTGCGCGTTGGATTCTTAACGCAGCGAGAGTTGAAAATCAAGTGCGCGATAAAATCCCGCCGCGATTTTATTATGTCCGTGCGAAAGTCGGCTAACTGCGGATGTGGAGGCCAGATAGGCAGTCGCTTCATGTAAAATACTGAAATTCACAGGCAGACAGGAAGTAAAATAGTTGGGAAAAGATTAGGTACATTGTGTGTAGACAGACTGGTGCGACTGCGAACTTTATCATTATTATGTATGAGTAGGTAAATACATACATAATTAATTAGGTTATAGTACAGATGAATACTGGTTATAGGACGTAGTTTGTAGACACAAGACGCGACTAGAATGTTTGCTGTTTAATCAATTATCTTAATCATTTAATCTATTCCAGATCTACATGCACAAACCTAGTGACTTTCATGGAGACCCCGACAGGTGCCATTGACTCTGGGAAATAAGTTGACGTGATATATACTGATTTTAGCAGGGCCTTTGATCGCGTCCCCCATAATATACTTCTGCATAAATTAACCGGTTACGGCATCACTGGCTCCCTCCTTAATTAGTTTAAATTCTATCTTGATGGTCGTTCTTTCTTTGTTGCCTTCATTGGCTACCAGTCGGGCTAAGGATAAGGTTACATCTGGCGTCCCACAGGGATCGCATGTTGGCCCAGTGTTATTTAATTTAACTTATTTAGTAATGATCTCGCCAATGAGTTGAAATTTTCTGAGTGTTACATGTATGCTGACGATTTAAAATTTTGCAGAATAATGGAATCAGACCTTGATGTTGAGTTGCTACAGAGAGATATTGACATGTTAGTCAAGTGGTGTGATGATAATGATATGAGCTTAAATATCAGCAAGTGCTACCACGTGAAATTCACCAGGAAAACTAAATTAACACGATCTGCTTATTACATTAGTGGCAACTTAATTCAGGAAGTGGAACAGATAAGAGACTTGGGAGTTTTGTTCGATAGGCAGTTAACATTTGTTCCCCACATTGAAAATGTAGTTAAAAAAGCCTCTAGAACTCTCTGTTTGGGTTTGTTATTAGAAATGTTACCTGTTTCCGTCGAAATAAGAAAAAAATCTGCTTTATAATTGTTTCGTCCGTAGCTCGTTAGAATATTGCAGCACTGTATGGAGACCTCACTATGCCGCTCACACACTAAGATTGGAAAGGGTTCAAAAACGATTTCTGTGACATTTAGCATACTCTTCCGGGATAGCTAAAAAGAAACGATCATATAAAGATAGACTCTTGCATTTCAAGATGATATATATATTTTGTTGTGTTTAACTAAAATTTTGAATAGTAAAATTGACTGTCCTCAATTGTTGAGCAGGATCAAACTCCGTGTACCTGCGAAAAGCCCACGAGCTCCTATAACCCCCTTATGTCCTCCTCTTCGCAGAACTGTTCTTGGGGCTAATTGTCCAATTCTCCGTCTATGTAAATGATTAAATAGCTGCAGTGATCTTATTGATGTGCACTCTGACTCACTTGGTAAGTTCCGAAGCATTACATGCAAAAATTTGTAAAATTTGTAAAATCATTTCAGTGTGGAAATTTCGATTTTTAGTTTTGATTTATATTTTAATTTTAGTATTGATTTAAATTTTATGTGATTTTAATTTTTGTTTTAAATTCAATTATAGATTTTAAACTGGAATTTTGTTGAAATAATAATTATGTTCGGTGTGTATAAGAACTCATCTAATTTTAGGTAGGCACTAAACAACAAATAAGCAATGCATGATGTGCTTACCTGTAAGAAATTGGTACACTAGTCTGTAGGTGAACCAAATAAATTAAATAAAAATAAAAAAAATTACTTAACTTAGCAAGGGGAGTGCATGCACAATTGCACAAATGTAAAAGCGTAGGTCTGTAATTTTTAGGAAAACTTGGTAAATTCGGAAAATTTAGGAGGGATTTCTTAGTCCCTTGTATCTTTTACACGCATTTTAATATGGTTTAATGAATATCTAATCTAGTACATGATATAAATTAAAGTCACTTTTCGTGTCTGTGTGTGTGAGCGCGTTGTTCTTCTAAACTACGCAACGGATTTTGATGCGGTTTTCACCATCATTTAAAGAATTCATTCCGGAAGGTTTATTTGTATAATAAAACTTATATATGTACCTATAATAAAGAAATCCCGATGTTTTGTCAATTCGTAAAAATCGCGTGAAGCAGAGGTGGGCGCTAGTATATGAAGGTATAACTAATCGATCAATCTGCTTAGCCTTTTCCCAACTATGTTGGGGTCGGCTTCCAGTCCAACCGGATGCAGCTGAATACCAGTATTTTACATGGAGGGACTGCCTATCTGACTTCCACAACCCAATAATTAGCTATAACGATACCCTTGGTAAGACTGGTTGTCAGACTTTCGGGCTTCTGACGACCCATAACAACTGTCAAAGATACACGAATGACAGCCGGGACCAACGGTTTTACGTACTTTCCGAGGCACGGAGGAGTTTCGGTATGTAAAGATGGTCACCTATCCACGGACCAACCCCGGCAAGCGTAGCTTCACCTGATGGATCGACCAGTGTGGCTGTTACTACTTAACCACGAGCTCCTCCGAAAGTATAACTAATGTAGTAACTAATTGTAATAATGATTCCTGTCAACAACGAGTTGAGAGGCAATTTCTGTAGGTATTAATACCTACTACGTGCCAATGAACTCGGGCTGAGGAGAGTATGCTATAGTATATTAAATTTTTTACCTCCCAAAGCGACGCGCGCTTTACTTGTGGTAACTAAGTGTACAAACATTCGAAGTAGTCCACTTAGACCACCCGTCCGAATAGCACCTGCGCGAATAGCGCTACGAAGAGCACCTACGACTCAGCAGCCTACTGCTGGGATGTATTTGTTTTACAGGACGTTATTAAATGAAAGATATCGATAAAAATCACTAGAATGTTTATTAATTAATTACACATTCTTACGTACATACGAAATTTGTCTAGGCGACATTTAAAATTGAAAAATAACAAAAATCACCATGACAATAATTATTAATCTTACCAAATAATAACACTTCTTATTTTTAATATATCACAATCAGTCTCCACATATCACTTTTATTGCAAAATCACCCTTAATTAAATCTTACTAATAATAAAACTTTCTTATTTTTAATATATCACATCATAATCAGACTCCACATATCACATTTATTGCAAAATCGAGCACCATCGAGCACCTGCACGCGTAGCATGACCACCGTAGAAACGAGTTTTGTCGACGGAAGAGTAGACAAAATGACAGATAAACAATCACAATCAGTCGTTTTGTCTATTCTTCCGTCGACAAAACTCGTTTCTATGGCGGTCATGCTACGCGTGCTGGGTGCTCTTCGTGGACTAGGCTAGGTGCTATTCGCGCAGGTGCTATTCGGACGGGTGCTCTAAGTGGACTACTTCAAACATTCTGTGAATGTGTGCGTGAAAACGAGTGGCGTCAGCAAGATTTATAAATTCCAGAATCAATGACGAACAACGATAATTTTTCACGCACCAATATGTTTATCTGTTTCTTCTAATTTAAACAGCTCTATTTGCAAGCTAAATCGAAATTCAAATAAAATCTTTGATAAGTTACCGCCTTGGTTGCCATGTATTGAAGTAAAAAGTTCGCTCCATTTTAAATAACACGACAGATATGAGTTTTCATAGTAATTTATTCGGCCACTAAACACGACATATATGGATTTTCATACAAACATTGCCGGACACTACTCGCATGTATTCGACCAGTACAGCAATTTCGATTTATCTCAATACTCAATATCTTTATTGCTTAATCATAATGTGTACTTCGGTGTTAGGTAATTATATAATTTAGATCATTATGGACCCTGTAGGGCACAGCAAAAAGGGTAGGAGAGAGGTAGCCCTGTTGTCGAAGAAGGTTGTCAACATAATGCTCGAATTTCCAAGCATGTTTGAGAAAAGCTATTCCTTTTCTCTGTACCTACTTTGTAAAGTAGGTATGTACTACGACGCAGTAAGGTTTCTCGATGTTCACTATGTTTGTTCAAGTCTCATGAATAGTCATAATTTAATAATAACTTATGCATTAAACATAACGCTATACTTGATCGTCAAACTTTAAGTATATTTCTTATTTATTACCTACACCTGTAGTTGGAGTCAAATTACAACCGGATCATTGGACACCTGTTCACGATCCTTTCTTAAATATGACGAACTTATTGGAATATTACTTAATTATTTAGATTGTAGGTATAGGTAGTAGATATGTCTCTAAGTACCTACAATTCATCTTCTACCCATCATGAATTATAAGATGGACAAACTAGTACTCAACCGTTATTTATCCTATACTATTAAACGAGCAATATTTGTGTAAATATAAATATATTTGTAATCACGTTCTTGAAAACGGCTCTAACGATTTCGATGAAAGTTGCAATATAGGGGTTGAATATTGATCTAGCTAGGTCTCAATATATCTGGGAAAAATCCGTTTTCTCCATATTTTCACCCGAGCTGAGCTCGGTCGCCCAAATTGCTACCTTAGAATAATGACATGGCAGCATGGAATTAGTAAGTACCTACTATCATGGTAGCATGGAATTAGTATGTACTATACATGGAATTAGTATGAACTATCCTATACTATTAAATGAGCATTCTCTATTTTCACCCGAGTAGAGCTCGGTCGACCAGGTACTGAGAATACGAAAGCCAGTATCAGGCACTTCAATCGAGTAAATGGTTTACTCCAGTGAATGTTCATTTTTGTTTAATTTCACGTTCACACGCAGCATTGTGATATTACTTCAGGCGGCTGGAGCACCCGGTATGAGACATGCACTTCCCAACTCCGTATCATAATTCAGCTATATGGTCAAATCTGGTGGTATTGTGAGGTCAGCTACAGACATACAGATTCAAGCGGAGGAGATAAATACATTGTATGTCAGCCATACAGGGTTAGCCCTGGAGAAAGTGTAGTATGAAATCAATCGTGACCACTTTATGTCTCCAGTACCCTAATTGCGTAACTTATTTTCGTAAACAATTTTGCCTAATTTGTTTCATTTTGACAGTTCACCAACATTCATTGCGTTATTTACGTTGCTGAGCAGATATATTTTTTTCCGACTTATGAAGCAATGGATTAGCAATCTGTTTCAAATCGAAACAAATTGTGATTGTGTTGCATTATGTAATTAGGGTACAGGTTTCAGTTTTTAGGCTGATTGACAATGATCTGGAGCATCCTTCATCACATGCTATGGAACAACAGTGTGCAGCAGGTACTGCAGTAGATATTTGAAGACTTTAAAAACCTGGAAATCGGGAAATGTACTACTAATGTTGGTGAATAGCCTAGTGTAGCTAGTGAATAGTCTAGCACTGAGCTAGATACTTGAGATAATGAAAGAAGACTTACTTATTGTTATAACTCATCATCTGTTACGACGCCTCATTGAGGTGGATAACAATTAAAATTCTATTGTGTCTCGTTAATGACAGTTGAAAGGATAACAGTAAATTGTTTTATTTTATAGCAATTATTAAATTTTCAATTATTATCGGTTCGAAGTAGCAATTTATGGTTTAGCCAAAAACATTAAGCCACTCCATCGTTCAGCTATAATTATTAGGAACGGATCGAATTACAGTCGGGAAACGCTTAATTGTTGCAAATGGGTCACACTATCATGTCCTGAGGGCCTACCACAAGCTCATAAAGCAGTATTATTTTAATATTATTTCTCCCACTGAAGTAATATTAAAATAATACTGCTTTTGAGCTGGTGGTAGGCCCCCAGGAAGGAATAATATCAAATTACAAGTCACCTTGTATGATCCACCACAGTCTGTGAAGAGTTGTTTGTCGTCATTAGTTGTATGTCATAGACGATGAAATTATGCTTACTAATGAATTAACAATGCAGAAGTATAAAGCGAACCCTGACAAAAGCTGGGATTGAAAACAAAATCATAATGGAGGATGCCTTTTCTAGTTTTTCGTAGGCAAGCGTAGCACTTCATATGCGACGACTACGATATGTTCGATGATCATCATCAGTGACATGAAACAGTTTTGTCTCATTGTTAGGTAATGCATTCAAAGTACTAAGTGATAGTTAGGTATGGTTAGATTATTGAACAAAACTAGCCTTTAAAACAATAACTTCAGAAAGTTCGTACGAGGAAGACGTAGCGTAGCATTTAAGGCTCCGTGCCGCCGCACCGCACGAAATCACTGATTTTGATCAATTTTGTTTATTCGTTGTGAGAAAGGGGACGAGAATTTAAACAAAATTATTTGTGATTTGAAAAGTCCAATTCTTCGTCTTGTACATAGGGGAAAGGGATTTTTGAAATAAATTAAGGATTCGTGGGAAATCACTAAAATTCGCAACAAGTTTTCCAAAAAATGACGCGAGACTGACGTTTGATCGTTTCGTTAGAAGAAACTGCTTTTGATGTTGAAAATTAAAAAATATCATCAACATCATTATATGGTCTACTTGTACATAGGGGAACCACTTTTTTCAACTTTCATACAAAATATAGCAGAAAAAAAATGTTGAAATAACGTAACTTTCTCAAAACTTCAAGCCAAATAAATATTTTTTTCTAATACTTAGAAACACTTTTAAGAAATTTTAAAAATTATATATTAATTTTAAGTTAATTGTTTAATAGAATCTAAATTTTATTTTATAAATAAACAATTACTTCATTACGTAAATAAATGGCAAAGTGAACTATATAAACGATCGCGGAAAATCTATTCCGTCAGTAGCGAACGGGCCTTCCCAGCGTGAGGACGTATCACTTTGCGTCGCAGCACGCACACACGCACGTACGTGTCCGATGTTAACATATTCCAGAAATTGTACGTCGACTACCACATTTTGATCCGCATTTTATTTTAAAGTACTTTGCTTGTTTTTGAAGAACATTAAAATTTTGCATGCCTGGCAATAAATAAAATACCGGTGTACGTGTGTTCGTAATTCTTCTTATCCTAAACGGCTTGACTGATTTAGATTTTTTTTTTTTAAATTCTTTTTGTGTAACTTGGATGGTTCATAACTATAGTTGGATTCGCGTGGCGCTGTTGTCGCAGGACAACATCTGCCTGCTGGGTTCACTAGTAATATTTTGACTTTAGATTTCATAGTTTTGAATGATTTTTGGTAGGGGAAAAGTTATGGGTTCGCGTCACCGATATGCCCGCGCCGATATGCTGTTGTAGCAATAAGTGAAGTATTTTTGGAACGAAGTTCTTTAACGCTACTGAAGACTACTTTA
Organism: Agrochola lychnidis; assembly: GCA_963680765.1. Taxonomy (NCBI): domain Eukaryota; kingdom Metazoa; phylum Arthropoda; class Insecta; order Lepidoptera; family Noctuidae; genus Agrochola; species Agrochola lychnidis. The sequence continues at coordinate 14,606,967 of OY796858.1, forward strand.
AGTCAAAATAAAGATCCAAGATGACGGCTGCGAACATTTAAAAATATTTCGTCATGGGTATCGTTTTCATAGTTTTCGAGGATGCTAAAGCTGATAGTGAGGTCAAAATATAAATCCAAGATGGCGGCTGTGACAATATTCAGATTTTTCGTCATAGGTGTCTTTTTCATAGTTTTTGAGGATTCTAAAGCAGATTTTGATGTCAAAACGTAAATCTAAGATGGCGGCTGCGAAAATTTTCACATTTCTTCATAACATCACGCCATCAATTTCAAAGTGTTGGGCCCTTTGAAATTGATGGCGTGATGTTATGAAGAAATCTCATTTCCGCAACTTTTTCGCGCAAGTGGGTTCGCGCAAGTGTCTTTCGCGAAAATGTCTTTCGCGCAAGTGTCTCAGATCCCTTTATGGATACTGGTGCCAATTCTCTTGTCACAAATTAATGCCTCAAAACTAGACTAAAAATCACCAAAGTTTCGTTCATTCCTGTCAAACGATGATTTCCCATCGTGAAATAATTATAGAATATATTTTATTTTGACAGCACTAAGATGGCAATATGGTGCCGATTCTCTTGTATACCGAACTAAACTTACTAAACTATCACTAAAATTCCTTACTTTTGGCTATGAAAATCTTGAAGCTATTCTGCAACAAAAATTTTCTAAATTAAATTTAAATATATTTTGACACACTAAAATTATATTTGACAATCGCGAGTCCACGTGGTACTTGTTTGCCCTACCCCGTGAATTTTTTTTAGAGCTGGAGGCGCACAGGGGGCAGCCTTGACGTTTTATATAGAATTTTTACTTTTTGTAAGGAAAATAAGAAAAAATATTACCTACATGTAGAGTGTCAGGGGTTTAAGAGTTTTATAAAGGGGATCGAAATTCTCATTATTTTTGCGATTGGACGCACCATTTTCGAGATATATGCAAAAGAAAAAAAAAAGGTACAGTACTGTTTTTTGCACCTGAAGCGAGGTGTTGGTGTGAATTTTAGTTCAAGATAACTAATTTTATTCCGCACCTTTTTAATCGCGATTAAAAATAGTCAGATTTAGTTAGACATGGGTGCCGATTCTCTTGTACACCGAACTAAACTAACTAAACTATCACTAAAATTCCTTATTTTTGACTATGAGAATCTCAAAGCTATTCTGCAAAATAAATTCTCTAAATTTAAAAATAATTTTGACACATCTATTATAAATCGAATTTGACAACCGCGACTCCACACGTGATACCTAACCACGTGAATCTTTTTAGAGACGGAGGCGCGCAGGGGGGGCAGCCTCGACGTGTTTTATATGGATTTTTCACTTTTTGTGTGGAAAATAAGAAAAAATATTACCTACATGTAGTGTTAGGGGTTTAAGGGTTTTATAAAGGGTGTCAAAATTTTAATTATTTTTGCGATTGGACACACCGTTTTCGAGATATAAGCAAAAGAAAAAAAAAAATTCAGTACTGTTTTTTCATCTGAAGTCGAGGTGTTGGTGTGAATTTTAGTTCATGACAACCAATTTTATTCCACATGTTTTTAGTCGCGATTAAAAATAGTCATATTTAGTTAGAAAATCTAAATTTTAGGTTAAAAACGTCAAATTCAGAATAGCAAAATTGCCATTTTCACTAAACTAATATCTCAGTGCCATCTTAGTGCTGTCAAACTAAAATATAGTTAAGTTGTGTCACTTTAATCTATTTCAGAATGGGCAATCGTCGTTTGACAGGAATAAACTAAATTTTGGTGATTTTTAGTTTAGTTTAGAGGCATTTGTGACAAGAGAATCTCTTAGACTTGACTAAAGTGACACAACTTAACTATATTTTAGTTTGACAGCACTAAGATGGCACTGAGATATTAGTTTAGTGAAAATGGCAATTTTGCTATTCTGAATTTGACGTTTTTAACCTAAAATTTAGATTTTCTAACTAAATATGACTATTTTTTTATCGTGACTAAAAACATGTGGAATAAAATTGGTTGTCATGAACTAAAATTCACACCAACACCTCGACTTCAGATGAAAAAACAGTACCGAATATTTTTTTTTTCTTTTGCTTATATCTCGAAAACGGTGTGTCCAATCGCAAAAATAATGAAAATTTCGACACCCTTTATAAAACCCTTAAACCTCTAACACTCTACATGTAGGTAATATTTTTTCTTATTTTCCACACAAAAAGTGAAAAATCCATATAAAACACGTCGAGGCTGCCCCCCCTGCGCGCCTCCGGCTCTAAAAAGATTCACGTGGTTAGGTATCACGTGTGGAGTCGCTGTTGTCAAATTCGATTTAGATGTGTCAAAATTATTTTTAAATTTAGAGAATTTATTTTGCAGAATAGCTTTGAGATTCTCATAGTCAAAATTAAGGAATTTTAGTGATAGTTTAGTAAGTTTAGTTCGGTATACAAGAGAATCGGCACCAATAGAGAATTTTTCATTTTCACTAAATTAATAACTCATTCAGTTGCAAAAACTGTACTTTATCTTTTTTCTGTTCTTTTGCTTATATCTCGAAAATTGTGTCTTATCGCAAAAATAATGAAAATTTCGACCCCCTTTATGAAACTCATAAACCCATAAAACTCAACATGTAGGTAATAATTTTTCATGTTTTCCATACAAATAGTATAAAATTCCATATAAAACAGAATTGTTATAAATATACTAAACGAATATACACAAACATTCCAGACTTATTTCATAAGCGTACCTACGTAACTTAACAAAATACCGTCTATAGGATCAAAACTGTTTAAGCGATCACTACGCTCGATGTTTAGGCGTGTGTGCGTGAACGGTGCACACAAACATAGCATCGCAAGAATTTACCTAAACTCTGTCGAGTGAAGTCACAGCCAGGAGCCTTAATACGTTTTTACGGACTGTATGGCTGCTTTTATAAATATTAGAATTTGTACACATATGTTTTATATACGATATAGGTACATTAGGTACATAGTAGAGTAGGGTGTGGCCACACACACCTTACTTCATTATGTACCTATTGAACATAACCCGTGCCTAACTGATGTACCCACGAACATCAGTGAGAAAATGATTTGGTAGCTATGTAATGATGCAAATGGCTCGACGTAGTTACGAAGTGATACGACGAACTCGTAAGTTTACGTACTGGCTAGTAGACATTATCTAGGACTTGTTTTTGTTTCTGAAAAACAAATGGCATTTTCAATTTCTAATTGAACCACAGAAGAGTGTGTACTTGACGATTTCAAAGCAACCCTTTGAAAAGCGCCCATTCCATTCATAGTGTCATAAAACGTAGAACTATAAGTTATGGTTGTGACATTTCAGGGCACCACTTGGGCGCGCTGCGTCACGGGCACGGGCGGCACGTGTGGTTCGAGGTGACGGGTGCGCCGGGCGATGCTTCTGCGCTGCTCTCCGCGGAGCTGCGCCTGCACCAGGCGCCCACACATACCGAGGACCCCACAGCGCTCTACACCGTCGTCGCGCACAGAGTCATCAGCGTCGACAATATGGGGTAGGAATGCGGGATAGAGATCTTACAGTCCTTTTCCAGTTATTTAAATCTGTTTTTGCATCGCTGTCAAAATCACAGTGACCTTTATTCTCGTTACAATAAGATTGTTTTTGGGTTGCTGCTGTCAAGGTAAAATAACTGTGAAAGGACTGTAATCCGTCATCGGCCGAAGTATGCTCAGACGTCGTCGACCGAACTCGGTCGATCGAACCTAACGTATACTACGACAACTGACATCGCCCGATGCCATCCGATAACTACCGATTACCCGGCGAATTAAGCTTGTTTAATGCAAGCGTATTTCAATCTAACAATGGATATTGAACAATTCATTCGTATTTATAATAGGGCACCAGTCTGGGACAAACACATGCAGACAAACGTAAAGACAGTCATCCGAATAGTTTCGACCCGAAATCGATCATTCGTATTAGGTGTACCTACGCGTATCGTTAGTACATGGCACGTAAACACTAAAGGGCGGAGCACACCGGATGCGTGGCGTGACGTGACGCGTGCACGCACCAGTTGTAATGTATGAAACTGTAAGAAAGATGTCAGACTAGATGCGTGACGTGTGCACGTGCGTGACCCACGCACGCAGAGCCGCATCTACTCACAAACCGAATCCGCGCGCGTGTGTAGCGGAACGACAACGTCGCACACGCTCCTGCAGTGATGACGTTGTATTATATGGCGCTCCCTGTTAGATGCCAGACCGGGCACGCACGCACACGCATCGGTCATTGCTGCACGTATACGCACGGCAGGTTGTATTTATTTACAAACAGAATACAGTTTACGAGTGTTTTTTTCGCAATGGATACAATTTTAAAGGAAAAATTCATAGAAATAGTTCGCAAATATGAGTGTCTCTACAACACCAAACATAAAGAGTACAAAAATAAAAGTTATAAATTATTGCTATGGGAGAGAATCGGGACAACGCTGGAAATAGACAATAACGCATCTTCATCAGAGGAACTGCTGTTGTCTAACATCTTTTCGCCAAATGCTCTCAACTCAATATGGCTGCTGACAAGGTGGCACGCACGCGCGTGCAGCAGTTACCTGCGTGACGTGACGCGTGCGCGCGCGACGTTTGCTGCACCGGTCTTGGCCGGTGTGACAGGGCTCGCACGCGCGTGCGCACGTCATGTCGCACGTCACGTCACGCCACGCATCCGGTGTGACCCGGCCTTTCAGGTATCATCATTAAATATGACCGAAAGTTTCACAAAAAAAAGCCTTCGAAAATCGGAAGACTCCAGAAGGTCGCCACTAACATTATTAATTTAGAATGAAAATTATACTTGTAAAAAATATCTTTTTCGCAGTGAGCAGCAAGGTTCGTAGATTTTTTTAATTGAACAACCCGTTCACTACACAACACTGTTGCAGCACTCACTATCACAACAAACCAGGATGATACTGAAGAGAAACGACTGAATGTATTTTGGAAGTGTGTATTAAGCTCGAAATTTCTACGCTGGGGGTCTAACAGTTTGCACGTCCATGTCCGTTTAGTCCTGTAGGTATAGGTATAGGACGGTGTGCTCTGGGTGAAATTTTGCAGACCTTCTTATAGAATACAGGCTTGCATGATGTTATGTTTATGTAATACTATACTTAATAATAATGATGTCTTTATTGTATACCTACATACTGAACATACAAGTAATAATACGAAATCATTAGAGGTATGTAAGGCAATACTTGGCTAAATAGATACATGTTGTAAGTAAAGTTTCCGCAACTTCAGTATTCAGGACCAAGCAGTTAATTAGTTTAAAAAAAAAACATAAACCGGAACCTCCTTTATTTTCCTCCTTATTTTTAGTAGATTGTTGAAAAACGTACTGACGCGGACGTAACTCCGACCTTATCTTATATTATGCTATTTGCCTTTATGAAATTATTACACCTCTTTCTGTAATAGGGTAGAACACCTAATAATTGTTTTTTTTCTCACAACCTACTCACAATGCTAGTTTTTATTAAAATTATAAGTATTTCGACTTTAAACTCAACAGGGGTAACATGAGCGGTGCGACAATACGCTCTCTTTCACATTATGACGAATTTTCTTTATTTCGTTTGACAGTGAGTAGAGAATAAAATAAAAATAAAGTAATCTTTAATTCGGATTAGCAACATCCATATGGGTTAGTAAACAAAAAGATAACTTATATCTATGTTAGTAAACTTATTATTTATTTTTATCTATTTGGAAAAAAGGCTATTGTTCGAAATACATCTTCGAACAACATCACCTAACAAAGGAGAATCGTACCTCCCCGCTATGGTCTTCAGGGTGGAGTTGGAGCTTTCCCCCACTCTACAGAGCAAAAAGGCAGATTTATGTCTGACGATGACGTGAAAGCCATCGAAGTGTGCTTGTGCGAAAATACCTGATGCACTGCAGAAACGGGGAAGCTTCACCAACATCCTGAACCCGTTATTATATTGGACCCGTAGGGCGCTGATAGCCCGCTGAGCATAGCACTGCAAGGTTGTTTTGGCGCGTGACCAAAATCGGAACTAACGCCGCTCGCGCCATCTTGTTTTTTTTAATACAATTGCGTAAAAAAAGTTCCCAAATGTTTACCAACCCCCAGTAAATATCATTCAAGCGGCAGCAGATCTTGTAGCATTGGCAGCGCTGGCGGCAAACGAGAAAAGTGACAGGAATAGAGAAATAGACAAACCTTTTTGTTGCGATAATAGTCGCGTGGTACAGTTAGCCCTCCTGGCTGCTGATAAAAAAGCCAATAGCTGAAAAAAGATAAAAAAAGACTATACATTAAAAGAAAAAGTGAACGAGAAAGAATATTTAATGGCGTTATTTAATTATTTTCATCAAAACCGGCCAGGATTGTTAGTTCAATTGAAAAGGACATGTGTATTTGAGCAATGTTATTTATAAAATTTTATTATTGTGTAATTTAGGTAATGTAGAGTTGTTACGATCTCGTAAATATTTTGTACACTAATGAGGAAATGTTTAGAATTCGACGCTGGAAAACGATTTTATCATATCTCGAAAAATTACTAAATTACTTTATTAGACCAATGGAATTTAAAAAAAAAATTGCAGACTTTTGGTGCTAACATTTAAAAAAAAACTCGCAAGCCTATCAAGTGGGGTATCAAAATGAGGGAGAAATGATAAAAACTAAAAAGCTGAAAATAAAAAAATATTAAAAATACTAAAATATCCGACTGCAAAAATACATATTATCTGAAAAGAGAAAAACATAGAATTTTGGTATTGCAGGCGGGGTCAAACCAATAACCTTTTCAGATGTATTTTTGCAGTCTTTTTTTTTTTAAATAATTTTTGGCTTTGGGGTAAAATTTCATTTTTCGAGATACGACAAGACTTCTTCTTGCGATCGATATGTAGGTTATGTAAAGGTACCGTAATTATTAATTGCATTGCCTGTTTTCTCATCTTCATATTCTTAAAGATGATGTATTTTTTGGTTTTCAGGAGTTTGCAAATGGAGAAGGTGGCAGCGGTGAACACAAGCGCTGGTGCCGAGGGCTGGCTGGAACTGAACGTAACTAGTGCATTGGGGGCATGGCTCTCATCGCCTGCTGATAACAGAGGCTTCTTCATCACGCTACATCCTCACTCACAACCTGGTACTGTCTTCAATGTCACGTCAAGAGTTGCTCTATATTTTTAAATTCTCTGAAGCCCTTCGGCAATACTACTGTTAATAGTCATGTATGGTCAAAAGTCAGCCAAATAAATTAAATATTGAAAATTGCTATTGTTTTAAATATTGAGGCAACTTTATAAAATATTTATTGAAAAACATTTAAACCCCAGGTAAACCAGAAAAATTATGCGCTTCGGTAATCTTCGTGTTTCCGAATTAGGCGATTATTACAAATGTTGGGCCACAGGGTAAACCTCAGAGAGACCCCCAAAGTTTCAGAGTTTTTTACTGCCGCGCTTTGTTGTAGTGCACCTATTACTACGCGTTTGAATGAAGCTACCTCTCCGTTGGGTTACCTACTTTGGTCGCACTTTGTCATGTACAGCGTACGTCACTCAAAAGTTTTGAAAAGTTTTTTGGAATTGCATAGAGTTGTTAATCTCAAATTTTACCATCCACCATGATAGATGAATAGAAAATTGATCTGTAAGTACTTCCATGGTTGTAACAGCTCTATATTAGATATCATCGCTCGTTCGTATTTCTGAAGATCAACGATGATTGCCGAAGCATACAGTTTTACTGGGAGATCTGTATGTGCCAAATGTGCCTACAGATGATTAATTTAGGTATTTTGTTTTCCAGAACGTCACGTGAAACCAGAAGAGATTGGTTTGGAGGAGCCTCGTACAGCAATTGTGGAGGGAAAGCAGCCGTTCTTGGTGGCGTTCTTCAAGAGCGGGCCTAAGCTCGGCGGTGCGGACGCCGGCGCACGGAGGAAGCGAGAGGCACGGCGCTGGCGCTCGCACGGGTACTCCGAGAACTATCTGAGGAACCCACTCACAGGTTAGTAGGACATCTAAAACAGAATAACTATAAACTATGTAGTGGTTGGCTCGGCTTACTTCCTAAATTCCCGATTCAAAACCAGATATCGCATAATGACGTTCGAATCCTGTAGAGGACGCAAGGGTTTTTAGAGTTATTTTACCACTGACAGCAACCTAAGCAGCAAGCAGCAAAAATTATTGTGAAAAGACTGTAAGGCTTCCTGTACATGACGCCGGAGTCGCACCGGCACGGCGCTGCCGGATCTCAAGATGTAAAAAATTCAGAACATCTCAGAATGAAAATGTAAAATCTACGCGGCGCCTGTGCAGCGGCAGGTCGCCGGGCCACCGCACAGTGGGAAATAATTGACTTTTTTTGTTAAAAAATCTACCTACACCACAATTTTTGACGTATCGCTGCCATTTTTAACCGACTTCAAAAAAAAGGAGGAGGTTCTCAATTCGTCGGGATATTTTTTTATCTATGTTCCCCGATTACTCGAAGACGGGTGGACCGATTCGAAAAATTCTTATTTGGTCACGATCTGATGATGGAATCTTGGAGAAATCGAGGGAACTCTTCAAATATTAAAGGCACATCTATAGCGATTTGGGTATTTTTGGTGAGCAGTTGACGTTAGGATTTAAAAACTTTTTTACAAAAAATACAACCGTCTCCGTTTTTTTTTATACACTCCTGAGATAACACACTTTGGTGTGTCACTGCCACTTTTCGTCGCCACTAATCGAAAATTCTTTTAAAAAAAATTCTTTTAAAAATCGGGAAATAAATTAAATTAAATTCTTTATTACGAGTAACAATGATACTCATACAATGTTAGTAACAATAAAATAAACTTACAACTATGTTAGTGATACAATTACAACAAAAATTATCTACAAAAACACACTCAACAAAGTAGTCACTGCTTCAGTATTCCAGCTGAGATACTGGAGCAACGACTTACAATACAGCAGTCAAGCCTGTCAGCAATAACTGCCTCGCACCCTGCGCACCAAGGACGCACATCTTTTACGCATTAATGCATAAAAGCAATCAACACGCAATTCCGCAAACATCCCTGATGCGTTATAGAAGCGAGGCAGCCCCACCAACACCCTGAAAGCATTATTATACTGCACGCGAAGGAACCAAATTTGGTGATTTTTGGTGAAATGAAACAATTTTTTTTTTTCTTGGGCCGCTTTTTTGTATCCGCCATTTTGAATTTTTATAAACAAACAATAAATTCATGACCAGGGACCTGAAAAACCCCTGGAAACTGATTTTTGTTTAAATATTTTTTTTTAAATTGTTTTTTTGCTTAATTTCCCGATTTTTTGAGGTTATGGTATTGACTTTTAAGGAAAAGTGGCAGTGACACACCAAAGTGTGTTATCTCAGGAGTATGTAAAAAAAATACGTCAAAAATTGTGGTGTGGGCAGATTTTTGAACAAAAAAAGTATTTTTTTTCCACTGTGCGCCGCCACCGGTGTGGTGGCCGTGCGGCGCATGGGTGTTATTCATTCGTACCAATAAAAAACATGCGGTCCGGCGCCGGTGTAGACGCTTACTTTTAATTAAATAGGCTAGTTGACAGTTTTTGAGAACCCGATTAGTTACGAGTATGTTGTTTGATTTATATTAAAACTTTCGACTCTACCCACTTTTCATAGAACTCATACGCTATGCCGCCACATATATTGAAAGTGCACCCTCCGGTAGGGTGGCATTACGTTTGCGCTAATGGCATTAGGTTTAAAACCGTGTTATAAAACACTGTAAAATTAAGTAAAATAGTGTTTTCAGGGGGTCTCGTCGCTATACGTAGTTTCCAACCTTTTATTTTTTTATGAATATTTGCAACCGAGAAGAAAAATTAAATTAGAAAAAAAAATGCTTGGATTTTAAAACCAACGCATATACTAATAAAGTAATTAATCTTGTTAAAATATACATCGGTTTTATTTTTACAGTTTATAATGCTGTATTCGCTAAGAAAAACCTACATTTAAAATGAGCCCCCCGCGAGGGCTCCCGGCATCCCATATGCGACTAGGTCAGCCCTCCAGGAGGGCTCTCGGCACTGAACGTGTTAAAATATGAATATTTCAGCGAAATATCAACATTAACAGAACTAATTTTTCAACGTAACAAAAATATCTAAGACCCGGATAGCTCTAAATGTGTAAAGAACAGTCATACCTTTGATAGGTAGATCTACAAAACCTTATGATAGATATAAGGCTTAAACCATGACCTCCTTCGCTGACGCAGAATATCGATGACGAATGTCACTGACGCTTATCTTATGTTACAATTGCTCCCTTATCTATCGTATCATGAGTAAGCATGACATGACTTATTGTTACTATATATTGGGAAATACCTAGAGACACGACAAATCTAACTGTCTTGTATGTTCGTTTCAGATACGTCACATTGGACAACGAGAAGCTGTGAGATTCAGACACTCTACGTCAGCTTTAAGGATTTGGAGTGGCAGGTTAGTGTGGCATTATACCACAAATTGAAGAAATCAAACGTTGAGTAGGACGGCCGTCGGCTAGGTAGAGCGATGGTTTACTTGGGGTAGCTGGTAACAGCGGGATGAGGGTAGCCGAAGATCGAGTTAAATAGTGTGCTATAGGAGAGGCCTAATGTCAGCTGCCTCGTATAGGTTGATGATAACGATTTGCATTACCTACATGTCAAGCAAAAAAGTTTGGGAAAACGGTTTCAGATGTTCAAGGTGCCCGGATTTCAAGAGTTCAACATCCTAATTATAATAACTTATTATAAATGTTTGTTACGCTTTCATGCTAAAACGGCTGAATGGATTTGGATGAAATTTGGCACATGGGTAGACCATGACCTGAAGAAGGACATAATCTACTTTTCATCCCGGATCGCAGACGAAGTCGCGGGCAACAGCTAGTTCTAAATAAAATCAGTAATTTCTTAATACCCTTCAATCTGGCTTCTCACCTTTATAATGATTGCCTCGAAGGTTTTTTGGCGTATTTTAATTTGATGTAGTAAACTAAGATATTATATATTTCAACTTCTTCTTATTCGATCTTGTGTCAGGATTGGATCATCGCCCCGGACGGGTACGGCGCGTTCTACTGCAGCGGCGAGTGCAACTTCCCTCTGAACGCGCATAAGAACGCCACCAACCACGCCATCGTGCAAACACTCGTGCATCTACTTAATCCTACCAAGGTAAGTCCTGAAGAAACTTTTTACTTCATAATGAAATCTCTCTAATCTCTCTATCTCCTATTTTTCTTTCTTTCTTTCTTTTCTTTCTAATATTATATCGGATAAATTTCTTCTTGCCCCGGGCTTGAAATACCGGTATTTTTGGTAACCGGTACCATTGGCCTTGGTGTGATACCGTACTGGTACCAGACGTAGTATCTGTACTTCTGGTATTTCTAATCAGTATCGGTACTGACAACGCCGTCGAGGTAGACCGCGGCGAAGGTGGTGTGACGATCTAGTTATGTTTGCGGGGCCAACATGGCCTGAAATCGCACAAAGCCTCTGCTTTGTGCGATTTCAGGCCATGTAAACCTCTCTAGGTTCGGAAAGAAATAGGGGAGGCCTTTGCCCAGCAGTGGGACACAATATAGGCTAACAAAAAAAAAAACGGTACTGTACCGTCAAAAGCGGTACCAAATAAATATATACGTTAGTTTGAGTGAGAAAACAGATATAGGAAGTAATAAAGATAGCTAATAGGCATTAGAAAAATAACTCCAGGGTTGCCAACTATACGAGGTTCCTTGTACAAGTATGAGATTTGTGGTACCTACGCGCCGGGCATCTGAATTTGGTACCGATACTTGTAAGGTGGAGGTACCGAAATGGCAAGAACCTCTAAGTAACGTTACAGAACCTGTATTTTTGGTACGGGTTCCAAACACTGTTTTTGCTTGATTAGCAGTGATAGGAATAGGTAGTGCCTATTTACCTAAACTTCGAAGAACAGAGACAAGAAACGGAGACTTCCTTAGGACTACTTAAAAAATTTCCGGGACATCTGTCCCGAAATTCGGGACAACACTTTTAAATACATTAAAAAAATATGTTATTTGGAATAAGTAATTCGTCTATATTTATCTAAAGTTTGCGACTAGACATAACATAATAAATAACATTCACAGTCGTTACAACCATTAAATTTTCTGAATTTTTTTTTGGAGATTATTTTTTAAATGACTTGTTGATCTTAATACTATGAATCACAATGGTGCCGATTCCCTTGTTCACAAACTAAACTAAATTTAAGTTCAGTTCATCTTTTTCTTTCTATTGCATTAAGAAAAGGACAGAAGATAAATTTTAGTTTAGTCCTGTCAAATTAATCAGCGCCTGTCAGTCTCCATACAAGTTTAGACGTGATTAAAAACTTGCCAACTAAAATTACGTCAATTTACGTCAAGCGCTGATTAATTTGACAGGACTAAACTAAAATTTATCTTCTGTCTTTTTCTTAATGAAATAGAAAGAAAAAGATGCACTGAACTTAAATTTAGTTTAGTTTGTGAACAAGGGAATCGGCACCAGTGTTTGTATAAGGAGCTGTACACGTTTCGAAGTAAATATCTTCTTTCTAGCTCACTCTCGGCTACGTTTAATGAGATTTCTAAAGTTCAAATGTATAATTGAAAAAAAAAAGATATTTTGTCTTTAAAATAATAAAACGGTAATTTTTATAATTTTAGCATTCTCTATAGTAGGACGAATTTATTATTACAAAAACAAACGGTATTTGTATTTTATTTTAATGAAATATATTTCTAAAGTATATTTAAAAATGTGCATGATATTAAAATAATGGCCTTATCACATTGTTTAGTAACACACTTAAACTTTAAAAACATCATTTAATCTTTATTGCACCGAAAGTACAATACGACTTTTACGGCAGCGCATTTCATTATCTATTCTTAGAAATTACAAAAATAAACCGCCATGGATAGATAAACAGAAATTTGTAACTTAAGTTTTCCGTCTGTACATTTTGTTTCATGCTTTCCAATTACGTCATATTTAAAAAATAATATAAATATAGGTACATATATTTGTTACAACAATATTCTATGTGTTTTATTTTTCCTTTAGAGCTAATAGAGGATAAGTTATTATTATGGAGTTATAAATTATAAATGTTATGTCTAGTCGCAAACTTTAGGTAAATATAGACGAATTACTTATTCCAAATAACATATTTTTTTAATGTATTTAAAAGTGTTGTCGCGAATTTCGGGACAGATGTCCCGGAAAAAATTTAGTCCTAAGGAAGTCTCGTCTCTGTTCTTCGAAGTTTAGGCAAATAGGCACTACCTATTCTTATCACTGTTGATTAGGACTATGTTCTTCAGACCGTTTTCGTGAAATTTTCAATAATACTAATTCTCCCGACCGATTTCGGCCATGGCGGCCAGTAACAATTCATAATGGAGATTAGGAACGCAGGAGATATTATAGTGCAGAAGTGGATGCGCAAACACGTGTGCACTTTCTGTTCCTTTTTTTTGACGGCAATCCGACACGACCGGGGAGAGATCAGGCGCAGGGCCAACGGCTCTATGTGCTTTCCTAAGGCACGGGGGTTTCACACCGCCAACTTCCAAACTCCGGGCTGCTATTGAGAAATTCCTAATGGAAAACCTAATAACAGTTTGCTCGACCTGGGAATCGAACCCAGGATTCCACGCTCAGCAGTCGCGCTTGCGACCACGAGATCAATGGGGCAGTCAAAAACCGTTATGGACATTGGGAGCGAGTATTTAAGAAATACTGTGCATTTGATGACAGTGTAGGTATAATGGACCTCATAATTGCTTTACCACTTTTAACAACAATTTCCAGTAAAGTGAAACTTTACTAGGGTTAAAACTATTTAACTGTCACACAGATAATCTCTCAAGACAAGTTTCTTATTTAGCCACGATTTTCATTGACAAAAGCTTTACGATATCTTATATCAATACCTGTGATCAATTCAATGACTTTTCCATCATCGTTATTGCTGTTAGAATGCTAGTTTCTCTAAGCCCTCTTATCGTTTTATGACATGCAAAAGTGACATTTAACCTTAGGGAAGTAAAGCAATTACGAGGTTGAATATACAACCATAAAGAAAATTGTAATTCGGTAGGTATTAAGAATGGGTATGGGCTGTGTCCGGTAAATGGTGATGACGTTACCCAAGGTCTTGGAACTCAGTCAGTAGTTTATTGTCAACTTTAACGATACGAAAGTTAGTGCGTTCTGTTCTTGTATTAACACGCCCTCTATGCGTGGAGGCTTTTATTTAGGTAATGACTTCTTTTTACGTTTTTATTTCTGCTTGACTTTAGTTTTCAATGTCTTTGTTGGTTGGCGTGTTCTAGCTGACATATGGAAAATAATTTAATTATTAATGTTTTGTGTTTCTTTGTTTTGTAATATTATTTACTTTGCACACTATTGTGTAGAATCAAGTTGTTCTCACTTAATAGACAGAATAATGTGCTGTTGGGGAGTTTTTGCTGTTTCTTTCCAGCTAAAGCACAAGGAAGTGGCGAAACGCGTTTTGAGGGACTCTCTTATGTAATTTTGACGTTCAAAAAGTGCTGATTCTCAGCTAAATTAGAATAAATATCTTTAGATTGATTTTGAAATTATTGTAGGTTCCAAAGCCGTCGTGTGCGCCGATCAAGCTGTCCCCCATATCGGTGCTGTACTACACAGACGACTCCAACGTGATCCTCCGCAAGTACAAGAACATGGTGGTCAAGAGCTGCGGCTGCCATTGAGCGAACAAATGTATTCAACGAAACACTAGTCTCTTAACATTACGCTTCTAAATAAATTAAGATGAAGCTGTAGTATACTCATTAATTAGCGTAACTTTGTGCCTATTTAAGTAAACGTCCATGTTTAAATAATAAGAAAATTGTAGTTATAATTAATTGTAAAAGTTGCAGAAAAATCTACGAGCCTCGGTTTGCATTATTCTCTATGATAATTATAATTAGATGACCATCCCTAGCATGGGCTGTAATTATTAATATTTACATATTTTTAAAACCAGTGATGAAAATGATATTATAATTACGTCTATTATGGTTGACTGATTTTCATTTTTAAACAATTGTAAATCAAATTATAATAAATGATTATAATAAATTATCTTATTATAAATCATTTAAAGGACCGACACTTGTATCGTTTTATCTATTTAGGTCACAGAGACAGTTGAAAGAGTATGAAGTACAATAAGACCTTCGTATTGCTTGGAAACAAAATTAACATTTTAATAACTGAAACATTCATTCACTTGTTCATCCGAGAAATCGAAATGTGTTGTTTTGTTGTAGCGCTGTTTCCGTCTCGAAGAATATTTCTTTTATCTCTCAATTTTAAGTCATTGAATGATGAAACGTAATTATAAAATGCATGTTTTGCTTGTATTAACGTTTATTTTATTTGCCAAGAACTTATAATAATCGATGTAGATTATATTTGGGAAAACGATCTTCTTACTCGTCTAGATATAGGTTTGGTTTAACAAAATAAAAAAGGAACAGTTATTTCTACTTGAGCCTTTTTAGTTCAATTTATTAAAGCATTTATAGATTTTTACGTACGAAGAATAATATTTATCATATTGCGAATACTTTCATACAAATTGATAGGTACCTACCTACACGTGTCCCACGTTGAAAGCATTGAATTTTAATAACAACTTTATATGTATTTTGTATGTACTATTTACTACGCTCATCTCGTGTCAATTGTCGATTTCCATGAGCACAATTTAAAATAGGTACTAATGACGTTCTATTTCTTGTTCTTTTTTTTTTTGTATGGCATCTCATAACTGGCCTCTGAGGCCATGACTATTTAACCGGTCAATCCTGTGGCTGCCTTAAGCTGCTACACTCAAAGCCTCCAGCCAGGGCATATTTCTTGTTTAGTATACCGGTCGCTTAAATAAGATGGTAAAAACGGGGTGCAAGTACTTCCGCATTATTATGACTTGCCTGTGGCCTGACTATTTGCTTTCTTAATTTAAAAATCTCCGTCCCTATAAATTTTAGTAAATTGTTATGTAATATTCACTATGTACTATCCTTATTATTCCTGGCTAATGTCTTGGGGATCACCGTCTAATCTGTTCTTGTACAATCTGATTTGTTACGTCTAAGGACAATAATTTCTGATTTGTTTCTAACTGTTATTTGTAAGTTTTGATGAATATTTTTTACCTATTTTTATTACCTACCTATAGAGCAAAGCTAAGCTTAGCTAGCTGGTTTTAAACTTTTACCTGTCGATCTATTCTGTAAAAACTCACCGTTAAAATTTAGGTGAAGTGAGCTTGAAGTGAGCTGTCAATAGTGTCAATCACTATCATCTGGTGGAATTAGATGACAGCTCAATACTCAATTCTTCCTTTCTTGTATTACTGCATTCCTTTATTGTGTTACTATATACTGCATTCCTTTATTGTATTACTTAGATGGTATATCATAGTAAAAGATCAATATGGACCGTGTCGGGCACAGCAAAATTAGGAGAGAGGAAGAGAGCTAAGTAGCAATTCAATATTATTATAAATTATTACTTATATGTGTTTAAATGGGTGTGTAATTATATATATAAATATATAATTATGTTATTATTTATGTATTCATATTTTTATGTTTGATTTTCTATATTCCATATAATATCATATACATTTCATAATGTTTAGTTTACTCTTCACCTAAGTTTTCACGGTGAGATTTTTATAGAATAGAACGGCTAGTCTCCATTTTGCTGACTAACTTAAGATACTTTTTAAGATTTAACTTCACTGGATACGTTAACACTATGTTATGTCTATGGACTGTTTACTAATGCTACGTTCCAAGTATAAGGAGATTCTAGGAATGCTGTGTTTGAGGTAAATCGATTACTGATAAGAATATAAGTAATGGCTTGTTGTTATGTACTGTAGTACTGCAAGTCAACATTATGCATTGATAAGGCCACGTGTACTCAACGTAAGATAATATTGCACATCACTTTAGATGATATACTTACATTGAATTGAAGTAAATCTCTACCTGAAGAGTCAGGCTTCGGTTTACAATCATCATTGACTTATGATGAGTGAATAAATAAAGGTAAACGACCACGTATATCTGTGGGCATATATTTGCCGGAGTGACATTCTGTTTTGTGGCGGGGAGTGCTTGATGGTTTCCCGACGCACGTTAGAAAGTTTTTGGCTTATGTCGCAGGTATATTGTGCAGTCGGCTTTATTTGCCAAAAACACTTTTTAGGAATAATATCTACTTTTGAAAACGACAGCTACGTATTTGTTAATCCCGTTTCACAATATTATTAAACTAGTAATTAGTTTTTGGTACATTATTTTCTTAATGTTATCTTGCATTGAAACTCGTTACGTATCAATCTGTATTTTAATTTAGGTATGTAATTTAAATGTGCCAATCGAATAAGTCAGTTTTTGTAATGAATATTTACACGTCTTAGTTATTATTACTATGTACAATTATATGAATTTAAGAAGTACCTATAAGATGTAAAATTTTATAATTAAAGGAGTTTACTTTTTAAACTGTTATTTTTATTCGTAATTCTCGTTCTTCAGCTCTTCTATTTCAGCCGCGGGTATGGCGGATTTCCCGAGCTTTTAAAAACACGGACATTCCTAGCACGAACAGCTCTCGACAACTTCATCATTCTTTTGCCTTTATCCCAATATATTTGGGGTCAGTACAGCAATCTTCTTCTTCCATAATTCTCTATTATTCGTTATCCCAGTAATCACCCCTTTCTAGCCATATCACCTTTCTCACAGTCTATTCTTTGGTCTTCCCTACATCGATATAGCCATCCACTTTCATACACAAAACTTCCCTCACGATCTTTTCCTCATTCCTCCGCATCATATGCCTTTTTTTTTTTTTTTTTTTTTGGGTGGGAAATTATCAAATAACTTCTCCCGCTCTGGGCGGAGCGGGAGGGCGTGTCAGACTCTTACTGACTAAAACCCACCCGTGTTCCTTCGGTTGCCCTGTTGCCGGGGGCCACGATTTCCCTATCGGTTTTCTTCGAACCCCCGGCAGGCATTGGCCCTAGTGGACCCCGTCAATTCTGCTGACATCTCTTTGAGGCGCGCGTGGAACACAACGCGCCGTCGACCCGGGCTTGGTCCTTATCGGACAGCGAGCTACCCATTGCTCACCGTCCGCAAGCCCGCGCCTACGGTGGCCGGAAATCGGCTCGCGATTCCCGCCCCGGGCGTCTCCTCCTGCGGCGGTTAGGGGCGTGAGGGCGCGAAATTTGCCTCTCCCTCACGCGTTCCGCCTCCTCCTTCGCAAGCATTACCGCTTCGCAGAAGGAGGTGACGGCCTGCCATTTCCTCTCGCTCCGTACCATGGCCTGAACCAGGGCCGGACGCGAGAGATCACCGCCGCCGATCGCCTCTACGAGAACACGGCGTTGCTCCGCCCAAGCCGGGCAGACCTCCACCGTATGCTCCACCGTGTCCTCAGGCCGATCCACACAATGGTGACACCCGGGTGTTTCCTCCCGCCTTATCCTGTGCAGGAACCTCCCGAAGCAGCCGTGTCCGGTGAGGACCTGCGTCAGGCGGAAGGTGAGAACGCCGTGGCGTCTCTCCAGCCACTCCTCAAAGACGGGTCTTATCGCCGCGATTGTGGCGTGCCCAGCGCGGGGTTGCGACAATCGCACCCTCCATGACGCCATGAGATCCCGCCGGAGCTCTGTCCGCTGTGCCGCAATTTCTTGCGGCATCGGGGTTAAGCCCCGGCGTTTCGCCTCCTCGCGCCACTCCCAGACGTGCGCGAGGACCTTTGCCTCCAGATCCCATGGCGGTAACCCGGCAAGGAGGCTCGCCGCCTCGCAGGAGACCGTGCGGTATCCTCGGGCCAGCCGGATGGCCATGACCCTCTGGGACGCGTTCAACCGGCGGGCTGGCCGCAGCCTCAATGAACGCGCCCACACCGGTGCCCCGTAAAGGGCCATGGACCGCACGATCCCCGCATAGAGCCTCCGGCAGGAGGCGTTTGGATCCCCTAGATTGGGCAGGAGCCGCTTCAATGCAGCCCCGGCCCGGTCCAGTCTGGGAGCCAAACGTCGGAAGTGTTCCACGAAATTCCACCGGCTGTCGAGGACGAGTCCCAGATACTTCATCGTCGACTCGACACCGATGTGAACCCCTCCCGCCATTACCTGGGAACCCGACGGTGGCGCATTCCGAGGACCATGAAAACCCATGGCCTCAGACTTGTGCAGGGCCACCTCGAGTCCCAGCTGCCGGATCCTGTCAACGATTGTCCCAACCCCGCGTGTCGCTAAATCGGCCGCCGCCTGGTACGACCCCCCCTGCGCCAGGACAAGCGTGTCGTCAGCGTAACAAACGACGCTGACGCCGCTAGGGAGGTCGGCGCGCAGCACCCAGTCGTATCCGATGTCCCACAGATGCGGCCCCAGGACCGAACCCTGTGGGACACCGCACGACATCTCTTGCCGGTTCCACTCTCCTTGGTGACCGGGGTAGATGACGGCCCTGTCCGTCAGATAGGCCTCGACCACACGACAGAGGTAGGTCGGCATCCGGTGATACCGGAGTGCCTCCCTTATGCAACTCCAGGGCAGGGTGTTGAAGGCATTGGCGATGTCTAGAGACACCGCCAAGACGACCCCGCCCCGGGCCACAGCATCCCCCGTCGTGAGGGCCCGCACGCGCATGATGGCGTCCACCGTAGAGCGCCCCCTGCGGAAACCGAACTGGCTCTCCGCCAGATCCGGCCCCGCTCGCACCAGCTGCCCGACGAGGCGGTCTGCAATGACTCTTTCAAAGAGCTTGCCCGCCTCGTCGAGCAGCACAATGGGCCGATAAGCGGACGGAGAGTCCGCTGGGCGCCCCGGCTTCTTGATGAGGACCAGTTTCCCCGTCTTCCAACGAAGTGGGAACTGGCCCCTCTCCATGCATGCGCTTAGGAGCCCCCTCAGTCGAGGCCCGAGAGCCCCCATGGCCAGGACCCAGGCTTTTCCGGGTATGCCGTCGGGTCCTGGGGCGGTATTCTTCGCACTCATCTTGCGTACCGCCACTCTCATTTCTACCTCAGTCACCTCAGGAGAATCGTCGTCGTCGGTGTGGTCCGCATCGGGCATCGCAGTAGGCGGAGCCATGGGCGGAGCAGTATGATCCCCTCTAGAGGGGAACAGAGCGCTCACCACGTCCCCCACAAGCTGGGGCCGGAGACTCTGCGTCAGCGGGGGAGCCCATGGGCGGAGTTTCTCCCGCACCATCTTGTATGGGCGCCCCCACGGGTCCCTGTTGAGAGTCTCCAGCATCTCCTCGCGGGCCAGCGCCCTGGCCCGCAGGATCTCCGCTTGGAGGGCGGCCTTCGCCGCTCTGTACCCCTCGTACAGCTCCGCCTCAATGGCTTCCGTATCCGGAGGGCGGATACGGAGCCTGCGATGCCTGGCATACCGGCGTCGCGCAGCAACACACGCCTTGCGCAGAGCCTCCAGCTCTTGCGACCACCAGTACAGCCGGCGCGAAGCATGCCTAGGATGGACCCGGGGCATTGCCATGTCACACACATTGGACATGGCCTCCCGGAACCACTCCGCCTCGTCGTTGATGTCGGCAGGCCTGTCCGGTGATGACACCCAGGCCTGCACGATCGAGGCTTCCAGGAGAAGCTCCCGGTCCAGCTGCTTCAGCGCCCACCGCGGACCACTCGGGGCCTGTCGGACTGGCGCACTCGAGGTCTGGGTGGAGACGTCAAACCGGATGTACCGGTGATCGGAGTAGGTCTCCACCCCCTCCATGACCCGCATCATATGCCTATACCATGACAATTGATTTCCACACTGCTTTGCTGTCACCGGTGCCACTTTCAGGCTTACTCTTAATACTGTTTTATTATTCTAATTATTATCGTAACACAACACATCCTACCATATTCATCTCAGCTGCATGCAATTTCCTTTTTAACCGACTTCAAAAAAAGGAGGTTACTCAATTCGACCGTATATACAGGCATATATATTTTTTTATGTGTGTTCGCGGATAACTTCGTCGTTTATGAACCAATTTTGATGATTCTTTTTTTTTGTTGGAAAGGAGATATCTCAAAGGTAAGTACCATGATAAGAAAAACAGGATCTGATGATGGCATCCTAGAGAAATCGAGAGAACTCTTCAAATATTATAGGCAAACCTATAGCGATTTGGGTATTTTTTATAGTACTTCGAGCAGTTGCTCTTGGAAAGCACCATTTAGTTAAGTGGAACTGATGATGAAGACTACAAATAGCCACCGGAACTACTCAATAATAAGTATTTCACGGGTTGAGATTTATGCTCGTCACAATGCATATGGAGAAGTGGAGCTGATGGTAAAGTACCAGGAGAACTCCTCAACGATGAACGTCCCTGCATCGGAAAAAGCAATATTTTGTAAAAGGTGATGAGCAGTTGGCATTAGGCTAATGTAACTTAGATAAATTACAAATTAACCCACTAAAAAGCGAGAAATAAAAACTTTTTTACAAAAAAAAAACAACCGACTTCCAAAAAACCACTACAAAGTGAAAAATAACTTAAATTTCGGAAGTCGGTGGCAAATAACGAAAATACAAAACCAAAGACACCGACTTCCGAAATTTAAGTTATTTTTCACTTTGTTGTGATTTTTTGGAAGTCGGTTGTTTTTTTTGTAAACAGTTTTTATGTTTATCCTTTTTGTGGCCCAACATTCTGATCCATACAGGACAGCACAGCTTTCGATAACCTGTCTAAACAAATATTTTGAACGTTATAATGTTTGTATGTGTATAAACGCTTGTTGACACAGCGTTATGAGTGACTACCTATTTACCTGCATTCCTAGTAAGTTAGTCTATTTGCACTGCTAGCCACTGCCATCTGAGTTTGGTAAATCCCCAGATAAGTGTTCACAACTCACTTACCTGTTTATAATACTTAAGTTGGCAAGTAAGCTTTCATAATATAACATTGAACTTAAACTGAACTAGATTTATAGCAAACCAAAAATTTATTATTTTGTCTCATACCTATTTGGCAGGAATTTGTTTACTATTAGAAAAGCTATCGCAGAGGCAGACCGGACGTTTAAGTGGTGGATGTGTGTGGAGTGGCGGGATGGGTGTTCATTTTTAGCACAGCGAAACCACCACCACTTCCGTTTTCTCTGGCATGGGAATTTCAGTCAGTATGCCATAATACCCTGATAACTTGATAAGATCCAATCCCACGATTTAATTTTGGTATCACTCTGTATAAAATACACATGATTTTTTTTATCGTCTTGAAATTTTTACAGGGTTTTCTACCCATGAATATAAACAACTTTCACTATGGGAGTGACTCTGAGATCACGAAAAAAAATCTGCTATTTCATACATTTTGGTCAAGTATAGGTATTGAACTTTTGTATGAACAGCAGATTTTTTTTTCGTGATTTCAGAGTTGCTCCGATAGTGAAAGTTGTTTACATTCATGGGTAGAACATCCTGTAAAAATTTCGAGACGGTAAAAAAAATCATCCAGTATATACAGTGTATATCATCGACTGGAAGATGTCGATAGGTACAGTTGGCCTCAAAAAGATGTACTTAACCTATTTGTTTGATAATAATTCGAACAGATTCCGAAACAGTATTATGATAATACCTTTCCAAAAATCAAGCCATAGCTGTAACCTGAAATGTTTTGCTATGCTGGACACTGACGAACACGAACTAACCCAATATTTTGGTACCTCCCTTAACACATACATATATTTAGAATCTGTCTTTCCAAAAGAGTTTTCCCTAGTTGTCTTAAAAAGGCAGTTGTAATCTCTGTCCCTGTTAAATGTCTCGCTGATGGTGGCGAGTGTGTTGGATCATTCGGTTCCCTACAAAATGGTTGAGCTGGATAGCGCTGATCCACGCGTCATATTCGTGAACAGGCGCCGACAGTTGAAGCTGGTCATTTCTTATCTGCCTGGGCTTATTTTTAATCTTATATTTTGAATTGTTTGAATTATTTTTTAAGCAACAAGAATAATGTACCCATAGTTTTGTAATAACTTGATTTTAAAGAGTGTCCTTAGAGTTTCTTGTATGTTCTTCTCCATAGAGATCTACGTTTTTGAACAACTAGCTTCAATTTTCTGATTTTGTCCGACTTTTTTACAATTAAAAAAAGTCCCTGTAAATGGTTTTTAATTTAAATAAATCCTTTGAGTTTGTCTTTAAATCTGGAAGTAAAGTCTTAGTTAGTAATTATAGGCCAATATCGTCACTCCCGCTCAAATGTCCTCAATATCAAAAACATTAGAGAAAATTATAAATAGTAGACTAGTTATCTATCTAGAAATACATAACGGTCAAAATCATAACTCTCCTTTTTGTTTCGCTGCAGACGAGTAAAAAAAAATCTTATCCCCTGCGCAATTTGGTTTTAGAGCCAAACTATCCACAGCCGATGCGGTGCATAGCCTGAGCGATTACATTTCAGAACTTGGCAAAAGTAACCAGACCCTGGGAGTGTTCCCTAATTTAGCAAAGGCCTTCAAAACGGTGTCTGTTTCTGGTCTTCTAAACAAATTAGAGGCCATAGGAATAAGGGGAACGCCACTGAAACTATTTGCTGACTACTTAGATGACCGATACCAATGTGTAATAAAAAGTAAGTTTAAAAACTAAAACCCGACTAAAAGATATGAAACAAGAAAATATTTCAGACAGAAGTCAAGACATAGGTACAAAAATGATCAAGGTAAAGCCGTGGTCGCATGCTTGTACACCTACAAAATTATAATGGCATGCGACCACGGCTTTACCTTGATCATTTTTGTACCTATGTCTTGACTTCTGTCTGAAATATTTTCTTGTTTCATATCTTTTAGTCGGGTTTTAGTTTTTAAACTTACTTTGTATTTAAATTATTTTGGGGTTATAGTTTCGTGATAAAGTATTTGCAGTGCAGCTTAATTTTATTTTTTTTGGTTTATATGGTATAATAATACCAGCCTATTATTGTCCCTCTGATAGGAAAAGGCCTCTTCTCATACGGAAAAGGCACGAGCATTGATCATTACGCGCGATCAAGACGGGTTGGCGATTTCAGACTTATATTTATGTATATTAACTATAAGTCCAGTACCTACCCTAATTGCGATTTTTTTTTCCAACTTATGAAACAATGGATTAGCAATTTGTTTCAAATCGAAACAGATTGTGGTTGTGTTGTATTACGAAATTAGGGTACAGGTTTCCTCACGATGTTTTTCCTTCACTGATGTTAGTAATGTCCAAGATAAACTTAGAAAGCACATTTGAATTGAAAAAGTCACTTTGGTACCTGCCCAGATTTGAATCTACAACCTCGTGCATGAGAGGCGAGGCCTTAACCACTGGACCATCACGGCATTCATGGTAAAATAGGTATTAATTTTACAGCCGCGCCGTACGTAGCAGTCTCACTTTTACTTGTTTGTAACAATTTAAACATATTTATTTACTTGGAAAATATGATATATATACATATTTGTAATGCGTTCATCAAGTCCTTTCATTTGATACCCAACATGGCACAATTCAATTATTTTTATTTTTTATTTCATTACTTTATGTCCTCTAGAGGGCGCCATATTGCATTTAATGTGACGTAACACAGCCTATAACCAGCAAACAATCAATACGCTTCCAATGATACCTCATTTGTCAAATTATGATCGGCAGTTTAGAAGTTATGAGGTAACAGATGAACATACATACATACATACCGGTCAAAATCATAACCCTCCTTTTTGTTTCACCGTAGTCGGGTAAAAATTGATAATATCGCGACCGATGAGTCGAAAAATACTAGTTTTGGTGTTCCCCAGGGAAATATTCTGGGCCCCACGCTATTCCTGATTTAAATTAACGACTTGTGTAATCTTAATATTAAAGAAGAAAAAATTATATCAAATGCCGACGACATGGCGTTAATATTCAGGTACCGCTAAAACCAGTAGCAAACTGTTCGAAATTGCTCAACTAGGCTTAATACTGTGACTAATTGGCTTCAAAGCAATTTAATATCATTAAATGCTGACAAGACAAAATATATTCACTTCTCCATGCGTGAGCCTCAACTTAACATTACTAACCCCCATCTATATGCCCATCAATGTGGAAACCGTTCAATCAACATGTGTAATTGCCCTTTTATCCTCAAAACGAGCAGCATAAAATACTCGAGGTAATAATGGACGACACACTGTTTTTCAGAAAACATATTGAAAGTCTAGTTAAAAGAGTGCGCAAATTAATATGTTTAAAATAAATTGCGAACATTTGCAGCTTCAAAATTAATCACACAAGTTTATTTGGCCTTATGTCAATCTGTAATTCAATACTGCATCACTTTATGGGGTGGCGCACCAAAAACCAATCTACTTTCTCTTGAGAGAGCAATTTTAAAGGTAGCAACCTTCTATCCGTTTTTCTTTCCCACAGATCTACTATATAAATCCTGCAACGTGTTGACTGTTCGCCAACTTTTCATTTTGCACTTAGTATTAAACAGCACACTATGCTTACCTACACTGCTGACAATACTAACACGAGACGGAATTATATTAGTAGGTATGCACATCTAATGCAACCTCAAAACATATCTTTGTAGAAAGATTTTTTACATTCTTAGGCCCATTGCTGCACAATAGATTAAATAGAAAACTTAGTATTTATAAATTAAATAAAATATACTTACATATTTACTAACCATAGATATGCAGAGACAGAAGATCTACTTGTCTGCAAATAGAACCGCTAACATGCTATTTCACTTTTATTTAGCTACCTAATTTTAATTTAGTTTTTACTTTATACTCATTGTAAATTTACATAGTCTTGTATTTTATGCTTTTCTTAGCACAGGTTCAACCTAGTTCAGGCAAATAAACAATGTGCTCTATTTTATTTTAATTGTTAAGTTACTTAAGGTAAAGGTGCCCCTTTTTGTAAATAAACGGTTATTATATCAATGTTTCGCCACAAAAAATATAAAGGGTCCCGCACAAAGGCGCAACGCGACGGTGTGAAGCGATTCTGGTTAAACAATTTCCACGAAGTTTTCATAGAAATTGTTTTACAAGAGTCGCACCTTTACACATTTAGTTTCACAATTGTAGACAATCGAATGAATTCTCGTCGTTGTATGTAATACATCTTTTTGAGATTGACTGTACTAGATGGTAGAGTCGTGCAAAATACGAAATATTAAAACATTTACCTACTATTAGAAAGAATACTACACGAGAATATGGTCCAAAAATATTTCTAAAAAAACCCGAAAAGGATTAAGTTGAAGTTTCAGTTCAGATCGATGACATAATGAATGACATAATGCTACACAATTAATTGTAACCTACTTTAAACTTAATTTGGTACAAATATACCAACCAATAACGACACTTTTTATTTCGACAATGCGAATAAACGTTCGAAAGCTTGTTACGCAGTGAATGCGAATATTATATAAGGTATGTACTATATATGTTTTGCGAACTGGCCGACAAAGACGACCTTAGTAGGTAATAACTGCACTTAATTAATTTATTCATTTACCGTCCCTTTAGCCACTTTACATTTGCATGGAATTTAATATGAATGTGATGGCGTATAAAACGTGGATCATGTAGATGTTTTACTATGGTAATATTTTATACATACTTACATAGAAGGAATTATTGTGTTTTTGTTACGTGTAGCGCGTGTAGGGGACTTAAGGGGACTATACTAATGTGCTCTACATAATTATAAATTAAATGAAATGATATGTATATCTTTTTTCTTTTCTTGACATTTGTATCGATGTTAATGTAGGTACCTAAATTTAATTGAATTTTATTTTTAATAAAACTACAGAGCAGTTGGAGCATTTGCAATTTTGAAACCTAGAAACTCATGTATCCGTAATGTATATTTTTTCATTTATTGGTGTTTATGTTATGTAAGTTTATAATTAATGTATTTCGATACAATGTTAAAAATTGTTAATGATATAAATAAATAAATAAATCAATGATTGATCATGACTAATTAATAATGTCTATACAAGTATTTTTCTGTAGGTATATACAACTAACTACTATATAATAATTATTATGTACAAGTACATCATGACTTGTTTTCATTTCATCACTTCTTTCAGCTGAAATTCAATCAGTTATCAATATAATATCAATGATACAAATAGAATATTTGTTTTCACTTTAAATTCTAAGTATACAATCAGTCGTTTCATGTTTTTATCGGCAGATATCTGATAAACATTTGAGTAGACGTCTTTGTACAATGTGTACGCATGACTCGCGACGCGAAGTCGATTTGTGCTTATTCTAAAGAAGTAGAGACTACCGTTTACCAATAATATTATTATAGGCTATTAAGGACCTTGTGTTTTTTAAGTAAATAGTGTGAGTAGAGTGGTTTAAGTGATTCGTTTCGGGTTCTTTTGGGTGCTTTTGTATCGAGATATCGAAAAATAAAAAGAAACCGCAAGTGTAACAAAAGCTCTGGGCCGCGTCACCGACGGACAGACGGACGGTTTCAAGGGCGCAGCAGCCTCCACCGGCCGGCGCTGATCACAGTGGAGCGAGCCGCGAATCCGCATCATTGCGCCGCCGACGCTTTACCACAACACACGTTTCGCACGTCTGCCTTCGAAAATAAACAATGCTCAGCACGCCGATCGACACTCACCACCTGTTGTGAACATTTGTTTGTGAATGTTGGTATCGGCGCCTCGAGCTCCGGGTCTTTTAATAACAATGTGGCTTCTAATTGTAGTGAGTGCAATTGTCTACGCCAGTGCCGATATCATCCAGGAAGCCAAGGTGTTTCATAAGTGTTGTCCGAAGAGTCAAAGTTTAGTAAAAGTGTCAGATGGTGAAGACTTTGGAGCCTCTTCTTACCAGTGTTTAGATCGCGAAAGTGCTCAGAACAGTTACAACATAAGTATCACTCCCCTTTTTGTTGGCGAACATGTACCGGTGCAGCTCGGCATACCTGCAGAGTGTGATAAAATACAAATGGTGCAGATGACATCGTCAGAATTAGATAATCGGTTACAAAATTTAGATAGCTGTTACGACAGGCTCGTGTTAGAAGTTGTTAACGGCACACTGAAACCAAACATTCCTGAAGTTGTAGGATTAAGCTGTATTAAAAATGAAACATTGAAGACACCAAGAGACAAACTAATTGTACATCACTACCGGAAATGTTGTCCGAGAGGACAGAGTTACGATAGTAATTTCCATTTGTGTAGAAATACTGACGAGAACAATTCAGAAGATTGGCTAATAAAGCGCTTGAAAATGAATGATAATGATATTTATGAAGTTGATAATGGACTGAATTGTAAATCGGATGAGTATGGTGTGGAACTGAGAGAGACTTTATTTTCACTTGAAGTAGATGGAAGCAATCTGAAGGTTTTAAGTAAAAAAGGAGACGGTGGTGCTGACGCCCCGCCAGGAGAGTGGTGCGCAGACCGGGAGTTCTATAGTGATGAGCTGGTCGCCCGCGTCTGCTCTCGTGACTATTCTCAATATGGTGCATTCGGTGTGAGGAAATGCTGTCCCATCGGACACCACTACAAACCTCGACGTTGTGGTAGCTTTGTTAGCAGATGTGTGCCAAACGTGGACGACGTCTTTTTTAACATATCGGACTATCTGGAGCCATTGCAACGTAAAGATGAAGACATAACAGGTAAGCTTTTTAAATGTCGCAGCATCATGCTGAGCTAGGAACCTCCTGAACTCGTACAGGACCTTCTATTTTTTTTTTTTTGAGCGAGGTTGCTTTTTCTTTCTTTCACATTAAACCACAACTCATGGAGGCTAGTTTAGTGCAACCAAAAATATAAAAAACATTCATAAAAACAAATTGAACTTAATTAAAAGTTTTGTTCATCAAAATGTTGTTAACAGTGCGTTAACACCAACATGTAGCCCTAACCACCGCTGATAGGCGTTGATTACATACTTATGTTAAAACATGATAGCAGTTAAAATATCGTAGAAATGAAGTACATTTGTTATCATTTTCCCACAAAATTGTAAGTGCTAATTGGAAACAAAGCAAAACGTTTACTAACAATTTGAGGTTGTTATGAGGACGCACCATTCAGACCGAGCTGACAGTTTAACTCACCTGTTATTTATTTATCTTAGGAAAAACAAACAGTGGCGGTAGTCATCAATGGTTTATAGTAGATACAATCCCATTCAATATTGGTTTCTATATTTAAAGATCAAATGTATTTTGCTTAAAATTACACTTGACATAATTGTAAGTAAAGGGAATGGTTAAACAATTTAATTGCGATCACGTTAATTAAAATCACAGTTAAGATTTTATTGAAATAAAAACTTCGTTTTAAGTCCAACATAACAAATTAAATAAGTCCTGAAAAAAGATAACGTAAAACGTATAACAATGTAAAGTATTTTAATTCCTGCGTTCAATCACCTCCACTGATGAGATTTTTCACCCTCACGAGCTGTGATCAAGAAAGTAGCACTTAAGTAGGTATAAGTTTTCTAAAGTAAACGAACAAACTATTTATAAGACAACTACTAAACAGATCGCAAGATAGTTCCCGTTTACATGTCTACATTTACTATGTCACTCATTAAAGATAATGTCTATCGATCATTCATTATCTTTATTGCTTTGCAGAAAAAAATAACCCAAATAAAATATTGCTGGAAATCTCAATAAAATCAAATGCAAAATATATTCGATCTTGCTATATTCTACTCCCAAGAAATTCACATAAAAAACCCCAGGCCTTAAAATCAGCGTTGGTACCATGACTGCTGTGCCTTTGATGCATGGAAGCGGAATAAAACAAAAATTCAATCATACAATACAATAGTGTGACGTACTTTACTTTTAGTATTAGCAAAAACTAGTCAAAGTATTCTTAATTGTAGATATAGCTAAAGCTAGCTAGTTAGCCAGTACTTGCGTTTGCCGAGACAGACATATACAGGAAGAGACGGGATGGTCATGAACTATTGCCGCCGCAAAAAAGGCACGTACAGATAGTTTTTCACACTGAGGCAATAACTACAGCTTGACCGTTCTTGTGGAAAGGGAAATAAAATTGCTTTTGTTTCTAGATGTCCTCGGGATTCGCACTGACTTGCACTGCCACGAGGGTCGAGTGGTGCTGAACAAGTCTGTGGAACGGGACCGGCACCGGTTAACTTCCGACGGGCGACTGATCTCGCCCATTAGCGTCGGCGATTCCTATTGTTTCGAGGCCTTCGACAGCCGCAGCTGCCCTGATGGCAATATCTTCGTCACTGCCGTCAATTGTTTCGTAAAGGGTCCAGACAACGTGAAGAACTTCCAAATGTCCTTCATCGTAAGTCATAAGTGCTCATTCATCACGACTACTACATACTTAATTGATTTTTATGATTTCATATCTTCAAACGAAAAATTGATGATAGATTCTGGAGTTGTTGAGATTATGTGACGGAAATAGTTGTTTTTGTGAATGCGATACATTTTTTTAAAGTTTGTTTAGATTGGTCTGCGAGTCAATAGATCACACGAATGGATTGATTCGTTGCTGATAAACAAACGATCAGTGACTAAACGTACCGTTCTTTCGGGAAATTACTTAACAAGCGATTATTACATTTATACAAATAGAATAAGGTTTACAAAACGCCTACAGTTCTTAGTAAGTTAATTATTGTTTTTCGTGTCAACGCCTTTAGTCTGACGCAGCCGTTTAGGTAAACGCCCTGACTTTTTCAGTGTTTGCAAGTCCATATTTAGGTTTATATCGGGGTTGTGGGCCATGAGGGAACCATCATCCCGAAACACAAACAAAGGAGGTGAGAACTCGGGCCGTGACGGCATTGCGCAGCGGGTAATCATAACCCTCCGTTAAGTTCTCTGTTCACACATTGTAATATGATAGGATTTGACAGATTGGGGAGCTGTTAATGATAATTGAAATTAAATCAGAACATACATTTATACATATCTCTACTCAATGGTACTTTTTTCAAATGATGTCCAGGAAAGCATGAATTCTTTTGTCCTTTAAAATAAATTGTCAAAGTGTATTTGTAAAAATCTTTATTTGGGCATGTCAGGTAAAAATCTGAACCGATGGGTGCGAGGGTGGATCCACCCCCTGGTGCGTGGGTGACGATTCAGTTTCAGTTCCCATTCAATTGATCTTTTAATATAGTAAATTTTTTGAATAATACGAATCTATTTGTATCATTCAAATTAATTGCGTTGTCTTGTTATTTTATTCATGTAGGTAAGAATCTATTTTTAGTAGGATTGTCGACACTTGACTTTTTGTATTTGATTAGATAAGTAATTTACACCTACGATCTAATATCGGTGATGACGGTAAACTTTGAGAACTATGTAGGTACATCATGATCTGGGAAACCTCTTAAATAATTATTTAAATCAACACATATCAATATCCTCAAAGTCAAGTCTATTCACTTTGTTGATCAACGGACGTCAATCTGACAATTCTAATTTACACTCACATCTCACACCTCAAATAACCTCTTTTCTATTTATCTGAAAATATTATAACATAACATGGTACAAGTGCACGTCCCGTAAGTACCTATTCTCCGAAGTTTCAGGCAGAAAAGTGTACCTACACTGTACTTAAATTTCACAGTATGCTATTATCCGGGTAAGAATCCAGACTCTGGGCTACTGCTGTAAAATACTTTTTGGGTGTTGACACTTTGCCCTATCATGCAAACCCATCCTGGGTTCCGCAATCGCGTATTTGAACGAATCAGCGGTTCAGCGGATAAGGGTCTTTTAAAGTAAAGGGTATTGGGTAATTTTCATCCACTCCGCCTCAGTGGAGTATCAGCCTAATATTTAATGGTTTTAATGGTTTACTGACTATCAACGCTATTTTTCGGGCTTTCAAATTGCTATCAAATATTAGGCCGATACTCCACTGAGGCGGAGCGGAGGAAAATTAACCAATAGGTACACTTTAAGAGGCTCTTCTCCGCTTCAAATTCATAAAAGTTTATTTTGGTAAATTTTCTGAAAATCACTGAACATTGTATGCATAGCAAGTTTGACGTTTATATTTCCGTGGCAGCTGATCTGCATCTCCAGCGTGTGCCTGGCGCTGACGCTAGTGGTGTACATGTCGCTGCCGGAGTTGCGCAATCTTCACGGCCGCACGCTCATCTGTCACGTCAGCATGATGCTGCTGGCCTTCAGCTGCCTCGCGCGCGTCCAGTACAGCCGCGTTCCCAATGACACCGCCTGCACTGTACTTGGTAAGTTATTTTTTAACACCATATTTCTTACCATTTTCTTCTGAAACTTTACTGAAGCTGAATGTGTTTTAAGCAGACCATAATGTGATCCTTGTTAGCTTCTAATTAACCAGCCTATCCTAAGGCCGAATCATCTACTTGCCAGACAGCCACGATAAATTAATCGTAAAAGGAAATACAGAAAGTAAGTATCAATCACGCGAATAAAGTGGATGAACGATTAGATTCATTTTATGGTCATGATAAAGAGGTTGTTCGAGCTTCATTCACTTTGTCCCCAGTGAAACACAGTTTGGGGTTAAAAGCCTATAAACTGTTTCATGACGGAACAGTCTTTCCTTTTATATTAAAGAAAATTTATGGCGTGCGTAAATAAAGTGCATTTAATAATAAACTAAGGAAAAAATGAGTTCACTTCCTGAAAATTCCCATCTCTCGAATTCTCGATGGCGCGCGCGAACTTTTATTTTGTTTTAGCGTGGGATAGATTTTTATTATAATAATGCAAAAGGGAAATTAATAATCGAAACGATAAGTGATACTACGTTTCGATGAATGATTGATATACACACAGTCTGTTTTGAATTAACTTTATCTTATAAGTACTTGATAACATCTGCCTGCAATAAAAATCGAAGATAGAAGTGGCGACCTTATCTAAATCATATTTTAAAGCGTATTATTAAATATACTGTGCTGCAGATATAATGCACTTGCATGTAATTAATGAATACACGATAATTTTGAATCAAAATTACGTAAATCGCTATATTTACTCTCAACTACACAGTAACCTAATGTTGAGATTGGCACGCTGCACAAATATTATGCAAATGATTCTCAACCAATTTGCACTATATGTCTGTACTAATTAACATACAATAGAACAATAAAATAAACGATATCTAATATTCCCAAAGACTTTGAGAGTTGAGACGTAGCACTATTAACTTGTATTTTTTGTGACGTTCTCTTTAAATTCAGTTCCGTTTCAAATCTGTTTGCAATAATGACATAGGTAGAGCAAAATCTGCTGTTAGGATACTTAGAATATATGGTAATTTTACCACAACTATACGACCAATGTCATCAATCTAATGTTTTCTGAACCGTATAAATAGTTTCATACTACACCATAATATTCCATAATTCATTATTTCTGATAACAGTCTGTGTGTTAGTATTAATAGTAAAGGATAGGCAATAGGAAACCATGTGATTAGAATTTGTTTTTCGTGTTTGGATTAACACTGTTTGTTTCGCGAATGAATGTTCGTCACCAAAAGCTCGCGCAACGAATGTTTGCAAAACAAATTCGTGAAGCGAATGCTCGCGGCGAGTACTGTTCATTAAACAAATTATAAAGACTTGTTGCCGGTATGCAACCCTGAGGGACACTATTTATAAAACATCGCTTGCTGTCTTTAACTTGTCAAGCATCGACAAATGAAACATAAACGTATCGCTTCTGCCAATGTGCATGAATGTAGTATTCAATAGTAGCATCAATTCAGTTATTGCAATTAAATGAAAGAAAATTTAAAACTCATATAAAAAGTACACTTTGTAAACAAGCATATTACAAATTAGAGGATTATATCCAAGATAAGAGTGCTTGGAAACATGCTGGTCCTGCTCCATAGGACAATTTAGAATCAAGACAAAATCAAACTGGTTGCTAATTTAATTGTAAAATTTATTACTTTGTGTTTCAAGTATGACATTGATTTTACATTCTGTGATTACTTCTTTACACACTGACTTATTAATTGTAAAATTTTAGGAAAATCGTCTACTTTTACAATTTTTATAAATATGTGAGAACCATGTATCTATCATAAATTAAATTATCTATCGTTGCTTCATTTTTAATTCTTTTTACCTATTGTGGTATAGTAATTTTATTCTAGGTGCATCGTCTTCACATATAATAATTATTTAACAAATGTACGTACATATACAAACAATATTGTAAAACATTTTAAAAGAGTAACGGTGGAGTTTCTTGCCCATTCTTCTCCATACGAAAACTACCTTTTGGAAGGGGCGACTAGAATCAATTTTATTATTTTGTAATTTTTGACGTTCAAAAGTGCCATACATGGGCCTATTTGAAATAAATGATTTGACTTTGACTTTGACTATGTATTGATTGATTCTTTCTCAAAATATGACGTAAATGGCACGAGTAATTAAGTCATTGCCTGTGTGAATCTGATTAAGATAATTGTTATGGTGTAGTAAGTTATGATCAATATAAATATTGTTCTATAGTTTGCTTGTTTTTATTATACCTGGGTTATCAAGAAAATCTATTTAAGTGTTGTTTACGTCATCGAACAAATAAATTGCCTAAACATCCATTCTAAATTGGACCTCAGTATGGAGTAGTTGAATCAGCCAGTAGGTACTTAGTATTTTTATTAAAAGAATAAGGTTTATGTATTGTTAACTCCGACTAAAATGGTATTATTTGTAAAACGAAGCAACAATTTGTAGAAAGTATTTTGTATTTTATAGACATCTATATCTACATATTGCTACTCCAACTAAATTAAAGGTAGATACTAAGAAGTTCATTCGCAACAGCACCGAAATCTTAAAAGTAATAAACATTAACAAAGAATGACCAATCAATTGACTTTATTGGATACATTTTACTCATAGTTGACCAATCTATTAGAAACATTTCTTGCTCTAACGCCAAAAGGGTAGAGGGTAACCCATTTATCCAGGCATTAAACAGCATAATCGAAAACTGATCTCCTGTGATTCGATTTCAATAGTTGTTACTTTTTTAATTTCCGTCTCTACCAAAAAATCCTCTATGACTAAATTATGCACAGTTTCAACATGTAGCTACCTACTTATCGGCTGGATTGTGATTAATCAACGTTAACGTAGCAGTGCGTAAGTGAGATAATTTGAGAACCGAAGTAGTTCTGTAGGAACGATGCTAGACATAGTTGATCCATTACATGGTCGCTCATTGTTTGCACAGGGTACGGGATCTACTTCGGCTTCGTGGCCGCGTTCGCCTGGCTCAACGTCATGTGCTTCGACATCTGGTGGACATTTGGGTAAGTTTTGTTAAGAATCAACACAAACATTTAGACTGGCTACAATGCAAATGACGTGTGAATTGAAGATGCCTACATTATGTGTATCATCATGTACCTCGCCACGACAGTTATGCACATCTATCGCACACTCAACCCAGTTTAACAGACTGTTGGCCCTGTTACCATCATTCTCAGTTTGATCACACGCATCCAGATCCAGATGCGTGTGGTCAAAGTGTTATTACAATTGTAAACGCTAAACAAATAATTTCCTGCGATCAAAAACTTCACTTCGCACTCCTAATTTCAGATTGAGTACACAATTACACATTGCGAGCCCAGATAGCGGGAGTTTGTTTATATCATAACGTTCAAGAAAATATTCGGCCGTGTAATGCGCCAGACACTGCGATGCATTCAGTCTTGAACCAGTATATTCTGAATTGTTTCAAAATCAAGTTCAGTCGCTATTGTCGGTAAATAGCAAAAACTTTGTTTCATATGCTGAGAGCTCATATTTTCAAAGATTGACAGCTTTTTATTGAAACTTTTGTGGTTCAATGAATGAAGATGTTTATACTTCAAAATAATTCAAATGCTGAAGTTTTTTATTCGTGAGATAGTAGTTCTAAAAAATACGAGTAAATGAAATATTGGGTCGTGATAACAAGTCAATCCGACAGCCTACACAACCGGATTTTACGGATGCGTAATGCTGCTATCTGTGCTAGCCGCGGTTTGGCTAGGTATACCTACACGTGCTGCGCCGGCGCTGTCGTGACTAACGGCTCGTTTTTCGTGAAAAGTTACAAACAGTTGTTTCCGAACTTTTAAGATTTAAAGTCGACGTTTACAAATAAAATGATTTGTGGTACCTTAATGTCATCATTCATCAAACAAATGCTTGGAGTGCTGCTCGCAGTCGTTTGTCGCAATGTGGGTAAATGTTTGTTTTGTTTTAGTTATCGATGAGTATACACACCGGCTCTTTGATATTTGCACATGGCAAGAATCCCCGGGGCCACGTTAAGACGTTTAAAATAAATATACAAATATAACAAATACCGCAATGATCTAATGGAAGTTAAACAATGTATAATTATAGAAAATCATTGTTATAAATGTTATAATCATTTGTAGGTACATTTTTATTCGATAAGTGGCGCTTTTTGAATAGGGTTTAGGATGTGATAAATGTGATGTGATAATACATAATTTGTTATCATGAGAGGATCCGTAAAACGACTGAATCATATATATGTAGCCAGCCAATTCATGTTTTATTCTTAGTAAAAATATGATAATTGCTCCTGGATTATTGGCAGGAAAATGGGACAGAAGTAGCAGAAAATTACAACCATGTCAGCAGTGAAAAGCACCTATCCCTTTCAACCTTGGTTGGAATATTGTACTTCTCGAAATAGTACCTAATAAACCAATTTTTGATTAGTGTGGCGTTGTTTTCAGTTTATTCTATTGTTATGTGAAAGTAGACTACATTCGCTGGGTGGGAAAAACCGTTGCATGTTTCCGATATATTCCTATTTCCTCAATATGTTTCAGTGGACGTGCCTGACTGTGCGTAGTACTTATGAATGGGCGTAGGACGTCATACGTATATATGCATTTTACGCCCACTATCTCAAGCATTCTTCACACACTTGCAGGCCCCAATTGCATAACACACATTTTGTCACAATCCGAAGGATTTTGAAGGAAATTCCGAATGTTGCTTCATAATAGATATTTGAAAAATTGGTCTGCTCGGCCACGTTTATAACGCAATGAATGTTGTTGAATTGCTATTGTAAGTGTGTTACGCAGTTCGCAGGGCAAAAAGTAGTTCTTTGATTTAAAAAATATATATCTTTTGTTCTGGTGAATCATTTATTCAGTAATGTTTGTATTTTCTTTTCTAAGAAATATAAGAGTTTTCAGAATTTTCAAGAGTACTTAGGTAGTTAGTTAAGTGAGTACTTACGTACTACCTTCCTGAACGTCTTGCACCTAGAGTCATCATCATCATCATCAGCCTATAAATGTTCCCACTGCTGGGACACAGGCCTCCTCTCTGTGAGAGGGAGTGGGCCGTAATCCACCACGCGGGCCCAGTGCGGGTTGGTAGATGTCACATGTCTTCGAATTTTCGGTTCTAGGACATGCCGGTTTCCTCACGATGTTTTCCTTCACCGTTTTGAGAGCAGTGGTGATGAAATAATTTACACAAAGTAAAGCGCCTGTCTGGGTTCGAACCTACGACCTACAACTCGTAAGTCGCGGCCGTTACCACCGGGCCACCACTGCACCTAGAGTCGCATAAAAATAATGTATGCGACGTTAATCTTACCTACTTATGATGATTTATTTGTCACAACCACTATCGTTTTGTGGATTTAAAAAGGATAAACCTAAATCTACTTAAAATGAGTACTAAAGTAGGTACTTAGTACTAATTCTAGGTGGACTTATAGGTATAAGTCCACCAAGAATTAGTTTTAATAAAGGGTTAGTTTTGTAAGCAAAATAATCAGACACTTTTATTTTGAAATGTAACTTTTTTTTGTATTAAGTTCCTGAATCTTTAAATGCAACCGAATCAAAAGCTTCGAAAGCTACCGAGTTATAAGTGGTGTCAGTGTTAGTCTGTGTTAGATGAAATAATAGGACGGTAATGATGTTTTCTAATCGCTTTTTCTTGCACCCATCATTACCGAATTAAAATACCAATCACACACACCACACACTACACTCACATACATCACACACCACACGTACACAAACACACCAGATATACCATACAATACCTGGAATCGCCTCTCTAGTCTCCACTATGGAATCCGTACCATGAGCCCCAAGATACCTAACTGTCTAGTTTGGGGCTCACTGGTAAATAATATTTTGTAATCTAGCTATAGGTAATATTTTAAGCTACTCATGTCGTCTCAACTTGGTGTTAATCTGTAAACCTGCTTACTGTATTACCTGGACAATAAATTATTTTCTATTTTCTAAAACATACGCCGTGATACTATCTGTACCTAATAAAAACAAGTTAATAGGTTTAGCACTCTGCAAACCATTTGTAAAAGCAGATATTTCATACCTATGATTTTCTAATAACTTTCAGTGCATTTTCACAATTGCGAAAATTTTAAACCATGACACAAATATATCTGACAAATAATATTTTATTAAATAAGTAGGTACAACTGGCGACAGACATTTAGCAAAAGCTACGATTATTTTCCAGAATTTCAACTAATTAGAGTTTATTACAGAGTAATGTTAAACCTTAATTTGATGGCTTCTAATGTCGGATTGAAAAAGCCAAGCGTGCAGGTGACGATTAGGGTGCGTTAATGAAAACCGACAGAATAGGAAAACGCACTTTATGTGTCGACATTGTATGTGTGGGGCTTAATTAAGACGCGTCACCGACCACTCCAACACAATACCGCGAATAATTACAATATAGAATAAAAATAACGCACACTTTATTATAAACGAACTGAGAAGGTCGTGTAAGGTCTGCTTTTATTATTAGGGTACCGTAGTGTAGTTTTCTTGAAGGATAACTCAACAGAGTTATCCTTCAATACAACTACGAACCGGTTACACGACACGGTTACGGGTTAAAATCAAAGCAGTTCAAGACCATGACAACAGTCGTGGTCTTGAACTGCTTTGATTTAACCATAGATATGATTTACAGGAAAACTAAACGGAACTTATGGCTGATACCTAATTGATCTTGAGATATTACAAAATTCTTGTTGCAACCGAAATGAGGTGGCATTTTTAGGTCAGAATTTTCGCTCATCCCTTTAGATACGGAACCTTTGGCGAGCAAGTTAAACTCGCTCCCAACCATATTTTAATTTAAATATGGTTGAGTTAAGATAACATTCATAAAGCATACGTATGGTAAATGTTAACACGCTACAGTTTTGTTTACAATTTCCTGGTTCAGTTGAAGTATACATGATTACACGATTAGAAGCACAGCCGGGATATCTGTACGCTATAATGAACTTATTATGTTCGGAGCTTTAGTTATCTACGGCTTAATTTTTATCTGAAGCCGGGTGCTTGTTATCGTATATTTTGTCACAGTACTTACTCCTCGTGATTAGCTAGTCAATCCCCATGACCCGGCCGACTTAATGGGAGCAGTAAAAACCAATAAAGACCCCATAGGTACGTGATATTAGCTCACGTCAGGGCCGTTATGACTTCCATGTTTGCCGTAATCGCCATAAAAGTGATGGGCCATGGAGCATTATTATTTCAATAATAAACTTAATGTGTCTAGTTCCTTTACTGATCTCTGTGTAGGTATACCAAATCTGTGGTTATATTTTAATGTACTCTAATAAAGAGGTTTTTTTAGTGACGTTGTTTAAGATACAATAAAGATAAATTAGTTCATTATAGACTTCTCGGTAATAGATGTGATTGTTTGAGGAATTCTAAGACGTTATAAAAAAAACTTTTTACGAAAAAAAAACAACCGACCTCCAAAAAAAACACTACAAAGTGAAAAATAACTTTAATTTCGGAAGTCGGTGTCTTGGGTTTTATATTTGTATTTTCGTTTTTTGCCACCGACTTCCGAAATTAAAGTTATTTTTCACTTTGTAGTGTTTTTTTTGGAGGTCGGTTGTTTTTTTTTCGTAAAAAGTTTTTATTTTTCACTTTTTAGTAGTAGTACCTACCCCACACACATTCGAATACCACTACCTGCTACCAGTGACAGAAACTTATCATATCATCTACATACTAAGTGGGAAAAAAATACGTATTTTGTAACTAACTCAAAAACTATCCAAGCAAAGTTAATAAAATTTATATGGGACCAATTCGAGAGCACACCCTTTCAAACAAAAAAAGAATTTTCAAAATCGGTCCACAATTGACGGAGAAATCGGTGGACATACATAAAAAAAAAAAAAAAAAAACAAACATACGCGACGAACATATAACCTCCTCCTTTTTGGAAGTCGGTTAAAAATGGAATATGTTTGCAGATGTATTAAACTGTGTACTCAAGTACTTTTGTCTCTTTGCTTAAGAATATTAGGGAAACTAATGAGTCTATTTCGTTGGAACTATAATTTAGTATTTACTTGGAAAAGTTCAACTTCCCCACAGTTGTTCTGAGTTCCGTAGCCAAATGGCAAAAACGGAATCCTTATAATTTCGATATGTTTATCTGTCCGTCTGTGGTTCGTTCGTCCGGATATACAGCCATTTAACTCGGAAACTAGTATATGCACAGTATGTATGAAAGTTGAAAAGAAGGTGTATTTTATTACGAAAAAATAATAATTTTGTTTCCTCCCCATACATAACCGATAAGCGCATGTCAAGTGTCGTTGAATTCCATAATTAAAAAGATTATGATGTTTCTAAGAGATTTCTTTATTCAAGTCAATCGTTTTTAGATATGGGATAGGTATGTTCGGTTACAACCGCAGTAATAACTTAGTTTTCCATAGTTTTTTTGAGAAATACTATGAAGTACAAACTTTTTTGCCGTCGATAAAATTAATACTGTTCATGCGTAATTATTCATCCCAACAAAAGGAACACTTTCACTGTTCGTGGCCAGTTTTTTAGTTTTTTTTGTTGTATTAGAAGCCAACTAGTGAACAAACTTTTTGTTTTTAATATTAAATTTTTGGTAATTATTTGTCCACTAGGAGCGTCCGCACCGTGCAGCCGATGCGCAAGGCGGACGCCGAGCTGCGCCGGTTCCTGTGGTACTCGCTGTACGCGTGGAGCACGGCCATCCTGCTCACCCTCATCATGTTCCTCTTCGACAAGTACCCCGTCGCCGACATCCTCGACGCCAACATGGGAGAAGGAATATGCTGGTTCGGACAAGGTGAGTAACTTTTTATGCTCTTATAGTGCAGCTTTCAGCTCATTCAAGGGTTGGCCGTAACCTATGAGCATCCTAATTAGCGAAAAAGTTGGTTTTAAATTTTTAAGGTCTTCATTGACTCGGAAGATATGATTAGTACT
Organism: Agrochola lychnidis; assembly: GCA_963680765.1. Taxonomy (NCBI): domain Eukaryota; kingdom Metazoa; phylum Arthropoda; class Insecta; order Lepidoptera; family Noctuidae; genus Agrochola; species Agrochola lychnidis. The sequence continues at coordinate 14,648,505 of OY796858.1, forward strand.
TACCTAAAATTATTTGGTAGGTTAGATAAGAAGGGTTGACATACCATCAACCTAGTTATGTTAGTGACAAGGATATCGTGGCTATCGATGACGTATCTCAGTGAGTAGGTACCTATATCTTCTACCTATAGTACTTTTTACGTAGGATGAGTTTTACGTATGTAACCAAAAATGTGTACTTTCCATCGACACATCACATTTCTTGCAATATAAACCTGTTACGAAATCACTCTACCCAACATACACTTGTTTCCCGTAATCCCAGTTTATCTTTCATTTGTTAGTTTGTACGCAAAGATTGAAATATCGGAGATTTTTATTAAAACCTATTGAAACATTACATGGGTGTAGTATAAATATTATAATAACTACTACGCACGTACATATTTCACATACAATATTGAACATTTGGTTAAGATTTACAAAAGCTTAAATAAAGACATGTGGAAGACGTGAATTTATTTTATGTGTCAATAAGATTATAGTCAAGTGTGTAGAAGAAATAAATTGAAGATTTAATATCGTTAATCAAGCCACAGATTTTGGAAGCTTCTGCTAGCAACTCGACGTGACTCATAGTGAAATATATAAGTACAAAATATTATGAATATTTCTTTCATAAGAATGTTTCGTTGCTGATAAATGTGTAGTTTCAGTAAACGCCCGCGCTTTTAAAGTAAACTCCCGGTCCAGTTCTGCGTACAATAAAAATAATAAACAAACGTATATCGTCATTTTTCTTAAAACTACACAGTTTTCACGAATTACGTTTTTTCATTCATTTATCACCTTGATGTCTATATGAAAATTACAGTTCTCATGCATTGTCTGAGCAACAATCCGGACAGATTTGTGATGTATTTCGTCAGACTAATGAGTACTTACAAAGTTATGCTGGCTACAACTCATCCTTTATGAAGATTCCTGAAACATAGTTGTGTAAATATACCACCAAGGATTTGTTGACAATGGCCATGAGCATGACAGCATTACTATGTTTACACCTACCTAGGTGGGGTGCATGCTGTACTTAAACATTATAATAAATATAAGTTAACATGCACGAGTAATATATCCAATTAACTTCGTAATTGTAATGGAAAGAAAACATGATAAATAAAACCGACTGTGGAATTAAGGTCTTTTACAACTCGGTAAATGTGTTAAAACTTTAAAAGTAACAGAAATCAAAGATTACTGGGAAAACACTTTTGAATGTAGGTAGGATACCGTGAAAAAGAAATACAGTTTAAAATAGTAAATACGACATGGTTTTGGTATATAAGGCGTTAACATAGTAAAATTGCCATCGCCTGAAGTTCATTGTTCAACTGAACGCTCTACTGATTCTAGATTCTGCGTGCCGTTATAGTATTGGACAAAAAAGTAGGTACTGAATGAATGTGTTATAACACGTAGCAATTTTCTTAACACTTGTCATTTGTTATTGCTTATATGAAATGAAATTGTTAATTCTATTAAAAGATATCGGAATCACTTTTACACGTCATGTTAATAACAAAATATAATAATATGGATGGAGTCGATATTTTCCATCTGACCACCCCTGAGAAGAAATGGCAAAACAAACTCAGGGGTCAAAATCTCTTTTAAAGATACATTAAATATAAAAAAATATCGGCAAGGAACAGTTTGAGTAAACCTGGGGGCCTATCACCAGCTCAAAAGCAGTATTATTTTAATATTACTTCAGTGGGAGAAAGAGATGGAGCTATACGTCCTGTAGAGCTTCATCTCTTTCCCACACTGAAGTAATATTAAAATAATACTGCTTTATGAGCTTGTGGTAGGCCCCCTGTTCCAACACACGGCACGCATGCATCAGTCATCCTTATCTTAGGGAACTCCACGACCCGATACACAACAATACCACCAGCCAGCATACCAATATTTCGAGACAACACAATATATTGAGACCATTACAAGGGATTGTATTAAGTACAAATATTTGGACGCTTCGAAAATGGGGCGAATAGGCGACATGTGACCCGCCTCATAATAATTGGTACACATATCTGTCTAATTGATGAAGACGTCTACATGTTACGTAGCTGTTGATTCTTTGTCTGTGATAAAGTTAGCACTGGCACACGTCACGAATCATTGTCATCACAATAGTAAAACGCTTTGCCAATATTGGGCAAGACTGTGACTGTAATATACATGTATATGTATAACAATGACAGGATTGATGGGTCAATAATTAGCCATATTGGCAGGCGATGTTTTTATTGATCTGTAAGAATAAAGAAGATAATTATCTATTGATTTTGTTGAATCCCGGGCATCAATGATCAAATGAGCTTGTTTAAATTCTTTTGCTACATGGGGGGATCTATGTATCCAAAAATTTAAACAAGAACATAGCATAAAACACTGCAAATATAGCTACCCGCTACGGTTGAAAAAGTGATTGCAGATTATCTATTTGTGCATCAGTTTCGGGCATGATATAAAACACAATCAATCTGCCAATCTGCCTAGTCTTTTCCCAACTTTGTTGGGGTCGGCTTCCAGTCTAACTAGATGCAGCTGAATACCAGTATTATACATAGAGCGACTGCCTATCTGACCTCCACAATCCAGTTACTGGGTAACACGATACCCCTTGGTAAGATTGTTTGTAAGACTTTTGGGGTTCAGACTACCAGAAAAGAATATAAAAAAAAAAAAATTTTTTTTCTTCACTTAAACTTATATGGGCACTTATGAAACGTCAGAAGCTAGGTGCACGATTCCAATTGCTCGTTTCCTATGGAGAAGAGCCGGCAAGAAACTCCACGGTTACTCTTTCATAACTCTACGAATGACAGCGGGAACCAACGGTTTAACGTCCTTTCTGAGGCACGGCGGGGTCACGATGTTAGAGATGGTCACCCATCCACGAACCGACCGTGGCAAGTGTAGCTTAACTTTCAATCAACCCATGCCGCTGTTATCATTTAGCATTTCGGGCAAGACATAATGAGTCTAAAAAATGAGTCTAAAAACCTCGTAATGAGTACAGAAAATTGATCACTATGGTTTGGTAGTTTGTGTTTTCAGACCGTGCATAATTGAAAACTCCCCAACAGAAATACCCAAAAACATTGCGGTTAAGAACAACCAAGACTATTGTTCAGAAAATAACCTAATCATTCCGATCACGTTAAGTTATGACGTAATTTTCGCTCCTACAATTCATAACTAATAATAATGAGCTGTCTAGCCTTTTGTGAACAAACTTTTTGTAATGAACTTCAAATGTTCTTTATCATGTCAATCTCAATTTGATTTGGTTTAATCTTTTGATGCCCGGTTCGTATACCGACAAGTGTCTTTAAACACATGTTTTTGCCAACCAGTCATATAATTTTAAAAGGTTGTACATACGTCTACATATACCTAACTATTCCGACGCAGTTCCGTGTATATGGCGCCACTTATTTATAATTCAATTCCAAATTTTATAACTGATCTTCCTCACAGAAAATTCTGCGTAGTACTAAAAAAATGGCTCATTTTACATAGTTATTATTCAATAGGTGAATTTCTAAAAAAAACTTCTTGTCGGTCCTATCATTACAGGAATGCATTGTAGAACAGATTATTTTGTGTTGTCCCAAACATATTATACAGTCCCAAATGTATCATATGTATATATTTTTTTTAACTAGTTGTGTTGTGTAAATTGAGGATTAATTTACTTTAATTCGTGTCTAAACAACATTTTCAACTTTAGTTAAAAATAATTGCTTTTTAGCCTCACCATAATATTTGCATGCCAAAATATGGCAAAATGTGTCATCGCACAAGAATACTTAAATACATACATACATACATAAACTCACGCCTTCTTCCCATGGGGGTAGGCAGAAACTACAGAACGCCACCTGCTACGATCCTTACATATTCCTTTTGCCTCGTTTACGTTCATACATCTGGTCATACACGCACGCCGGTTGCGAGTACTGCGCACCTGGCCTTTCTGAAGAACATCACCAATAAGGTCAGTATATGTCCTCCTAGGGCGTCCCCGCCCGGCCTTTCCCTTTACATCAGCCTTGTAAATACATTTTGTTAGTCGCCTTTCATTCATTCTCTCAACATGCCCAAACCATCTCAGCATACCCTTTTCAATTTTTTTCACTACATCTTCTTTTAAATCACACCGCTGTCTTATCACATCATTCCTCAGCCTATCATTCATAGTCAGGCCACACATGCTTCGCAAGGAACGCATTTCCACAGAATTTATTCTACTTTTATGTTGTTTTTGCCACACCCAACATTCACTACCATACATAAGTGTGGGCACCAGCACACCATTGTGAACAGCCAGTCGAGCCTTTTTAGACATCGACTGGTTGGTCACAATCGCATGTATAGCACCATTCACTTTGTTTCCCGCGTTTACTCTCTTTTCCACATCTCCATCAATCTTCCCATCCCTTGTAAACAGACTCCCCAAATATATAAACTCACTTACTTGCTCCACACTCTTATCATTTATTTTCACATCACACACCGATACATCCTCTCCTCTTTCAAACACCATGACCTTCGTCTTATTCACATTTATATTCATCCCTTTCCTCTTATATGCTTCACCCATCACAGTCACCATGTCTTGCAACTGTTCTGCTGATGATGCAAGTAGAACTTGATCATCTGCGTAGATAAGGCTTAAATAACATCTTTGTAACCGCATTTAAAGCAAATAAATGACTTCAACCTAAACATTTGCAGTTTATGCTGACCTCTCATTGTACGGAAATCCTATACAATGCGAGATCAGCATATACTGGAAGAATGGGGATGATGACTAAAAATTCTATTTTTGTACGACAGACAGAATTAAAAAAAAATTGGACACGTATTTTTTCTTTTTTTACGTATTTAAAAGATTACGGCGATACATTGAGTTAGTAAAATTTGCCATGATGTCACGAGTATGTAGATTTTATACTTACTTGTGACGTAGCGACACCCACTCCCCAACTTTAATGCGTTTTATCTAAGTAATTTTTTATTAATATCATAAAGCAAAAAATACGTGTATAATATTTTTTATTATCTGACTGACGAACTAAATAGTTGTTTTTTACCCAAAAATCATCCCTATTGTTGATAGAAATATTGAGCTTCTGCTTGTCACCGTGATAGATACCGACGAAATAATTTACTTAATTTGATCAAATCAAGCATAAGGCCTATCGAAGTCTGGAAAAATAAAGCGGCCAAGTGCGAGTCGGACTCGCCCATGAAGGGTTCCGTAGCAGCAAGTAACATTGAATGAAAGGTAAATTGCGGTTTACGATTTATGACGTATTAAAAAAACTACTTACTAGATCTCGTTCAAATCAATTTTCGTGGTAAGTTTACATGATACTGTACATCATATATTTTTTTTAGTTTTATCATTCTCTTATTTTAGAAGTAAGTTTTCCACTTTGGAAGTGTCTCTCGCGCAAACTATTCAGTTTAAAAAAAAATTTAACTAGAAACCTCAATATCATTTTTAAAGACCTATCCATAGATACCCCCCACACGTATGGGATTGATGAAAAAAAAAATTTGATGGGGACCCCCAAAATTTTTTGTTTTTTCTATTTTTGTGTGAAAATCTTAATGCGGTTCACAGAATACATCTACTTACCAAGTTTCAACAGCATAGCTCTTATAGTTTCGGAAAAAACTGGCTGTGACATACGGACGGACAGACAGCCATGACGAATCCATAAGGGTTCCGTTTTTTGCCATTTGGCTACGGAACCCTAAAAATAGCTTGGTAGGTAGCCGTGTGTACCTACTAAGAAATATCGTCTACGTCTCGAATCTTTTCATAGAATCTATGAAAAGATGCGGAATATGATTTTAGCTTCTCTGTAAAAGAAAACGATGAAAGGGTCTACGAAATGACTACTACCTACATATGCTTCTATAGTGAAAACGTTACAGAACGTGTTAGTTTTACCCAATAAGTGTCGGCACGTCATCACGAGTTGAAGTAGGTACGATAGGAAAGACTACTTCGACGAAAGAGTCTTCAGATCCCGTGTCAGTACGAGCTATGAAACGATATTTGTTATATTCAGTGATTTCAGCCTCCTTATGATAATCCATGCCTATTTATGTTTACAGTTCAGAACTCGCGGACAGACTGGCCGCATTACATATACTTCGTGATCCCCTTGGGCCTGGTGACATGCACCAACTTTGTGCTGTGGTTACTGACGGCTCGCCATTGCGCGAAGGTCAAGTCCGAGGTGCATCGTCTGCAAGCCGGCTCGGTTGGCGACCGCGCCAAGCGACGCTTCCGAGTCGACAGGGCAAAGTGAGTTATTCTTCACGTTTTTCTCCGTGTTTTTTTTTATTACCGTTAGTAAACGGTAAGTACTTCGATCTTATACGAACAAATTGATGTCTTCGATGACAGTTATTACAGCTTATTTGCGCACCGTTGAGACAGTTAAGTGAAGTGGTAATTCAAATAGACGTACATACATTATCAGGAGCCTCAACTATTGAATACTCGGTTTTACTTGACAAAATTAAATGTTCATTTTTATAAAACTATAACATAATCCACCACGGGGGCTCAGTGCGGATTGGTAGATGTCACATGTCTTCGAATATTTGGTTTAAGGACATGCCGGTTTCCTCACGATGTTTTCAATCATCGTTTTGAGAGCAGTGATGATGAAATTAAATACACAAAGTAAAGCGCTTGCCTGGGTTCGAACCCACGATCTACAACTCGTAAATTGGGGCCGTTACCACTGGGTCACCACTAAATGAATACTTACTGTTTGTTTCAATTCGATTGAGGGGAGTTGCTGCTGGGGAGTTTGTTGCGCCACTTCTTCATCCCAGCGAAAGGCACTAGGAAGTGGTGAAGGGTGGGCGTTTTGGGGAACTGTCTCATGTAATTTTGAAGTTCGAAAAGTGCTGATTCTCAGCTTAGTTTGAATAAATGACTTTTGAACGTTGAATTCCTTTTTTATGTGCTGCTGATAACTTGGTAGTCAAAGTAAAATACCTCACAAGGTTTATTTTTGTCTAAAACATGAACCAATTTCAAGCTATTCGTCACCGTCTACAGAAACCGTGAGATGTTTTCAGTATCCGCGAATACCTACTTTCAATGTTTGTTTGGGTTTCTACCGGTAAGCTGTTTACATGTGTTATAAATATGTATTTTATAGATAACTTCATTGTAATATTATTGTAGAAGCTAAAGATAAACACTTCATTTTAGCTTCGGCAGGTTAAAATCTCTATAACTGTGCAGAGAAATATTACAATGTTTATTTAATAATTATTACCTTTTGTAAATATGACTTTACATTTTAAATGAGGATGTTACTTATGTGTTTAACTTGTGTCTGATTAATAAATGACCAGGGACTTTATTAACGAATGAAGTAGGCGTCGACTGTGTGACGTCACGAAGGGCAATTACCCGCCTCGTTTATTAATCACTTGGTGTAACTTAGTAGGATTGCTTGCACATGATTGGCACATTCCCAGTCTTTAGCAGAGACAGTCTTTACGGTTACTTTATGTCAGTTATTCTCTGAAGCTTGATTTATACGGTCCGATTTAATGGCCTGTCTGTGGCATACCATAAGTTGAAGCAACAAAAAAAATTGCACTGTCTACGGATAGTACTAACCACGAAGACGCGCCCCACTCTTCTTCCTGATCTATACATATACAAATAAATAAAATTGAAGTGTCTGTTTGTAACGTCAAAATAACAGCTTTTTAGGGTTCCGTAGTAAACAAGGAACCCTTATAGTTTCGTCATGTCCGTCTGTCTGTCTGTCCGTCTGTCTATCTGTCTGTCTGTCCGCGACTTAGCTCAGAGACGCTTAGTACTAGAAAACTGTAATTTGTCATGGGTATACAGGGTATACATATTAATCACGCCGACAAAGTGGTAAAATAAAATCATGAAAAATAATTTTTTTTCAGGTACCTCCCCTAGACGTAAAATGAGGATGATTTTTTTTTCTCAATAATCCCATAGTGTGGGGTGTCGTAAAAAGGTCCTTTAAAAATATTGACAGTTTGCATAGACCATTTTTGGATTTAGGGATCCGTTTTCGAAATATTAAGCTTTAAAGTGTTAATTTTTGTTAGAGTCAAGTCCCCCCCCCCCTACAAGCGGTTGATTTTGGGTATGTGAAAAAATTTACGGCAGTAGAATATACAGTGTGAGTCTTCATAATGTGCACATATCGAAATGAGGAAATCTATGCTTAATTTTAACGACAGAAAAAATATTTAAAAAATCTAAATATTGTTTTTTATACTTTTTATGAAATTAAAAAAAAAATTGTAACAAAACTGTGTAACTTTTAAACTGAATCAGCTATCGCGATGAAACAAACTCCATAATGATTGAAAGTAAGTAGCCGTCCACATAAAATTAAAATTGAGAAAAAAACTACCCTCAATTGAAAATAAACATGTTTTTTTAGTAAAAATCTGTATTTTTTTCTTCAATTTTTAATTGTAAAATTTATAAATAAGATAATAATAAAAAGAGAGCAAAAAAAAATTTTTTAAAAAAAAATTTTTTTGTAAAATTTTTTTTTTTTTTTTAAACTAAAAAAAAAAATTACCATTTTTTCCGTCGATAAAATTAAGCATAGACTCCCTCATTTCGATATGTGCACATTATGAAGACTCACACTGTATAACGAAATTAAAAGGAAAACTATCACAGCTAAGTAGGCTTTCCAATTTAACGAGTAATAATCGACCAACTTACATTTGCGGTTGCAAAAACATGTTCTCCCATACAGAATGTTTGGGAGAACATGTTTTTCTACTACAAAGTTAAGTTTGTTCTTAGGATAAATTCATCCCAACTACGGAATCCTTCATTGTGCGTGGTTGGACACGCACTTGGCCGGTTTTACCAAATACTTTCATATGAAAGTATATACGGTACATACAACGAAAACACAAATTTAAATTTTTTGTCTGTCTGTCTCTTTGTTCCGCCTAATCTCCGAAACGGCTGGTCCGATTTTGACGGGACCTTTACTGCAAGATAGCTGATGTTATAAGGAGTAAAATAGGCTACTTTTATTTTAGAAAAAGAAAAAGAATTAGGGTCCATGCGGGTGAAGCCGCGGGCAGCAGCTAATCTCTAGTAAAACACTAGCGGAATGTTGCACTCTTGTACTGCAAGCGTTTGGGAAGAAGAGTGGGGCGCGTCTTCGTGGATGGCACTATCTGTAAACAGTGTAAAGACGATGCTTCAATTTTATCTTTTGCAACGGGTAGAAACTAGCATCGTGTAAATGGGGTTTAAAGATCGCTTCGAAATTCAAATCGAAACGGCGTGAATTACTTTAAAAACAAAAGAACTAACTTTGAAATCTATATTTGAAATGCTCATTTGAGTGACATTGCAAGTGAACGTTACAGAAATTCTAAGGGCCGTAGTTCCGCTTCTAAAACTGACAAATCATACGAGAAAAATCCTTGACTCATCATTAAGGGAAGTGCGCACATTAGATAACTTGTTATCATAAGGACAATCTGGTGAATCATTAAACACAATACATTAGCAACAAACTATCAGCACAGATTACTTAATAATATTGGTTGTTATCACCGTAAGTGCACTCTCAGCTTATTTCTGGTAGCCATTTAGATTTTTCCCTAAAATTATTCTGTAATAATTCTGCAAAATTTTACAGACATTTGTTAGCACATGGTTAACACCAATTTAATGTTATAAAAATGTCCATGGGTTTGACACGTATTTAATGAAGACCCGAGGGAGACGGGGACATCGTTATAAAACGTTTTATAATGAAGTAGGTACGACCTTTTATATAATTAATGATAAGTACTTAGTTTTTATTATGTCGCGAAAAATTATCTGGTTTGACCTTTTAGCCATTGTATTTAAATAGAACGAAATACTAGATAAAATATATATATATAACATGTAACACTACAGTGTGTCTACTGATATTATTTGTTCAGTTATACTATACAGGACGTTAATGAAAGCAGACCCTTTGTATTAAAATCCCAACCAAATGTGTTGCAATTTTCCCTGATACATTTTTATTTTGATGTATTCAAATATTTTACCAACATTTTAGCTCCACTATTGAAAATGTTGGTAAAATTTTACTAATTTATAAATTAGTAAAAAAAAGAAACATATTAGAAATCAGTCAGTTGTTAGTTTCATCTTGTTGTCCTATTTTTTGATCATTGAACACCCTGTATATTTATATTACCTTCGCTATAATTTCATTAATTCTTATCTATATAATTCGGTCGTATTATTTTTGTGACGTACATACTTATAGGAAGGCAATTAATTAGCCCGACTTGCGATAGTGAACGCTTGCAATAGGAACAATGAACGCGGATATTATTCGAAGTTTTTTTCCTTTATGTGCTGTTTGTGTGGCTAAGTATTTAGTCTAGGTATAGGTTTGGTTTTTCCAAATAACAGGTAAATGATATTAAAAAACCGGAGGAATCAGGGAAAGGGAATGCATTGTGCAGGGACAAACTGACGTCATTTAATTATACATATCAGAAATAACTTCCTTAATGGGTCTTGTTTATTATTACCTAACAGTTACGTAGTAAAAGCTCACTTCGAATGTTGTTAAATTGCAAAATACCTTAAGGGTCCTTGAAATGCTCAATTGCAATTGTCCGTTTTTACGTGATTGATACACATTGATGCGTAAATTGATCGTCTACCAAATGCAATTGAAGCGATTGACAATATTACTACAATAGAAATTGATGGCAATTGATCAATCGCCATTGATCGTTTCGGGGACCCCTTAATCGCGTCTTCAGTCTCAGAAATGAACAGAATTAATCATGGATCATTTTTACTATCTACTGAACATCAGATGTTCACTTCCGTCACAGTTAGATCTGTAAGATTAAGTGCTGTGATGTTTTGTACCTAGATTTGAATGATGATAGTGCGACAAATCAGGTGGACTGACCTTATGGCAAGACGAAACGGAATTAGTAACATTTTGCACTTATGTGCTAATTTTATTGATTAGTGAGCAAGTGAGACTGAGGTTTTCCTTATTTTTCCTAATATGATGAAAACAAGGAGGGTTAATAGTAGCCTGAGGGCTTAGTCACTATCAGTGATAACGATGATGGAATTTAAAAGTCAAAAAATTTGACATTAGCTTCTCGGTATGCCAAAAATGTTGACTTCGTGCCACTTGTCTAGGACCTCCGAGTTTTTTTATTTGACCGTATCTCTATGGCGCCTCTTGACTCACCAAAGCAACAGTAAACCTATGGATGACAATGACACGCAATTAATCCATAATACTGAGTTGATAATTCGCACTTTACATGCAGTAGAGCCAATTCTAAGCAATAAAAATACTTAGTAGTTATTATTATACGATTTTAACGTTACGGATACCACTTAAAGAACTATAAAACTGGGACCTTTTTTAGGGATATGATATCAGCTTCCTCTATAATAAATGGAGTTGTGATAGGCATGTTGCTAAATGAATTTTAGGTACTAATAATGTTTGCTTTTCCCATTTTCCTGACACACGCAGAAAACAGTTTCTCGAGCAATTATTTGCCTGAAACACCCATCATGGCTGTTACATTTGCATGAGTAATAAGTAAGGGAAAATACTAATAACATAGTGTTTTACCATTGACGATCTAGTTATGTTTGCGGGGCCAACATGGCCTGAAATCGCACAAATCAGAGAGATTTGGAAGGAAAAAGGGGGGCCTTTGCCCAGCAGTGGGACACAACATAGGCTAACAAAAAAAAAAAATGTTCATTAGACGTTTGTTAATGGAGTCTCTACGTATATGGTGGGTTGGTCTTAGGCCACCGAGTGTACCTACATACCAATACATAATTTAGGTACCTAGTACAGACGCCAGCACATCAAGCTACTACAATCTGTCAAATTTATTTAATAGATTTTCAACTTTATCGCTGAAATTTAAGGTTCAAAGTTGATTGAGAAAATTTGACAGTTTCGGGTAGCTTGATGTGCTGGCGTCTGTACATTACTAGGTCGGATGACTCTTATTAGTCTCTCTTAGTCTACAATATGTTAGTATCCTCACGACTAAACTGTTTCAGGGGTTAAGATTAAATTAAGTGATTCAAGACAGGGTAGACTAACTTTTTATTCAGGAAAAAGTTTTAAACGGTCAGAGCCACTGGCATCGCTCTTGCATAAAAGTCAGTACAGTACCCTAATTGCGTAATACAACACAATCTGTTTCGATTTAAAACAGATTGCTAATTCATTGCTTCATAAGTTTGAAAAAAAAAATCTGCTCAACAACGTAAATAACGCAATGCATGTTGTGTTGAACTGTCAAAATGAAACAAATTAGGTAAAATTGTTTACAAAAATAAGTTACGCAATTATGGTACAGGTTTCAGTTTTAGTAGAAGCCCGAATAGTTAGTAAAATGTCCAACTTTTATATCATAGATTTTCACAGTATCTAATGGGGTTTTAAAGGTCACCTCATAATTGTTCTATGTGAATTACTGACTAGACTTTTATAGGAATGAGGAACCGGTGTAAAGTTCACTCATCCTCTCTATACAGACTTTCTCTCTCTGGTCAGAGGATCCTCCCTTTTCTATAAAAGGGAGGATCCTCTGACCAGACGGGTATCGTGTTTGGCGGACAACTGCCCCACGATTGAGGTCGGGGAAGTTATATTTATGGTGTTCGCGCGGTAAACTTTAATTGCACGATACAGGATTTGTGTGACGTCAGGTCTGTGTTGCGTAGTTCGCATGTGGTGGTGTAGATGCCGCTACTGACAAAAAAACCCAACTGACGTGTGAAAATCTGATTTGTAGCAAACGTGGAAAAACGTTTTTCTAATATACCGATAATGCGTTCACAGGTACGTGTTGACCGGAAAGCTTTGGGTGGTGATGGGTGCCGGCTGGATCTCCGAGCTGCTGTCGACCCTCGTGTCGCAGCCGTGGTGGCTGTGGACCATCATCGACCTCATCAACGAGCTCCAAGGAGTTTTCATCTTCCTCATTCTAGTTATCAAACCCAAACTATATTACCTCATCCGAAAGAGGCTAGGTAAGGCAGTTATTGGTATTTTATGTATTCCTAACAATGGTGCTAAATTCTCAAGTAGTTTACTCGTAAAACATTTTATGACATTAGTGTTTACGTCTGGAAGAAAACAAGCAGAGATCGATACAAATCTAATCCAAGAGATGTAACAAAACAACGAAATAAAATATGAATTGTCATATTAAGGATTCTTTCTTATCATTAAGTTGCAAACTAAATATACATAATATTACCTACTTACCTCGTGAAGATAGTTGATGTACGTGTGTTTCCCCTCATAATCAATCAATATAAGAAGAACAATGAATGCCAAATATATTTATCATATTTATTTTGAGTTAAGCGATTAAGAACAGCTGTTACATAAATTCACAGAACTGTTTGTCTCAAGCGTGTGAGTCAGACTCGATAAAATAATAACTTTATTTAGTCATTGTTTCAAAGTTTCACGATGAGTGAGAGATGATTTTGTTGTTTTCAGGTTGTTCAAGGATACCGATTGAATCAAGTATATATTAGTGAAAATATTAATTTTTGAACGTTGTATTGTCTGTTGTTTAATCTTCACTTTTCTATTAACTAGCAATGCCACTCTTAACGTGGTCTGCCTAGCTCGTTATTATGACCGATTCGCTTGATTAACTCACAACGCTATATAACATTCCAAGTTAGATTAGGTATCTATATGCATTGTTAACTTGTTGTAAATAATTAATTAATTTAGATACCGTTATCTACTTAATCCTCGTTAATGTCTAATGAATGTCCTCTGTAAGTGCACCCTCAATGTTGTCGTTAGGACATCTCTTGTTTTGCAAATTATTTCAAATACATGGTGTTATGAAAAATGCTTGATAATATTATTAAAATTAAAACACTTTCCACGTAGGTAAGATATTTAGAATAAAAAAAATATCTGTTTAAGTTTTGTGCTAAATTGTTAACACCATGTAGATGACAAGACCTAAAAGTTTATTAGGGTGGGTCACTAAAATTCGGAAAAATTTAAGTTGGTCTATAATTTTCTGATAGTCATTTTGTTGTCTTTGAGACAGTCAAATAATCAGTAAAATGTTGAATTTCATTACTGAAAAACCTCTCACGGGAAAATGACATCGTCCCTTGTAAATAAAGCCTATAAACATTTTAAATTTTTAAAACAAATCAAACACTTCACTTCGAACGTGCGAGGAAACTTTCGATTAGACGTTTTATAATTATGGCAGATTTTGATGAGTATTTTGGCCCACCTAATAATATTTTTGCTAGCTATTGGTGACTAATATTGTACTAATACGACAGGGCTGGAGAAGCCGGACGCGCAGAAGAACGGTACGTCATCATCATCTGCGAGGACATCGTCGACGTTCCTGTCCCGCGCGCTCAGCACCGACGAACGGAACAACACGCGCCTGTCGCTACAGAACAATGTCAAGCAACCCTAACTGCGACACAATACACTACGTACAGCTGTGCAAGGTTCTTTTGGCGTGTGGCAAAAATCGGAACTAATGTCGCCATCTTGTTTTTTCAATACAATTTCTTGGACAATTTCACACATGTTTACCATCAACGCCCCCCTGACAATGTCATTGAAGCGCCAAAAGATCCTTGTAACACTCCACGTAATCTTAGCAGATATCTGGCGTAGTCGGTGGTCGTCGCTGAGGCCGAAACACGTGCAAAAAGCAACAAAGACAAATGTTTGAGTTAGGTATACCTACCTGTTGTAGTAAAAAAAAATCTGAGCATATTAATTTGTATATCGGTAAAAAATTAACCTTTCATTCAATGGTAATTTGATGGTTTCCGTTCCCTGTTAATATAAACAGCAGGATTGCAAAAATAAAATGTATCAAATCTATTTCCAATAGCTGGATTTCGGCCTCAGCGTCGCGGTCGTAGCGTGTCTCCAACACAAGCTCTCGACACAATAACACGCTTATGATAGCATGTTCTTGTTCGCATTCAAAATCATCATTTTCATATTAATAACTTTTCAAAATTAAATATTTTAATATTGGTCTAGTCATAGAATAAGCGATTAATAAGTGTCATCATTCATTATGTTTAGTACTTACTTGAAATGTATTGTTTGAGCAATTTTGCTTTGATTGTATGAATGCTAGGCTCTAACATATAATATTGAATGTAGTGCCTATTAGTATCTATGTGGCTATGATGAGTTCATGGAGGCTGTTGTTGTAGAATGATTAATAGTTTTATTGCAAACTACAACAATATTTAACTGATTTAGTTATTAACTTAAAACTGTTATTCCACTAAGATTTTATCTAAGGGCGGGAGTTGAATCAACTTTATTGATTCAACTGAAACCTTAAAACAGTATTGATACCACTATTACTATTATTTATACTTATGTGACAATAATGTAAATCAATTAATTTTGCACCCTTCGTGGTGTCACTCGTCTGATTAATTTTAAAATTTTTGGTAAAAGAACAAGTAGTTCATGAAAAATTATATAGAAAAACCAGGCAATGTTTTGTATAAAACACTATTACGATGGTCGAGGTAGTAAAGTGAGTGACGACCTGAATGTAAAATCTACTGCAAGTCTTTTTGAATAATCATAGAGAAATATTTACGACACATAGAAAATATTGTGAACATAGCTATTAAATTACAGTGCTACGTAAATAAGAAGTTATTTGCTTATTTAGGTGTATACCTACCTAATATATAATTGTATTATGTTTTATCTCCCAGTCTCCGAACTGATACTTAAGTATTTTATATTTTTAGTTTTTAGCTCATTTGATAAAGTACCTGCCTGTGTGTCTATAATTTGTTTCGTGTAAAAGTTTGATTGTATCTCTCGCAGCTACTTTTGTTGGAGACATTTATTAATGCATAAAGTATTTTTAATTATTCGTCACAGCCATAAAGTACCATTTATTCACAAATGCTGCCGTATTATTGCAGATAATGTTTATTTCACTTCATTTTATCAATGTAAAAATATATCTGCCTATTTAAACTAATTTTAGAAAGCACAGTATTTCTTAAGAAGTGAGCACATACCCGATTTATGTTTTTCTGGGATCTAAACTTATGACTGAAAACCATTAGACTGAAAAGTTGCAAATTGATGATTTTTATGATAATGATTACAGGTGCACCCGGTAATCATTATCATACTTAAAATATCATGGGAATTAATTGATGGATTAAAATAAATGAATAATAAAATTAAATGTATGAAACAGGTGCCTTAGAGTCTATGTTGTCTGAAACCAGAGAGATTTTGTATGAAGGAATAGGATCAGCGTAAAGACACGGTCCGTTTATATTAATTATACTTAGACATAAAAAAACTGGTGCAACTGTAGAGTCATGCTCCTTTAAACGTGACGAAAATTTATAGATTGTAGCATGTGCAATCCTTAAGGGATTGAGAGTACTTATGACAAAAAAATCTGTCGTTTGGTACAAAAATACAATTACAAATAGGTTTATTAATTAATTTACATATTTTATTACATGATTTATCCTCTAATAAAATTATATGAAACTCTAGATCGTAGTTCCATCCCTTATTAAAAAAATCTAATTCATGAGTACTTTCATTTCCTAAAAGATAAAATGAATAAAAAATCAGCCTGTAAGTTTCATTATGTCCTCTAGAATTCAATGTATTTTATTTATAATTAAATATTATGTGGATGACCAATCACGTTGACACTAGAATTAATTTGTTCCAAATAAGTAGGTATCTACCTATACAGTGCACAATGTATGTATAGTTTTAATATTTAGTAGATAAGTATACTTATTATAGTAAAATAATACACTTTACAAAGTATAATGCCTTCACGAATCTGTATTTTAATTAGTATAAAAAAGTGGATAAGGAAAAGACGAAAAAATAAAAACATTCTTCATTCCATTCCTGTGGTACTTATTTACCGAAGCAACACTTCACAAATACCTATTTGCCTGCTTCTTCTCCACCGCAATCAACGTCCCTTCTCTGTTCGTTACCTTCATATCATATGTAAAGACAATTTAGTGTACTTTGAATTTTTCATCACGACACAAGATAGCTCCATACCATCGCATGCGACAATCACAAAAAGTAGGTACCTACGTCCAGGGTTATTTGATGTAACGTACAGACACCAGCACATCAGGCTACTAGTCTGTCAAATTTGTTTAATAGATTTTCAACTTTATCGCAGATACATAAGGTTCAAAGTTGATTGGGAAAATTTGACAGTTTCGGGTAGCTTGATGTGCTGGCGTCTGTACAATGCAACGAATTTTTCACTATTTTCACGACATGTACTGTATAATAAAGACAGAAGACTATGAAAAACAATACAAAATTATCAGATTGTCGGATTATTGCCTGTCGGGTTTATTAAATAGGCCCGTCTGATAATATTTTACGTTTCAAGAATCCTGGAAGTTTAGCTAACTGCAATTTCCTCACACTGTAGAACATAATAGAAGTTTTCTTCACACGACCCATACAAATTGTGTGAAATACATTTAAAGCTTCTATAGTGTGTGGGTGACAAATACACAAAGGTTGGAGTCAAATAAACGCCTGTTGACTTTGTTCTGTATTCGAGGACCAAACCCAACCCTGCCCTACAAATGGTACGGTCAGCAGAATAGATAAAACATTATTCGATACTGGAATTCCAGGAAAATTATTTTCTTTGTTGGCATTACTAATTTCGTAAGCTAGGGTCTCTAAACACTGCGGTGGCGGTGGTAAATTTCAGTCACCACATAGCGTCTGAAATTTACCGTTGAACTACGTCACTGAAACGTTATTTATGAAAGTAAGTTGGTGTGTTTCCCTAGGGAGCGTTTTTTTACACTGTAAAGTCAAACCCCGATGCCATCATTTTTATGTTGCCCGTCACTGTGGCCGTTATGTGGCAGCCACCGGTGTTGCGGTCGTAAGCAACCGTAGCCTAAGTGTAATCGTATCCTAACCGGATTCTATTACTAAAATACCAGTGGCACATATATGTAACTCTCAATATTTTGTATGGGGACAGAGAACGTATATCATAAAGAGTGCGAAAACGAAGTAATTACACGGGCAAGCGATAACGTATTTTAGTTGCTGACTGTACCTGTGCTGCAGTGCAAATGACTGTAAGAGTTTATTGTTTTAGGCTTTAATAACATCTGAAGGGCTGGAAGGCTGTTTAAAAAAAAATGCACTATTTGTAGAAACTTTTAGAAGTATCTCAGGCCTATTTATTTAGGCACTGACAGCAGTTCTCTTGCTGGTTGATTGATGAAAACGGTTAACCGAGTTGACTTTCGTTTTCAATTGCAAGCTTCAGAATATTAAGGAAGATTTTACTTAAACTAAAAAAAATATACAACAATCGAGTATCTTTGTAAATATTTTATTGCTTTTATACTTTTTTCGATAATTTCATCATGATATTTTAAACATCTTTTCATAAAACGATTTTTAAACGTGATAAAGTGTAGAAAACAGACAGTGATGATCTTATAATATTATTTAATAATACTTTTGTGATAGGCGATGTCTGCTGAGTTATGTTATTTATAATTTAAATTTATTAATTGTGGTATTATTAAAAAAATAAATTGGTCCCACAGTTCACGCTAAAATAATTGAATTTCACGATGCGTAATAATTACTTACATAACAATGTGACTTGGGGTGTTATTTACAAATGATACAATACAAAACTAATCAGTACGTAGTGGTATCCGTACGTACATGTTTAAGTGAAGAGACATTTTTACACATAATATACAGACTACTTACTTATTCATCTAAAAATACATATCAACAATGAGCAATGGTGCTGCATCGAGCCTTACATTAAATAGTTAATTGTTTGTACCGAATAACATTAACAATATCTGTTCTGATACCTAAACTAAATTGTTTTCATAAATAATAGCAATACTGATGACCACTATGCAAAATAAAACTTATAGGAATATAGTAGACAAACGTACTTATAAGTTAAATATGGTCTTACAGTGGTAATATTTCATAAAAATCTCGCTAGTGGAGTTTAATTATTACAATTTAAATAATAAAATTTAACTAGCGAGGTTCTTAAGACACCAAATAATTAAGTATACACCTTTATCACATGAACGTTAAGTTATAGAACTACAAATATCTTACACTAAACCCTCTAAGTACCTAAATCAAATTGTTAGAAACAATGTTTTCAAAACGATGAAAATTGTGTATGAAATAATTTTACTGGTCCATAATTTTATTCACAATAATTATTAATAAATACTAGGATACTATAAAATATCAACAAAATGTTATGTGTTAAACATGATTTCACTGAATAAAGTGTAATGTGCAGCTCAACATTTTTTTAAAACAACACTAGAATAAAATTAATCTCCACAAAATTGCGTAACTCCTCTGTAATCGGTTAAGCTTCTATAAAGCGGTTGCATCGTACACATTTCTTACATGAATTCGTAGCCAATCTCGTAAGTTGAAAAGAAATGGATGTGATCCGACTAAACAATTCTATATTTAGTAAGCCAGAGAGGCGTTTGATTATCTTTCGAACAAAATGACTCATGTCATCGTAGTGCGCATTGTTTGCAGAAAGGCTTCGTGTGAGAATCGTCTTACAAAATCCCTGTATCAAATACTTATACGAGAACAAGAATATAAAGTAAAGTAGGTCGATTCGAACAAGGTCGCAAATGGAATGGCATCAAAGATCGGAGTAGGGTGGAGTTTACTGCAGTCAAGAGCTGTTGTGTCCGGGCTGCACGGTGATGGGCGCCGGCGTGCTGGTGGCGGTGGCGGCGGCGGCGGCGGCGCGCGCCTTTGGGCTGCTGGGCCGCGAGTCCTCGGCCTCTGCTTCCGCGTCGCGCTCCGCCACCTCCTCCTCGTCGATGATCGATATGTCGCGGATGGACGGCCGGTGGGATCGTCGCCAACCTGTACAAAAGTATTTACTTATTACATATCCACGTATTATCCACATGAGCAAAACAACAGTCATATACCTATAGCAGGAAAATAAGTATAAAACTCCAAGGCATGTAGATATACAGCTTATTACAAACAAGGTTGAGTCGTGAGCAGTTGAGTCTATCGCGCATACCGTGAATTGTAAGATAAATCAGGTCAAAGTTTATCCGATTACAGACTATTTTGTGAGTATTGTACTTATGTCGGTATTTAATAGTCACTAAAATGTTGAGGACAGTGCACGTTCCCCTTATAGCTGTAATAGTGACGGTATTATGCAGTGGTATTTGTGCTTTAAATATTTACCAAAAAGATGCAGTGGCAGTGACCGATAACTTTCCATACAATAATCTGGACCTAGAATCTCTCCAGCTCGAAAATGATGTTGAAGTTATACCAGAGGACGACATCGGCGCCATATTAAGAACAGTCGAGGAAAAACAGAATGAAAATGAAGATTTCCAGAAGGACACTATCTTTGAAGAGGCAGATGACGTTGTCAAACAACGTGTGACACGGCAAGCGACTCACCAATATTCACCGCTGTACCCACAACTACCATCAGGGCCTCCGTATAATCCGTATCAACCACAATCTAATAATAATCCTCCTGGTCAAAGCCCATATCAACAGCAACCTGGTTATAATCCTTACGGACAAAACTCGAATCAACAACAACCTGGCTATAATACTTCCGGTCAAAACCCAAACCAACAGCAACCAAGTTATAATCCTTTTACTCAAAATCCAAATCAACAGCAGCCTGGTTATAATTCTTCCGGACAAAATACGAATCAGCAGCCGCCTAGTTTTAATCCCTACGGTCAAAACCCAAATCAACCGCAACCTACTTATAATCCCTACGGCCAAAACCCGAATCAACAGCAGCCTACTTTTAAACCTGCTGGTCAAAACCCATTACCGCAGCGGCCCCCACAGTGGAATTCAAACAGTTTCAATTCCTCGCAACCAGGTAATCAAAATTACAATCCTAATACAGGTTTCCCTAATCCTAATCAAGTTCCTTATAACCCATCCTCTGGTCAAAATCCGTACAATTCTCGCCCTAGCTTCCCATCCTATAATAACACGTCTCCAGGAAATCCGTACAGACCAACAAATGGAAAATATCCTCTCCATAACCAAACATTTAACTCTTCACCCAACCCAGGCAGTTTAAGACCTCCAAGCGCGTCCGGTTCTAGTTTTACTACTCCATACGCACCTTACAATCCTCGGCCGAACCAACCTCCTTACAATAATTATCCCCCCTCATCTGGTAACAGTCACCCTGTTCAACAGTTCAATTCGACTAGCCAACGACCACCTTATAATCCAAGTCAGTATCCTTCTTATAATAATTCTCGTCCTAATCCAGCACAGTGGCCAAGTTCTACCAACTCTCAATATCCTAACTCCCCTGGCGCTCGACCAGCACAAGGCACTTATAATGTCACATTGCCCAGGACACCTCAAAGTTCTCCTTACTTTCCAGGACCTGATGGAAAATTTCCCAGTAATTCTTATAACCCTAGTATCCCCAACTATCCTCCTCAGAATAATAATCAGGGTCAAAATAATTTCTTCTATCCTCAAAACAACAACAGTGTGTCGTATGATCCCCGGAGAGTTCCATCGCAGAACTTCTCTTATCATTAATTGTGTGTATTAAATTGTAAACATTTTGTATATTTTTTATCTTTGTGCCTATTGTAAAAATAAAAACGTATTTGATCTTTGGTTCCGATTATTATCATGTTATTATGTCTTTTACGTTGCTCGAATACATTATATCGGTTGGGTCTAAAAATATGTTATGAATTAAATGATTGATGAAATTAAAGAATACCGTTCGTTATTTTTATGAAATTTAAGTCAACTGAATAGAATTGGACAAGATGCTATGCCACAGCAATTTTTATCAGTAAGTGCCAAGTAACTATCCACTTTTATCTACTCTCGTATACTTTTATCGACTCTTCATTGTAGAACTGCTAATCGACAAACAGAGTTTTGCACACAATCGCTGCTAATCATTTAGCAACTATTCCGAACACATACATTATTTTGTACTGAGTAAATTATAATTAGTAATTACATATCAAATTGCATCTGTTTATTTAAAACATAGTAAAGGAGGTAAAACAATCACTTACCTTCCAATACAGGCGGCTTAGTGGTTCTTGAGAGCAGTTTGGGCCCTGTGAGCGTGATGACGATGGCCCCAATCGGCGCGGTAATGACGATGGACATGATGCACACCGTGATGACGGTCTCTGCGTACCGTACCATATCTTGGTTGGGCTCCCCGCCGCCCATCTTGCGCACTTCATCCAAAGCAACTGGACCTAGAGCGGCCTGGTAGAATAGAAGACGTTAAGTTTGAATTTCAAAAGTGGATCTTTATTCAAATAACTTAAAATTTGAAGCTGAGGTTTTGTAGTTTAAAGCCTGAATTCCTCTTACGCTGATGTCGGTCGCGTACGCAACGTACGTTCGTACGCGCCGCTGACGTCAGCGTCGTAGACGCAGTATGGTGCTATATAGAACACAATCTATATACGCACGCGCGACCGACATCAGCGTAAGAGGAATTCAGGCCTAAATGTTCTACTAATTTTTTAATACAAGAAACTAGTGACATTTAAGTTGTCACTACTAATGCCGGGGCTACATTGTTGCGCTATCGCGAACTTTACTTTGTGTGCTCTCTGTTGCTCAGCGAGATGTCGAGCGGTGTGCGAGAGAGAGCACGCGAAGTTCGCGATAATGCGACAATGTAGCCCCAGCATTAGAAACACAATTTTTAGTTTTAAAAAAACTAGATGTTGGTAGGTGTTTTTGTATTTACCTGAACTGTAGCTTTGGCCATCCAGGCAAGGCCGACGAAGATCTTTTCCTTCATGTTGAGGTTGCTGCGCACTGCACAGGTACTCGTGACGATGGTACGAAGCACCGCGCACGTCACCAAAATACCACCTCCAATCAACACCAAGCGAGGTTCCAGCTCTGCAATCTGAATAGGGAGAGATTCTTACATGAGGTAATTATTTGTATTTTTCGTCTATTTAACTTGAGTAATTAGTTCTTGAATCCGAGGAGGTCCTAAGGCGTCGAAAGGATTGTGCCCATACAACAGCATAGTATTTTCAGGATTTGACGTGATGGATAGATTATTGAAATGGTCAATAAATTGTAGAACCTTATCATTCGTTCATCTACAACAGACCATATCAAATCGGTTCAGATCTGCCTTCACATATTGTAGGTATCTCATAAATTCTTAATTAAACTATTAACAACAGCCCTTTTTGAAGCCCAGTAAAATCATGAGTACGTTATGACAGCTACAACAAATGATATTGCATTGACTCTGATGGATGGTGATGTAATCACACATCCCATACACGAGCGTACGAGGATTATACTCGATAAGTACTCATATTGTTTAATAAATAGTGATGAAATATAGTTGAATATAATTGTAGAATATAAATATTTTCTTGCGATACTTTTGTGTAAAGCATCAGAGTCCACACTACTGGCCGTGATCTCTTTAGGTTCGCTACCGTTAACGTTTTTATCCATAATCACCAGGATCACAAACGGGTAAGTAATGAAAAAACCGGCCAAGTACATGTCGGACCACGCACAAAAAATAGCACTTTAAAGCTTTATATTTCGCAAACGAATCCCTGAATCTAAAAATGGTTTTCACAAACACAATGTTTTTAAAGGACATTTCCAATGATACCCCTCACTATGGGTTAAAAAAAGAAAAAAATTACATCACCACTTTACGTTTATGAGAAGTACCCTAAAAAAAAATGTTTTTCATAATTTTATTTTACCACTTTGTCGGCGTAATTAAAATATATACCTATGCCAAATTACAGTTTTCTAGTACTAAGGGTCTCGGAGCTAGACCGCGGACAGACAGACAGACGGACATGACGAAACTATAAGGGTTCCTTGTTTACTACGGAACCCTAAAAAGCCTGTTCTTTTTCTTCTTGCTTGATGATGAAGTTGAAGATATTTGTAAAGTTACTGTAGGTATACTTACAACGACTTGAGCACCGGTAACTGCGAAGAGCATAGGTTCGAAGAACATCCAGAAGATTTCGAAGGCGGTGGCAACAGGATTGTCTTCCAGCTCCCAGCCAAGGTCTGTCCAATTCTTGCAGGCCACGAACGCGAATGCGATAACAGCCAATGGTCCTGAAGAAGTAAATTGGTGTAAGAATTACAATTTAGGAATTAAAATAGTCGAGAAATGATAACAATACTAATCAGAGCTGAAGCAGAAGCATGTGTTACTTCAGTGCTTAACAGTTCCAATACACATCTGGGGGCTTACCACCAGCTCAAAAGCAGTATTATTTTAATATTACTTCAGTGGGAGAAAGAGATGGAGCTATACGTCCTGTAGAACTTCATCTCTTTCCCACACTGAAGTAATATTAAAATAATACTGCTTTATGAGCTGGTGGTAGGCCTCCAGATCATCAGCGAAACCTAAGAATTTGCAGCTCCCAGAATTATTATGTTTACCATTTGCATTACAATTTATAACCAAACAAATCACATCGAATACAAAACACGTGACATAGATACGTAAATATTAAACAGTGGACAAAATAAATCATGCGTGTGATACCCTTTTCCAATTCACATTGTTTCCTTGACTTTATCGGTTGTCAACACAGTCATTGACTTATAACAAGGCATTGTTCGGTGAAAGCCAGGCACTACACCGCGGAAAACAATTATCCGTGGTTGTTGACTACAGTTTTTACAATTACTCAGTTAATAAGATCAACGTGCTCGTCTGTACGTCTACCTATGTGTTTGTAAATTCTGCGGAATATTGAGTTTTGTTTTATATGGCGGGGAACTGAAGTTGATTTACTGTTTGTTGCCGACTGTGGTTATGAAAGTTTTACTTTATGAACATTTTGAAAGGCGATGGGTATCGAAGTGGTATCGAATGTATCTTGATAACAGTTTTTATGCTTTTCTATTTCAGACAGATTTTTTTTTTTGCTCTTGGATGCGCCATATATGTATTACAAGCCATTATTTTTAAAACAAAAGTTTTTATGTAGCGTTAAAGTACGCTTACCAGCACCACCCCAGCCGATCTCCTCAGACCCCAGCACCATCATCAGTCCGCCAGCCAGCAGCATCAGCACTCGTAGAGGCACCAAGAAGGCATCATTGCGCTCAGGAACAAATTTCACCAGGTAACCGCATAACACTCCCAGTACTATACCACCGATCACACTAAGTGGGCCCTGCAAATTAAAAGTATTGCATTTTATTAATTAAGGTTGCATATAGCGATGTCATGAATAAACCGTCCGATACACCCAGGTCGACCTTACTTTCGGTAGCGAGGCTGACAGCTAGTAACCTGACTATTCTTTAACTACAGCACGAGCTCACTTATGCTAGTACTGATATGTGCGACAGAAGAAGAAGCGATGAGTGAAGGTCAACTTGACCAACTATGGCCAATAAAGAACATGCGACACCTCAGTCCGCGGGGGACAAAGCGCGGGGGGCATTTAAATGTGGAATCACGCGCTACAACCCAAAGTTTAAAAAAAAACTACATATTCAATCAACTCAGCCTATCGCTGTCAACTGCTGGACGTAGGCATCTCATAGGCTGCGCCACAACCACCTTTTTAAGGTCATCGGTCCATCTAGCACAGGGAGGGGTTCCCAATCTTTTAACATACGCGCCCCCGAACTTTCTATTAAAATGACTACGCCCCTGAGTTACTTTATCGACATAAACAGAAAAGCATAATAATGTAAAGTGAGCGAAAGTTAGGTCGAAAATGTTTGCACCCCCTTGTATAGGTTAGATTTTCTTTATTGCAGAAAAACTCAAGAATTATAAGAATGCATAATGTAAGAGCGAGCAAAGTGAGTTCGAAAATTGTTGTACAATTTTGGATTCGTTACATTTTTCTTTCGACCATTTATATAGAAAAAGGAGTTACTTTGTCGACTTATGCAGAAAAGCTGAAGCTCATTTCACAGTACCTACCTATTATGAAACGTTCGGGTTTTGAAAACTAGCGTTATAGTTTTCAAAACCCGAACCTTTTCTAAATCAAGAACATAAAATTCATTAAATCTATAATTTATTACTATTAGAGCCGCCATTGGTCACCCTACGCCCGCCGAGGGGGGTGCGCCCCACCGGTTGGGAAACCCTGAACCAGCACATATAAGTCGAGTTTGAATCTAATATTGCCATACAAGATATTAGGAATGTGCATACATGACCCTGATAACAACGAAGGCAAGGTTAGCCAGCTTATAAGTAAACAGCTACTGGCAAAGTAGCAGATTCAATAGTTCAGCGATGTAACAGGATGTCCTTTTGTTCACTAATCATAGCGGCAGCTTAGTCTATTGTTGTGAAGCATGCACACAATACCTACCTAATGCAGTGTAGTAAAAACAACAGACTGTATATACCCTTAGTACTATAAGTTAGTTATATCTTTTAGTATCTACTTTGAGCTAAGTTTCCTTCAGTATTTGGAGTTAAGTATCTTGGAACTTAAATCCGTTTTCCAGTGGGCTTTGTAAGCAATTTGCTATTGAAAGCGCTAAAGCAAAGTCATTTTCAAATAGTTCCTATATTGCAGATTTAACATACCTACTTGTGAATTATTATATGTGTTAATGTGAAGAACTCTGTGAACTGTGGAAGGTAAACACGAAGTTCCAATCTTTGTGGCCCACGAAGCAGAATGAAAAATACTTGTGTTTCTATTTATAGAAGACGTCATTTAAGAAATAATTTAAAATATCGCCTTTATACGTAGAATTACAGTTACATTCTAATTCATTTTTGAAAAGCCATATAAATAATTAAATAAAATTATCCCATCAATAACATAA
Source organism: Agrochola lychnidis (assembly GCA_963680765.1). Lineage (NCBI taxonomy): Eukaryota > Metazoa > Arthropoda > Insecta > Lepidoptera > Noctuidae > Agrochola > Agrochola lychnidis. The sequence continues at coordinate 14,675,537 of OY796858.1, forward strand.
CATGTCAAAAAATGCAAGTGTTGGCAATGCAGTTTTTCTACCTTAAAAAGATGTGAGATATAATTTAAAACAAAGTCTGTAAATTTTATTCAGTACCTATCGATTTGTCATCTTTATTTCTAGGATGACTTGGCCATCGCACGGCAACATAATCACATAAGAATAATAATAATCTACTATTTTAAATACTCCTAATTAAATAAAGCGCAGCGCTAATATTAGGTAGATGTAGATTCTATTGCCGTGTCAAGTCTATTTGTCATCTTTATTTATAAAAGAAATAAAGATGACAAATAGATAGGTACTGAATAAAATTCTTTATCTATTTATCATTTGGGAAGTTGTTACCTTTTCTGCTTTCCGCGTAAGTCTAAGTACACATGGTGGCGATGAAGTTTTCACATTAAATGAGTTTCTTATATCATAGATGACGTTCTTTGAGCTTACACCTTTACATACTACTTTTTTTATAACCATTATCATTCTAGTCGCGGTCCTTTTTTTGTTTTAAGATTTATCAACATCATTTAAATAAATGCATAGAGATATCACCTGACGAATATTAGTAGGTTAACGACCCTCATCCGGCGAAGATAGTTCCTACGTTTATAAAATCTAGAGAAAAGTGCTCTTATGGCATAATTCTCTGTGAGCGAAATTAAAAAAAAATGGACGGCGCGGCGCGAGGGTGGGTGTGATAAAACTTTAAGCGAAAAAGTAGGTTACTGCAAACGACTTGAGGCATAATTCTCTATGCGTAAAATGGGAAGGGGTGACGGGGGTGTGTTGTCAAGATTCGTATTTGCCCAGCGCGTGCGACGACGAAATGAGTCACGAACAGTCCAACACGCCGCGTGTCGTTGAGGGTAGTTCACGAGTCGCCATCGCGCACGCGCCCTTTGATTTTAAGTTACATTTTTTGTTTTGTTTGTGATAGGACACGTGAAATCCGATATTAAAAAGCTTGTTAGTAGTGTTGTGGTGCTGACAGTTCGTGCAAAATTTACCGTTTGTGTTATAGTTTTTTAAAATTGTTTATAAAATTTAGTTAATTGAAAACATCAGTTTAGTTTAGCAAAATTAATTGAAATTATTGCTAAACTCTTGGAGGACCTATCACTACATAGTATAAAACAAAGTCGCTTTTTCTGTCCCTATGTATGCTTAAATCTTTAAAACTACGCAACAGATTTTGATGCGGTTATTTTAAATAGATAGAGTGATTGAAGAGGAAGGTTTATATGTATAATAACCCGGTTTATACCCGTGCGAAGCCGGGGCGGGTCGCTAGTATTTTATAAATATCATAATTAAAACTGTATGATTTAAAATGATGTGCTCATTTGCTCAACTTCAATATCAGACGTATAACAGTAAATCTACTACTACTTTTGCATTATAATTTCTTTTCTAAATGTCAATTACAGCGTCAGAAATGGTCTTGATTGGATAACTCGTTAAACTCGATTGAGCTCGTTCCGTTGCTCAAAATCGTTCATTAATCTATCAACAGTATTGTGTAATCGTCGTATTTCAATTAATTGGTCAAGTGACATAGTTTTACAGTTAATGAATGCTGTTAAAAATCTTAAACAATTCGAACACCTTACTACACGTCTTTACGCAGAATTTCTTGATTTCCTACGTATAGGTGTTCCGAGTCAGGATGCCTTTTACTTTTTTACAAAACTTATGTCATTCTGGCTTGAGGCAGCATTTTGCCAAAATAAAAAGCAGCATCTCAGTCATAAAAAAACCCATTGCAGCTTAGTTTTAGAGATACTGGTTACGCTAAAGTTTTTTGCAGCAGCGTGTTCGCGACGTCTTTTGACAGAAGTTTTAGATTCAATGTGTTTTCGAATTGGCGTACCACTCGCAACAACGTCGTTCGAATCTTCATATCACTCCTATTAGAGGGGGTATAGGCAGCGTAATTGGTATCATTCGTTAGGTATAGAACTAATACGTACTTGAATAACATTCATAGTAAGCGAAGCACTGGAAAACATGATAGACGAGACGATTCCGAAGACGGCGACACTGGCGGCGTCGTCCACGCCTGAAACCGCGAGCACCAGGGTCGGGATGCCCTTGGACACCCCGTAGCCCTTCTCGCGCAGGCGGAACAGGCACGGCACGATCACCGCCGGGGATACGGCCGCGACGATTGATGATAGTAGGAAAGCTGGAATGGTGAAAAATACATGGAAATTAGATGGCGTAATAGTAGCTTTTTGGGATGCAGGAGTTCCCATGAGAGACTAAACACTTGCCAGCGCCCCCTGGACTAAGCTCTGGACAGTCAGCTGTGCTGCCCACCTGATTGGCCATTTTTTTATCAGGGCATGATCTAGTAATCTCGTAGGTATTGCTCATGGTAACTTGTGAAGAAAATGTAGTTTATTTTTTATGTAGTCATGTAACGTTTTAGTGTTTTTAAAATGCTAATAGATAGTAGCTACCGAATAAATATGTATCATGTTGCTATGACAATATCTTCCCAAAATCATTTATTGTGAAGATTTTACGGACCGTTGCACGATCTAACTCAGTCTGTCTTGTAATTCTATTGTGTTCGAGTCACATCAATATTTAAGTTTTCTAACTTAAGTATGTAGGTTAGTACTTATCGGAGGTTACGGTATAATTTATAAGAAGGATAAGTAATGTTAATGGTTTGTAATACATTTTGATAAAAATACAAAGAAACTTTAGAATTTGTTTTAAACAAAACAAGGTCTTGCACGCGACTGCAGACGCATTCTAGGGGAACTAGATCATGTAAAAAAAATTGTCTATGTATTAATTCAGGACACGATCTTTCTGCATGTCAAATTGTTTCCATGTCGGTTCAGCCGCTTATGTGTGATTGAGTTATAAACATACAGACATTTTCACTTAATTTCACACTTTATTCGTTAAGGATATTAAAACTGTTAGCCACTCACCCCAATCCCAGGGCAATCCCAGGAAGAAGTAAGCAAGAACGGCGCAGAGCACACACTCGAAGGTCCAAGGAACTAGAGCCAGCTTGATCACGGTGAGGAAGTACTTCTTCATCGCAGTCGGGTCCAGGTCCAAACCAGCTCGCGTGAGGATGATGGTTAAAGCTATTTTTCTGGAACCCATCAATTAATTCATAAACGTTTTGGTAAACTATTATAAAATAAGATTACATGCAATTTACAAGGAATTTGAAATTTACAATGTCAAGATTTTTTGTGTAATTTTCATGGTATTCAGTCATTTAATTGAAAAAGCCCTTCTTACTTGACAAAATCTGGGGCTCATTATAAAAAGAATCTACTATGTACCTGATATAAGACGCAACGTGTTGATACGTCTCGTCAAAGTTGACGAGACCTATGTTTTTCATGATGATGCCCACTATAAGCATCCCTATGAGGGCTGGCAAGGTGGTGATCTTCAGCATGAGCCATCCTCCGAAGTAGGCGACGATGGTCAGGACGGCGAATGAGAACAACTGACCGCCGGGCGCGGCCGTTTCGCCCATCACGATCCATACCGTCACCCATACCAATATGCCTGTACATAAGTTACAACATAAATATCACGTCTAAATACCTCGAAGGGATTGAGTATAAACCCACAATATGCTAGTTATGCTATACCTCCCATGTAATAGGGGGCGGGTCTATTGTTAACCCGGGCTTAAATCCAGACTCCAGAATATCCTAACGGAAATACCCGTGATACTGACCGACCCATGGATCTTAGCCACGACCCGAAGCTCAGCAGTCGTGCTTGCCACCAACAAGGCACTTTAGTATAATAACCATCCATTAATCAGCTATTCAGTGCATTGTCGGACAAAAGCCTCTCGAAAGTCCAAATAGTTGAGTTTCAGTTATACAGGTTGGGAGTCATCAAAAATCACGATCCGATGTTACGATTTATCCATTGAATGCGCTGTTTCATGTGCAGCAATCATACACGCCCTCGAAAGTTAGTGTAGAATTTAGTACAGACACATAAGTAAACCCGAAAATAATACTGGGCGTCTTCTAATCTACGTTTTCATGGGCAACTTGTAATTGATGCATTCACGTGCGGTGCCGTTGTGAAATTATAAAATTAAGTGTTGCATAAAAATAGTCATAGTTTACCAATAATTAATACTGCGATGTTTTGCGCGAACTGCCGGTATGAAGGACATAGTGGGTAGGGGCAGACCTTCTGCCAGTTCGGTGGTTCCCACGAGGGAATGCCGGATTCCTCTGAGTGACACTTCGCGCAACACGCGTACCACCAAGATCTAAACGGAGGAAATTCATTTAGCTATTTAATTTAACAAAATTAATCGTATCAAATCACTCGGGGAAATCAACAACAAAGTTTATCTAATTTTACATTGCATTTCAAGCAGGAAAACTATAATTCTAATGAAAAAAATCAAATCAAACAATCAATCATCATTTAATGGTACAAATGTTCTATATTTGGATCCAAATGTTAATAATATGTGACAGCAACCGAAATAAAGTACGTATTGAAGTCAAAATCAGTACTTGCCACATACCTTATCAAAATATACATAAAGAAGCCTACTCTAACCCATACGAAGCAAGTAATGTCTTGTGGTAGAAGTTAGGACGAGATTGGTGCTGTTAGCTGTAATATAGGTTTGACCTACTTAGTTGGGCCTAGACTTTTTAATCAGACATATTTACAAATTTTTTTAGCAATTTGTATTATTTAGTTTCAACAAGTTCGGTATAATTCACCTTTTGCGATTGTTTTGGACTATAGCCAAGTGATTGGTATTTGAGCTGAAAGCACAACTTTCTATTGGGTTTTCGAATACTTTCATAATTACAAAAGATTTGGATATGGTAAGTGTAAAAAATCATGCAATACCTTTCGATGTATTCGCTTTGTTGTGACAGCGCCTTTTTCGAGTAGACGGATGATGTCGTGGAATATTTCTTAAATCTGCCCTCGATGTGTGTCTGGCGATCTGCGTACGAACAGTGGAGCGTCAGAAGGCGAGTGCCAGACAGCGTGGCGATCGATCAAGTCGTGGGAACCAGCAGCCAGTATGTACAAGACACCTGCTGTTTCTACATCGTACCCTCATTACCGTCTGTCAATTGACCTTGCAATTGCTTTCATTTATCTTCATAGTATAAATAGCAGTAAAGTTTATAGAAAATTGTAACAAGGTCTTAGAACCTTCCACCAATCTGGGTTATATTGGTTCCGGTCGCTAGTTGGCTCTCAAGTACCACTTTTTTTGGGAGTACCTACAACTAACTACTGAAGTGGTGTGAAAATCTAGCACGAGTGGAAATTTTTGATGATAGTTGTATCCTATACTATTAAATAAGCAATATTTGTATATATACACAGGGCGGGTTCTCGAAAACGGCTCTATCGATTTCGATGAAAATTGCATTGGGGTTTACGGGGGTAATAAATTGATCTAGCTAGGCCTCATATCTGGGAAATTAGTTTTCTCTATTTTCACAGCATCGGGAATGTGATACAACGTTGGTATACCTGGATGATATATGTTTATCTATTTTCACCCGAATAGAGCTCGGTCGACCAGGTACTTTTATTAAATTGAGCCTTGTACAAAGTAAGTTACAGCTGCAGTCACGTTCCTTGCAACATAAAGGACTTAAGTAATTGCATTTAAAATTAACTAAATGTCATTCAAGTATTTGTCGCAAATTAATTTTGAAAGGAAAATTACCCCAAGAGGAATCCATGTCCGCTGCCATAGCATTGTGGAGGTTACTTTTGCGGCGCGAAGGCCCTTCCGCTTTAGCTGATACGCTTCCATTCCTGTTGATAATTAATACACATTATTATTTATATCAGAGTAAAAAGTAATCTCGCAGAAATCATTGCACATAATAAAACCCATCGAAAACAGAATTCCTTTTCGGGAAGTCTGTTTTGAAGTATAGTTACTACCGTTTTATTTATTTTTAATGCAAATTCAGTTTGCATTACAGACGCTTCAAAACCAACCGGTTTGAAAAACATGCATATTTAAACTGTCACCACAAGTTTTGACACTTGGTTACCAGTGAACGGCTTAAGTTACAATGCGCTATTAAAAGAATAATGGAATCCTTTATAACACGTATTGGAGTTTTGTCTGAAATGAACTGTTTACTCGGTAAACGTCAGTTCACCACTAACAACAATGCTGGCAGCATGGCAGTTTAAAAAAAATAGTGTAAAGAAGACTTTTGGAAATTAAGTAATGTAATACAATATATTAGCATTCAATGAAAACATTTTGAATGAAAGTTAATGCTAGATAGATATACAGGGTGGCAGGGACATCGACGCGAAAACTGCAACCATGGATTTAGTACATGATTCTGAACTCCTCTGCGTTGAAAATGTCGGTTATTAAAAAAAAAAAAAAATCTGCTGTTTCATAGAAAAGTGCAATACCTACGCGGTCAAAATGTATGGAACAGCTGAATTTTTTTAAATAACCGACGCAAAATTTCAACGGGGGTTCAGATTCATGTACTGAAATCCATTGTTTCAGTTTTCGCGTCGATTTCCCTGCCACCCAGTATTAATTGTAATTTTCAGCAGTCCCTAGTGAGTTAAAAACAATATAAGTAGTGTAAACAGGTGTTCTGATTATGTACTGCATTGTATCGGTCTTTGACGACCTAAGTTCAGCAATGGGCCACTTTGGTCTGATGCTCTAAGAATATGGAAAAAAGAAGAGAGCAAAGAATGCTGATCGATTTTATTCCTGTAAATACAGCGTGTATAATTAATGGTGTAGTACAGTACAGATCATCAAACAGTACCCTAATTGCGTAACTTATTTTCGTAAACAATTTTGACTAATTTGTTTCATTTTGACAGTTCAACAACATTCATTGCGTTATTTACGTTGTTGAGCAGATTTTTTTTCCAACTTATGAAGCAATGGATAAGCAATCTGTTTCAAATCGAAACAGATTGTGATTGTGTTGTATTACGCAATTAGGGTACTGAACAACTTTCTTTATGGAACCAACATCGTAATAGCGAAAAAATAATCAGCCGTCCTGAATTTGGATGGAATAGGAACTAAAGTTTTGTATGGCGCAGCTGATAATTTTTTCATGATTACGATGTTGTATAGGTATCTATTCTAGTATTTCCTGTCATAAATAATACTTATTTTTTTTTTCGATTTACACTTAACAATATTGTGGTTTAGATAAATGAACTTGGTTTGCATGTAATTTATTTTACTTGCAATTCTTTTGTGGTTGGTCTGCACTCACATACCTACTTTGTTTTATTAAAAGAAGAGCTTCTGCCCATATAAATATCAATGAGTTACAGTGACACATACCCTACACTTACAAGTTATGGCCGTTACGGGTGTATCCTAATACGTGTCTGTTTATACGAGCGTATGTCACCTTGACAAATAATTTATAATAATAGAGCGATTACTCATTGCCACGAGGTACATTAACAATTGAGTTTGGTAAATTAAACTATATTTTCACTCTTAGCCGGTCTATTTGTAATAAATTATATTAATTTCATTATTAAATTAAATTATTTTTGCCACAGGATCACGTTCTTATTACTAAAAAGTGATGTTATTACAGTTTACAGAATTTCGTCTGTATGTAATACACAAATACATAATTATACGGTACACGTGCTCCGCGTTAACACATTGTTTGGATATTATCTTCGTCAATTTATAAACATCATTTCATTACATTTGCGGTTTAACAAGTAATGCTTTTCATCATCTGCCTAGCCTTTTCCCAACTATGTTGGGGTCGGCTTCCAGTCTAACCGGATGCAGCTGAATACCAGTATTTTACATGGAGCGACTGCCTATCTGACCTCCACAACCTAGTGACTAGGTAACACGATACCCCTTGGTAAGACTGGTTGTCCGACTTTTGGGCTTCTAACTACCCGTAACGACTGTCAAAGATCTACAAATGACAGCCGGGGCCAACGGCTTAACGTGCTTTCCGAGGCACGGAGGGGACTTGGTATGTAAAGATGGTCACCCATCCACGGACCAACCGCGGCAAGCGTAGCTTAATCTGATCGATCGACCCTGCAGCTGTTATTACTTAGCCACAAGCCCCTCAACAAGTAATGCTTTTATAACTTAAAATACTACCAAATAATATAATCGTATATTTTTAGCAAATTCTAGGCCATGCATGTTATAAAAACGAAAGTGAAACACAATTAATTTAGTCGATATAATTTTGCTTCGCGCCATTTTGCACAGTATAACGAGTTTTGCTATAAAAATAACGTTTAAAAGGCCGATATACTGAAGAACTATAAAAATCTCGATTCGATCACTTCCGTGTAGCTAGGCTCCTGTATGTATATAAATACTTTCCCACGGTCCGATGTTACATGCGGAGGAGCTTGCTTGCGTTTAGTTACACTGCTTTTACAGTTTTCACGACACGTATAGATTGGCAACGTAGATTAGGTACGACGTTAGTAATTCCTATTGAATATAAAATGTTGAGCGTTATTCATTAAAAAAGTGTTCAGTTTGGATTGCCAGATGTCTTCATTACTCTGAAATTAAATTATTCAGGACTTCTGGGGTTAGAGTTTAGATAGTTAAGAATTCGAAACAAAACAATGCTGTTCGGATTACAAAGTCAAATTATAATATTCTTTTGTTTTTAACCGACTTCCAAAAGGAGGAGGTTCTCAATTCGACTGTATGATTTTCTTTTGTTTTTCTTTTTAGGGTTCCGTAGTAAACAAGGAACCCTTATAGTTTCGTCATGTCCGTCTGTCTGTCTGTCTGTCTGTCTGTCCGCGGTCTAGCTCCGAGACCCTTAGCACTAGAAAGATGTAATTTGGCATAGGTATACATATTAATTACGCCGACAAAGTGGTAAAACAAAATTATGAAAAACATTTTTTTTAGGGTATCTCTCATACACGTAAAGTGGTGATGTTTATTTTTTTATTTTTTTACCCCATGGTGAGGGATATTATTGGAAAGGTCCTTTAAAAATATTGGGAGTTTGTGAAAACCATTTTTGGATTCAGGGATTCGTTTGCGAAATATTAAGCTTTAAAGTGCTAATTTTTGTTATAGTCAATTCAGCCCCCCCTGCCGGCTAAATGGTTGGTTTTGGGTGAGTGAAAAAAATCCCAACAGTAGTTTATATAACGAAATTAAAAGGAAAACTATCACAGCTGAGTAGGCTCTACAGGTTAACGAGTAATAATCAACCAACTTAACTTTGTAGTTGCAAAAACATGTTTTCCCATACATTGCGTATGGAAGAACATATTTTTCAACTACAAAGTTAAGTTTGTTTTTGGGATAAATTCATCCCAACTACGGAACCCTTCATTGTGCGTGGTCCGACACGCACTTGGCCGGTTTTTTTGTATATTTGTTACGCGATTACTCCGCCAATTATGAATTGATTTTGATGATTTTTTTTTTGTTTGGTAGATCATACTTCAGAGGTGGTCCCATATAAATTTTATTACCTTTGCTTAGGTAGTTTTTGAGTTAGCTTCAATAATACGTATTTTTATATTTAGTATGTGGATGATATGATAACTTCTTTTGTGTGGGGTAGGTACCACAACTAAAAAGTGAAAAATAAAAACTTTTTACAAAAAAAAAACAACCGACTTCAAAAAAAACACTACAAAGTGAAAAATAACTTTAATTTCGGAAGTCGGTGACAAAGAACGAAAATTCAAAACCAAAGACACCGACTTCCAAAATTAAAGTTATTTTTCACTTTGTATTGTTTTTTTTTTTGAAGTCTGTTGTTTTTTTTTTTAAATGGCTAGTAACTTCATCAATCATCAGCATCACTTTCGTTAATTGTAAGACTTTCATGAAAATTATGTCGCTTAACTTATTTTTCTTTCAACCAAATAAGTGAAGATCTGCTTAAAGGAAAAGGCTCCATTGTAAACGAGCCTTTATAAAGAACAGTCTACTACTTGCTATTCATAACATCGACTCAAAGGCGTTGCGTTATGTTACAATTTTAACACATACGCCGAAGGTAATATCGTTACATACATGCAAATATACTGACCTGTACTACTTTTATTAATTATATTTTTAATGGAGGTATAGGTAATACTGAATTATAGCGAATTAAATACCATTAAAATGTGTTTAAGGAGGAGGAAAAAGTAATATGTGGATAGTTTTCTTGAAGCTCATCATAAAACTTTTGATTATTTTTATTTATTCGATAGATAAAGTCCCTTTAATTAAATATTTTTTAATACTTTTCATTATTAAGAATTAATTTCAGGAGTTTTTCGTCGTCCTTGGCAATACTTGTCATCCTTGTGTAACGTTTCGATATTTTATTTATTTATTTTATTCTGATTAAAAAAAAAACATAAAATTTAAATACATATTATGTGTGACAATAAAACGCATGGTGAATACATGTAATGTTGTTACCAGGTTGTTATAAGCCAAGTGTCACTGTAGTGTGGAGAACAGTAGAACCAGAAATTATATAGTTTTCAATGTATTGTTTATTCAGTTTAATCAATCCATGGCGCAAGCGCAAGGTGAGTTCATGGCAAAGGCTTTATCGACAGCAAATTACACGCAGTGCAGTGGGTCAATGTTTAGTCACTTAAATGTAACAGGCGATGGCTGGAAACTTTACTCTTTACGTGAGCAATAAGCGCTGATTTTATACGCGATATCCGAATGTAATTAACCTCAACGATGATTGATAAGTACCGTAAATATTTTATGTCGCGTATTTTTAGAAAATCTTTTGAGGAATTGTTGTAAATAAACTTGAAACTATTAGAAAAATATTCTAGTATCTGTATTTATAAAATATATTTAATTTATCCCTTTTTATTTATAAATGTTGTAATCGTGTGGCGTTTATACGTTTGTATAAATATTTATTTTTGTTACAAGGTTGTAGCCAAATCTTCAGTATTTGCTATAATTTTGCAGTAAGTAATTACATTTTGCACCTTCTTTTTTCACCATGACTGTTAGTGTTATTATTAATAATTTGGTTCGAAGTATTAGAATTTTCAATGAAATTATGTTTTCAGATGGTAATTAAAGACACAGTGTGACAAATTATCAAAGGGCTGATAGTAAATTATTCTTTAGAAGTATATTGTGACTGAAATTAATAATAAAGCATACCGAAAACATAAACCTATTGTGTTATAAAAAGATAATAGCAGTCTCATGATGACCGTTCCCTCTAGGGAGTCATACCGATGTCCATATTTGAATAAAAACACGTCGGTAGTGCAGTCTGTGTGTTACCATGACGCGGTGTCCGCCAAGATGTCAAGCAATCTTTATACGATGGATTGTTGATAGTAAATGTGGGTCATATAACTAGAAATATGCATCTACTGCGACCTTAGCCATGGCTTCGATTTTAAATAGCACATGTTAAAGAAAAATAATTATGTGTACGGAGCTTTGCTATCGTCGCCGCGTCATCACAGCCAGCTTGGTCAACATGTGGGGAATTTTTCAGTAAACCTTTGTTCAGGTGTTTGATGCGCGCTACCGCGAACAGAACTTTTCTATGTAGGGACCGACTGGCGACATCGTTCTCGACAGCCCGTAACGTGTGACCGAAAAGATAAGCAGCACTATATGTGCCCACATTTATTTAAATAAACATAGGGTAGGAAGTTATCATTTGACATAAGTAGGTAGGTATTATTTTGTTGCCAATATTATTTCGGTTTCCCTTCCTGCGGTTACTAACGGGATGACTTGTTACTTTGTGCATAAATTATGTATTGGATTGAATGTGATCGTTTTATTTCAGGAATATTTTGAACATGACGTATTAATCTGTATCGAAAATTTAACACTTAATTATTTACATAATAATTAAAACACAGTGTACCTATTTGTATTACTTATGAAATGGAAATTGTTTCTTTTAAATAAAATATCGTGTTATATTGAATTAATAAGGATATATTTTAAACTTACCAATGACGGTTGAGTGCGTCTGTTTCGAGGGATGAATCTGACGGTAGGTAGCTGTCGTAGTGACAACTTAAGCTGCTGTGAGACATTCTACATGGTACTCAGAGAGTCTTATTCACTATAACTAGATTAGCGGGCGAATTTGAGGACTGGTTTACGCGGTGGCATGCCGCTCGGCTCAGCACGCTCCACACCTATGCCGCGGCGAATGTGCATCTTATAAGAGAAGGTTCGGCTGCGCGCGAGTCGGCCGCCGCGCCTCACCCCGGGCACGTGACTGCCTCGGTACGTTCAGTTTCGCCGGCCGGCTGGCCGGTCATTGGCCGAAGTGCAAAAATTTTCCTAAAGTGCAACAGTAGGCCCACTGCCATAAAAAATGCGTTGCGAACTATTGCACGGGGCGCAGACTCGGTGATGAGTGACTAAATGAGCCCGAGGCGTCGCGGCCGTGTTTATACTACTCACTTCAAACAACGCTCGTATAACAGCGGCGCCCGCGCCGCCCGCACAGCCCGCTGCCTCCGATTCTTCCGCACGCATCGATACAATGTGTGCAATCGCGATTAAAAACAGCCAAGTGATTTGTTCCATGTGGTTTTATATGTCATCTGTTAACGATAACTACATAGGTATGTGATGAATACTCAGAACTAACGTGGGCACCGCACCGTTGGCTGTCTAATTGTTACCTACGACGGCTACGTGTCGTAGCCACGCTGCATGCTACTAATTCGAGTGTAAATTACAAAATTAATTAAATATACGTATCATCTTATACACCTTGGTTATTTTAATTAAACCGATCATGTATTTGCAATGTAAATCAGATAAACACAAAATACAATAGTTCACTTTGATAGGTATTAATGAGTTATGTCGCGGTTTTGAAAAAAATAACTATTGTTAATTTTACTTGAGCTTGTTTCAAACATCAATGGGAATGAGCAATATTTCGTGCATTAACAAATTATCATAAAAATTCCTTCTGTTAATACAAACCGTGTCGAATATGTGAGTGAGACGAATTGCTCCAGTACGACATAGGTTGAAACCTTTTGTTAGACCCGTCTGGTTCTTAATCGGTATATTGTAAGCATGACATCTTATTATATTCAGTATCATCAGTAACTCCAGACATAGCGTTTTTGTTAATTGTTCAAATTTGTCGAAATTTCGCATATAAATGACTAAGTTAAGGGTACATATCAGCACCTATTTGAATGTGAGCACATGGTTACTAATGTCATTATAAATAAGGAAGTCGAAACTAAAGTCGCGAAGAGGAAATCGTGTGGTTATCCGGCCTGCTATAAATAATATGAGAAATGAGATAATGACGAGGAAATACAATGTAATACATCCCTATATATAGTTAAATATAAACATTAATTAAAGGGTCGCTATTGAAATGAAAGAATAATACAAAGTAGGTTTATTTGATGATTTGTGATATACAGGGTTATTGGTTATATGTGTCGGCGATCCGTTAAGGGGATGTAGGAGAGGTCATTTGCAACCGAATGACCCTTTACGATCCCTATGCCAATGTCAACAAATTTCGAGTAATTTTTGTCAAATGACTATAATTGTGGACATTTGCATAAGAGTCAAAAGGGGTCATTTGTTTGTAAATGAACTCTCTTCCATTCCCAACATTTAACCAATAACCCTGTATAGCATAACATAGTCAGCCTATATAATGTTCCTACTGCTGGGACTCAGGCCTCCTCTGCATGGGAGGAAACGGGCCCTAATCCACCACGCGGGTCCAGTGCGGGTTGGTAGATGTCACATATCTTCAAATTTTTGGTTCTAAGTTCCTCACGATGTTTTGTTTCACCGTTTTGAGAACAATGGTGACGAAATAATTTACATAAAGTAAAGCGCCTGTCAGTTTTCGAACCTACGACCCACAACAGACTCCTAAGTCGTGGCCATTTCCACTGAGCCACCACTGCTTCTGAGCTACCACTGCTGCAGAGCTATAACTGCTTCTGAGCCACCTCTGCTTCTCAGCCATCACTGCTTCTGAGCCACCACTGCTTCTGAGCCACCACTGCTTCTGAGCCACCACTGCTTCTGAGCCACCACTGCTTCTGAGCCACCACTGCTTCTGAGCCACCACTGCTTCTGAGCCACCACTGCTTCTGAGCCACCACTGCTTCTGAGCCACCACTGCTTCTGAGCCACCACTGCTTCTGAGCCACCACTGCTTCTGAGCCACCACTGCTTCTGAGCCACCACTGCTTCTGAGTCACCACTGCTTCTGAGCTACCACTGCTGCAGAGCCATAACTTCTTCTGAGCCACCACTGCTTCTCAGCCATCACTGCTTCTAAGCCACCACTGCTTCTGAGCCACCATTGCTTCTGAGCCACCACTGCTTCTGAGCCACCACTGCTTCTGAGTCACCACTGCTTCTGAGCTACCACTGCTGCAGAGCTATAACTGCTTCTGAGCCACCACTGCTTCTCAGCGATCACTACTTCTGAGCCACCACTCCTCAAAGTCTATCAAACGTGTCCATTTTAGGTATGTTTTTACAGAAATATATTTGGTTGTATGAAAATCTATAACGTTAAAAGTAGGAAATATAAATATTAAAGTAAGTACCTAGGTAAGCCGTATCAGTACGTTGCGGAAGGAAACTGATTATTTTCATTTTGTTGATTTTAGGGTTCCATACGTCCGAATCACTCGTGCGTCTGTCTGTCCGTCTGTCATAGCCGATTTGCTCCGAATCTACTGGACCAATTTTATTTAAAATTTGGTACACATTTGTGACCCAAACACGAACGTGAAACGTAAATAAATGAATTTTGAATATGAGGTTCACTTTTAAGGGAAAAAATTAGAAAAAAAAAAATGCAAACTGTACCGTGTGACATATCAAATGAAATGGCTTGAAATATATATTTTTTTAAATTTTAAAATAGTTATTAATAAAATTATTAAAGAAAATTGATGTAATTTGTTCATTTAGCCCTATCTCCGAAACTGCAGAGCTTAAAATTTTGAAAAAAATTCAGAGAATAGTTCTATACTTTTAAATTAAGTACAGGAAAACCTGAAGTCTATGGTCTCAAAATAACATGGTAAATCACTCAATATTGTGCGTACAATAGGAGAACATGTTTCTCAACTTTGTTCTTGGGATAAATTCATCCCAACTACGGAACCCTTCATTGTGCGCGGTCCGACCGTACTTGGCCGGTTTTTTTTTAAATGGAAGATAAGGAGCTGTATAATAAAACTATTTAAGTTTGAATTATTTATTAAGTATAAGATAAATCCTACTAAGTTTAAAATGCATAAGCCATTATAATAATGTAAAGATACCTACGAATATTAACAAACAAATGAGATATTGTTAACAATTTTCAACAAGTAGGTACTTAATACCATTCATTGGTTATAAATATCTCGTAGAGAAACCAATCAACCGTCTTTAATAAATCATGCGTAATTAGTCAAAATTAGTTTCAGGTTTCAAGATTAATCGTGACAACAACCTACTTGTAGGTTATGCATAACTTAGATTATGTTGTTACGACGAATCAATTACTCAAGCCTCTCAGCAGTTAACACGTTTTGATATTCAAAGGCGGGCAAGATTAGAAGTCGCAAAAGCCCAATGGAGGGTCCATCCGTAGCCGGACCCCCATCGCAACAAGCCTGTAGGCGATGGACCGCGTGACACGTCCCCAACACCTCCCTTGCCCTCAATGGTACATTGCTCTATCCGTAACAAAAAAATCTGTCAAACTCATAGTTACTATACTCCGTTTGAAATAAGATTAGACATTTAAACAAACCTTTTTTACAGTCCGTTCAACCGATTTTGACTTCTATTGCGTAGGCATAAGGATGGCATTAAAAGCAAAAAAAATGGTTACAAACCAACTGTTTACTGCAGCTGCCATTTGTCATGCCACCAACGCAATAGAAGTCAAAATCGGTTGGACGGACAGTAAAAAAGATTTAGTTAAATGTCTAATCTTATTTCAAACGGAGTATAGTTTACCAATGGCCAATGAAGTGTAACTAATGTGGAACATTATGTGCAACAGTCGTAATAATGTCCTGTACACAATAGGTATGCGTGCTATGATTAAATGTAGCTATCGATAACTTTTCCATTGATATATTTAAGAAAAAAATACTGCTTATACGAAAATTTGCATGAAAAAGAGGTTATAACTAAGTTCATTGCTATTTTCCTTAGATGTCATGAAAATGCCGTACACTCATCTACATAAATTCGTGGTGACATTGGTGCCGATTCTCTTGTTCACAAACTAAACTAAATTTAAGTTCAGTGCATCTTTTTCTTACAATTTCATTAAGAAAAGGACAGAAGATAAATTTTAGTTTAGTCCTGTCAAATTAATCATCGCCTGTCACTCTCCATACAAGTTTAGACGTGATTAAAAACTTGCCGACTAAAATTACGTCAATTTACGTCAAGCGCTGATTAATTTGACAGGACTGAACTAAAATTTATCTTCTGTCCTTTTCTTAATGAAATAGAAAGAAAAAGATGCACTAAACTTAAATTTAGTTTAGTTTGTGAACAAGGGAATCGGCACCATTGACACTGAATTTTATTATTTATTTAAAAGGTGTTTTTTGGAATAACAAGTAAGATAGAGAGACAGAGGCAGGGACGAACTTGACTTTTTTTTCATAAGCCACAAACAGCAGAAGGTAGGGAATGAGGGGAGGGAGGCATTTGCCCTGCAGTGGGACAGAAACGGCTGATGATAAATAATAATAGGTGGTACCTCCTCATCATTTGAAAATATCTAAGGGGCCTTTGTGAGTTGGCTTCGGCCCCTCGTACGCCTTCAAAAGGTCCGGGACCCCAGGGTCCCGAGATAAAAGACATCTTTAAAATAATAAGTAAGATTAATATTATAGCCTTGTTATGATTGCGTTGGTGGGCCGTTATGAAAAGGTGCTACGTAAATGTAACGTCGCCTGCAGTACTTAGGTAGTATGTATCAATGGATAAACGAATGTGGTTGCCATTTGCCATTCTGCCTGTTGCACTGACAAGGTGAACAGGCGCTGAAGATCTTGCACACATTTATTAACAGACGTATCTTGTTTATTATTAAAATAGTCATAATAACATAACATCACGCCTTGTTTCCCCGAAGGGTTGGGCAGAGGCGTACCTGTAGTAGGTACACCCACATTTCGCCAGTTATGTTTAAGTCCCACGTAATAGGGGGCGAGCCTATTGCCATCAACCGGGCACAAATCCAGACTCTGGGCTGCTACTGTGAATTTTCAGATAGAAAAACCCAATAACTCTTTGCCCGACCTGGGAATCGAACCCAGGACCTCATGCTCAGCAGTAGCGCTTGCGACCACTAAACCAACGAGGCAGTAAAAAAAAAGTAAGTAAGTTAAAATAGTCATATAAGTATTTTTCTTTCTTGTAATTTAATGTAATTTAACCTTTCTCATTGTGATGATTTTTAACACCACAGTTAATTTTGAAAAAAAAAAAACTGAAATATGCATCTCATAAAGCTGTCATGAGATCAACTTAATTTAATCTAGAGCATAAGCCATTAAAATGACTGTTAGTGTATTTCTAAATCTAAAAATAAACTCGATAACGGGACCACACAAAAACGTAATCGCAATTACATTTAATTGAGACTCAAAGCACGTGACGCCTATAGGTACGCCTATCTATCATCATTATTGCAATACAATATTGTTTGGACGCCAGTCATGTGATACCTACATACGTCTTGGAAGCAACCAATTGACATGACCTCTATTATCCCTCCCAGTGGCTGTTACTGCCAGACAACAAAGGGATATGTTATGAGTCAGCAGGGTTCTCTTGTGACTGGTCATGATCTATGCCTTTCACAAACAGTGTCACGTGATGATCGTAGGAAACTGTATTAGTTATGCATAGGTGCATGTATTGGGAGGACTATCTATGAGTGAGGCATTGCTCAGTGAAAGGTACGCAGTTATTAGAAACACTTGGATCACTCGTTATGTGCTAAGCTTCATGATCGAATGTCGTCTGTTAGTCGTAAAATACATATCTTATTATGCCGGAAAAATTATGTTTAAATTAAACAATTTTTGATAATTTTGCACAATTGTATAGATGATTTTCAAAATATATATAGCCATAGTACCGAGTAAATAAACGAAGCCTCCCTATCTTTGATTAATTAGGAAGCGTGATAATTATAACCTTAGATTATTATAATCTAAGATTATAACGTAAGCTTAGCATAAGCGTGTAATAATCACGAAATAGGTCAAGAATAAAAGACTTCAACGCTCGCGTTAGGAAAACGTAACAAATTGAAAAAAGGATTTTATCGCGTTTTTGTTTTATTCTATGTTCTTTAAAATACGAACCCCTAAAATAAAAGGATAGATTTTAATAAGACCATTTTAATTTTAATTGCACATAAATAAGAAAGAATATTTATCAGAAAAATGTATAATTTCTTTTATTAATTAAGTAGGTACTCAATTTATTAAAACATTTGACAAATGTGGCCTACCTACCAGAAATGATTATATATTTTGAACACCATGTTATTATCTCATAACAGAAAATATGTTGCACCTGAAATAACTAGCTATAATAGCTATTTAATAACACAAGTTTTTCAAGTTCTCGTTATATTAAAATATGTATGTTTAGGTTAAGGTATTTTTCTATGGGCCTGTGTCGCCTGAAATAAATGGTATTATTATTATTATTATTTATATATGTTTAATATCTCGGGACCATGGGGTCCCGGTCTTTAGGAAGGCGTACGAGGGGCCGAAGCCAACTCACAGAGGCCCCTTAGACGTTTTTAATTAAATGAGGTACCAACCGACGATTATCCCTGTTCGCACTATGCAAGTGCAGCCAAGGACAACCCCCGGTTGGTGTAGGACTATTGTAAGATATGGAAAAAAAAAAGATATCGGACTATGGGTTTGGGTTGCTAAAGTGGACTGGTCACTTGGAACTATGGAAGAACTATGGCCCCTGCCTGATCAATGTTCATATGTACACGGATAAAATGGCAGGGGGTGACTTGCACACTCAATAATGGGCCCCCGAAAACGATCGCTAGCACAAAGTGTCGTAGCAACAAGGGGCAACATGTCCTGAGGTGCTTGAGGAGTGGAGAGGTATTCCACGGCTTTCAGAACAATCCCAGAGCCCGGAAGATGGTCAAGATCCCTACGAGCACTTACTGAAATACTTCCTTCCCCCGAGCACGTTTGCTCTTGCGAATCTCCACTCAAGCCGGCCAATTAAGGCAAGAATGAGGTGGGAGCTCCGTTCCTCGTCAGTGTTCACTCCAGCCGGCCAATAAAGGCAAGCCAGAGGTGAGGAACAAGACTTCTCCCGGGAGATAGGGTCCGTGGGGTCGCTACTGCCCAACAGCTCGCCACATGCTGCCCTGCGGGTTTTTGTATCTCTCTTGGTCTGGCTCCTCATCCCAGACCCGTTCCGGCAAAGTAAACTCTACCGGCACAGACCTAGAGTTTGGAGCGCGCAAGCCCCACCACGACGTCAACGTAGAGATACGGCGGTGGGGTGCTGCCCTGCGGGTTTTTGTATCTCTCTTGGTCTGGCTCCTCATCCCAGACCCGTTCCGGCAAAGTAAACTCTACCGGCACAGACCTAGAGTTTGGAGCGCGCAAGCCCCACCACGACGTCAACGTAGAGATACGGCGGTGGGGTTATTATTATTATTATTAAATATAAAATTATTCCTTCAACCATGTACCTTCCGTATGTGCTCAACAATATTTTTCAGGAGCACAGCCATGGATGCCGCATTCATAACTAGTATTGAGCGCCATCTATGAACAGTTACCATAAACTCGTTGGTACCGATACCGCAGTGAGCGCTGTACTTATTCAATGTAAATTACCGCAGTGATTGCTCAATACATAAAGTACCCACTGTGCGTAGTATTAGTTCTGCACTGAAACTACAGGTGGCGCTACTTTATTGTAGGTTCTTCAGGCTTTCAGTTTTTTTAGTTCACAACTTGGGGCGTAAAAAATACAAGTGAGGTCTTCATTTACGCTGAAAAAGATTTTCTTTAACCATTTTTAAGTTTCGTAACTATTGGTTTTTTGAAGTTGGCTAGAGTTTTAGTGCAGATAAAAGCCGACTTTTTTTTTAATTAAAGCAACCAACTCCAACAGTAATGTCGAAAATTAAGGTAGATTCTACAATTCAATAACCCTCCCCGGGTTAATGAATTGTAGAATCTACCCTAATTTTCATTCAAATCACATTGTGTTCTGATCTCTTTAGTTGTTTCATTATATTTTTTCTATATCTTTTTAATGATTTATTTATACTCATTTATGATTTATTTATACACAAGAAGTGAATATATGGACAGATTAAGAGGAAAACACAGTGAATTGATTAGATAAAATAATTACTAATTTTCCCGCACACTGACATTTCCTCATTCCGTATTTATTCGTAACTAGCTTCTGCCCGCGACTTCGTTCGCGTGGAAGTCGTAAGATACACAGTATGGTAAAATAACAGCCACATTTTTATATAATAGTCTGCCTCGTTGGTGTAGTGGTCGCAAGCGCTACTGCTGAGCATGAGTTCCTGGGTTTTATTCCCGGGTTGGGCAAAGTGTTATTGGGCTTTTCCATCTGGAATTTCTCAGTAGCAGCCCGGAGTCTGGATTTTGTACCCCATGGTGGCAATAGGCTCGCCCCCTATTACAAAACTGGTGAAATATAGGTACACCACTGCGTCCACTGCCTAACCCTTGGGGGAAACAAGGGGTGATGTTATTTGTATATAACTCCCTCGGCCTCCGACCCACCGCGTCGTATCGCATCGCCCGCCCGCACTAATTCTTAGTTTTCGCTTAGTGTTCTTCAGACTTTTTATTTTTGCTCGACTCCTAAGGGTTGTAGCGTGATGTTAGCTATAACCTTCCTCAAGAATTGAGCAATTAAAATCCAAAAAGAATTTTCAAATCCGATTGGTAGTTTCAAACATTAGTGCGTATAAACAAAAAAAAAAATCTTCAGCTTTACTATATTAGTATAGATGAGTTTTGGAAAATAAGCCGCTGCTCGAATATTAAAACTCAAACTCAAAGCATTTATTTCAATTTAACCATTTACAAGACTTTTGAATTGTCATAGTCGGTCAGTTAGTCAGAAAGTTGAAGCTAGTTGCCCATTCCAAAACGTAGATCTCTATGGATAAGGACGGGCAAGAAACTCCAAGGACACTCTTTTAAATATAGACATTACAAAATCCTGGGTACATTATTCTTGTTGCTTCTATAAATGAGAACAATGTACAAAAAATAATCAAAAGTAATTCAAAATATAAGATTAAAATGAGCCTTTTATACAGTATGAGTCTTTATAATGTGCACATATCGAAATGAGGGAATCTATAAAAAAAAACATGTTTATTTTCAATTGAGGGTAGATTTTTTTCACAATTTTCATTTTTTGAGGACGCCTAATTACTTCTAATCATTATGGAGTTTGTGTTATCGCAATAGATAATTTAGTTTAAAAGTTACACCGTTTTGTTACATTTTTTTTTATTCCTTAAAAATATTTAGGTTTTTAATTTTTTTTTTCCGTCGATTAAATTAGGCATAGATTCCCTCATTTAGACATAAAGACTCACACTGTATAGATATTATTAAAATGAGTAATTAAAATATGTTATCTATTATTTACTTAACATAACATCACGCTTGTATTTCTCGAAGGGTTAGGCATTTCGCCAGTTATGTTTAAGTCCCATGTGTGGGCGAGCCTCTATCTATTATTTATTTATTTTTTGCTAACCAAGTGAATTAAAATTAGGTAGGTATGTTATTTCGCTAAGGCCATTCATGGGTTATCCTAAATACACGGAGTTTATATTTAATTCAGGGTTAATCAAATAATATGTACTTATATAAAAGCTAGGGTTAAATTTTTAAATATTTAACCTACCGATATGGGAGGGTTAAGTCGCTAAACTCTGGGCTAGTAATTGCAAAATTAATTAAAGTTATGAGGTACAGCTGATAACTTGTCTTGTATTTTATATTATATTGTGTTGCTTAATTTTTGATGTGGTGTGGTTTGTTTATATAATATCGCAATGATCAATGAATTGCTGTTTTTTGGTAATGACGAAGAAACCATTGAATATATTAGTTCAAACTTTTATGATAGAAGGGTTGCAGAACGATCTGACTATTTATAAATACATAATTCACAAAGACACAAAGATTTCAACTTGAAAAAGAAAGTGTAGTAGGTACACCTCCGGTTCGCGACTAAAATTAAATGTTATGTTACAAAATTTAAAGACGTGAAAGTATTACGAATCGTATTGTAGTGTAAAAGAGATAGGCATGCATGTTCCGTTCATTGTTCGTTCACAAATTATTGGTTGAATTACATATCAGCATATTGCAATTCTATTTTATGTTTCGTCGATTGAACTGCAATGTTCCTAACTGAAAAAACACTAATGTAAGAAAGAAAGATAGATATTTTTTTTAATGTCAGGTTAACTAACCCGGTGTTACTTTTTAGTGGCACAACGAGTTTACAAACTCTACATTTATTTAATTAACCCGACTAAATGCAATCGGGCCTAAGGAGCTACCTGAAATAGTCGTATTTATGGAATGCTGAAAAACTAATGATTTGCATTGTATCCGGTTTTAGCTATTAGATTGACTAACGAAAAATCTGATAATTACTGCAACGTATTCTATAAGTCTTTTTAATATTTTAATGCGCTGGACACATTGAATGTACATACATAGGTAGCTTAATAGTACACAACAGTAAGCAAGTCTTGTGACGGTAATATAATTGTTTAATAACTTTCAGAACATACGTATGAATTTTCTGACAAA
Source organism: Agrochola lychnidis (assembly GCA_963680765.1). Classification (NCBI taxonomy): domain Eukaryota; kingdom Metazoa; phylum Arthropoda; class Insecta; order Lepidoptera; family Noctuidae; genus Agrochola; species Agrochola lychnidis. The sequence goes on from OY796858.1 coordinate 14,698,442, forward strand.
GCATTTAATTCCACTCTGCCTGAAAACTTCAGTATAGAGTAGATTTAGAAAATATAACATGCATGGTATACATGGTGGAAACAAAGAAACAAACAAACAACAACAATAACAACATGGTGGCGCAAACTGTTACCATGAATTTTATTATTGTTTAAGAAATCTGTTGTTCCATAAATTTTGACCGTGTAGGTATTGTAGGTAATTTTATATAAAAAAGCTGATGTTTTATTAAATAACCGACGAAAAAAAGTCTACTATCGTGTATTGAATTCATGGCACCCTGTATTTAGGTTATAATGTCACACAGAGTGAATTAAGAAGGACGAGGTATTAAAAATTGAACATAAAATAATGAACGTGGTATAATTTTTAACATTTTATTGATGCATAGCAGCACGCGTAGCATGACCACCGTAGAAACGAGTTTTGTCGACGGAAGAGTAGACAAAATGACAGATAAACAATCACAATCTGTCATTTTGTCTATTCTTCCGTCGACTAAACTCGTTTCTACGGTGATCATGCTACGCGTGCAGGTAAGTGCAAATTTCACCAATGAAATTGAACGCGATCAACACATCTAACCCGCGTTCAAGAGCTGTCAGTGTCAATATTCCACTGAAAGTAATGACACTGACAGCCCTTAAACGTAGTTTATGTGTTGATCGCGTTCAGTTTCTTTGATGAAATTCGTCCTAAGACCTAGCCAGGTATATGAAATGTATGTAAACTTTGATTATTTTTATTCTAAGTATGTAAAGAGCAAGATTTAGGTAATTTTACCAATGAAACTGAACGCGATCAGCACACCTCTAAATCACGTTTAAGAGCTGTCAGTTATAATTCCACAACAATGATGAAACTGACAGCTCTTGAACGCAATACAATTTGCTGATTGCGTTGTATTTCGTTGGTGAAATTCACCATTAGATGATTGGCTATTTCTCGTCCACGTCAGTAATCCCTATATCGAAGCACGTTATTTGAGCTTGATAACTTAAATCAGCATACTACATACCTGTCTGATGGTAGATTTTCTCGATCTTTGCTCGATTCGTCGGCCATGATGGACACTTTTCTCTTTCCTTCAAGTGAGGGGACTGAGGCGCGCTGTTTGATTGCAGATGGGTTTGGCAGCGTCTGCGCAGGCCGCGGGTCGCCACCGACGGCGCTCGGTGGTTGATTTTGTAAATCACTCAAGTCGAAAGGATATTCCTTTATAGCAGTCATTCGGACGCTCGTCTTACGAACCTGGAAACACAATAATAAACAATTTAGAAATAATAACAAAAATATTATATAAAGGCTTGAGAAGCTTTCTTACGTTATGAATTCGAATAGGAGGCATAAATACAGATTACGGGGTTCCATTTTGTTATTGCATGTAGAGCGTGCGCGCGTTTGACTAACCAGTAACAAATAGCTGCTATCTTTCGTAATCATATGAAACATTGAAGAAGAGAACCGGAAATAAGGAAAACCACAAAAAAAAATCTGACAAACAACCATACAGAATTTATTGTGTGGCTGCACTAGCATGGGGTTTTTCCCCATGTTAGTGCAGCCACACAATGAATTTTAAACTTCTAATCACACGCACAAAAAATTAGCTTCAGGGCTGTCACCACTGTCACTTAGTAGTTACTGGTTGTATTATTTTTTATTAGCAGAGCCCTGTAGACTTGCCACAATTTTTTTTAAATAAATATTTTCATCGAACGGTTGGCTCTCGAGCTATCAGCATCCTAGAAGGGCACTGACGAATTGACTGGCAGAGATATGTTGCGTTTTACAATTATAGTGATAGGATAATTTAAGGAGGAGTAAGGGACAGGACGATTGCCCATTAGTGAATTGTGTGAAATACTGTAAGCTTCTTATCAATAACAATCTCATGCTTGGAGAAGCATAAGCATAGAAATCTAATTCGAATTTTATAAAAAAAATATGCTTAGCAGTCGGTTTGATGAACATTTTGAGAGCGTATATTCTGAAAGTTGGCAACATCGCAAATGGATGTCAAATATTTCGCTGTTTTGATTAATTTGGCAATATTACTGTATGGAAATATGAAATGTGGCTAACTAGCGAACTAGAATATTAATAATGAAATACAATTATAACACGTCATTTTAGGTATAAAAAAGGCATTTGGAAAGTTTCCAAATACTTTTTTTACATCTAAAACTAAATATTCGGTGTTACGATATTAATTTAAGTATGCATTTCATAATCATTATTTTAGTTCGCTAGTTAGCCACATTTCATATTTCCATACAGTAATATTGACAAATTAATCAAAATAGGTGAATATTTGACAGCAATTTGCGACGTCGCCAACTTTTAGGATAAACGCTCTTAAAAGGTTAAAAAGCAGTGAATTTGGATAAACTTGTCAAGTGCACTACTTTCTGAAAATCCTTAATTTAGAAACTAGCTATATTCCAAAGTTTCCAGCATCCAAAAACGATTCATATATGAATAGTACAAAACCATTAAAACACGTTAGCTCCTAATTAATGCTTAATGGTATTCAAATTATGATACGAATTAGTATGCCAAAATTATAGTTAACGTAATCGGTAAGTTTACTATATTACAACAATAAATAGTATTATTCACACACCCAATAACTGTCGTCGTTTAGTCCGATACATGTTGGACTATTTGTCTATGATCCGGTAGGATAACTTTAGTAAGCGCGCGATAATCGGATAAAAGCTGCGCCCGCGCCGGTCAATGTCTGACAGTGGACTGAACAATCGCGAGACTAAATGTTTCAGCTTCAGGGTTTCAGCAAAGAAGCCTCCGGCAACTTAGCAGATAAGTTCTAAGTGACGATGGCTCAACGTTCACTGAGGACAGGGTAAACTCAATGATGCTAATCACTTGTTTCATCACGAATGTTTTACATTATTGTAAATAGAGGAACATTAGAGGTGCTTATTGTTTACATTGTGCTATTATATTGTGGTGATATGCTCTCCAATTAGTGCCTATTCTTTGGAGCCGGTGCAACGTTGCATACACTGCACGATATGTGCAAAATGATGCTACATAAAATATGATTGTACTGCAAACGGTCAGTCAGATCGAGGATGGCGATAGGTTGATAATATAGGTACGCTTAAAGAGTACCAATCGGGAGGCATTACTGCTTTTTATACCCTTAAATATGTTTTGTATCTAAGAGTATTTATAATGGTAGGTGATAATTGAGCCTTTATGCTCTACATTACTTTTGGGTCTATTTGTAAAATATTGAGTATATAAAATATGTCAATAGATTTTTTAAGCCATTTTGTGGTAGCTATATTGTGATAATCTATGGGTTTCCCCAAAATTATGCTGGGCATTTTACCGGTTTATTGACTATAGAAGTTTATAGGTAATAGTTTACTTATTTAATCCGTCCTCATTACCAAAACATCTATGTTTATATTTAAAAATAGTTAAAGACGGAATCCGAAATGCTGAGTTTCAATTTTTGGGATTCATTGACAGCCTTGACTTATGAAACTTTTATTTTCAAGGTTGAAAAGATTTGTGCTCATGTTCACTATTTACAATACAAAGAGCACAATCTTAGCACATGACTGTACTGTCGTGTCTACATAATGCGTTGCATTCAGGACACTTTTAATGAAGTATTGCGAGTGGTGAGGTAACTAGAATGGTAATTAATTAAAAGCTTCGACTGTGGGCTTCGTATTTCCGTTATAATAGTTAGCATTCAAAGAATACTGGTTAAATCAAATATTATACATGTACATCTGGATCTGGATGCTGGCATAGAGATTTAATCTCGATGTGATTTAAAACAATGATAAAAAGAACAAATAAAAACATAACCTTCAGGAATGACATCTCACAAGATTGTTTCAATCATGTCAACAACAATTGACTGGATTGAGAAATCATATCAGTAACTAACGGAAACTAACAAGAGGCACATTTTGTTTAAATCAGATTATTTTGTTAGATCATAGATAATATATATAAAGATAAATCTTTTCCTCTAAGTACAATAAATCATTGTATTATGATGAGTATTTGTTGCCAAGGAAATACCCAAAATATAATCTGTAGCATTCCACCATCAGTATTGTAAATTTTTACAGCATTTAATCAAAACATCTGTATTTGCTTTACAGACATTTGTGTTTACCTCAAGTCACAAGGATGATAACATACACCAATATGATAATATTATTGTACTTTTTATAACTCGCATAATACCTATAGATTAGCAAATCCATACACATTCTTTTTGTAATGAAATCACGCGAATGATTACCACAGTCGTGCTTTGCTGGCGTAGATTAAGTTAACGCCGTCGTAAGTTCAAACGCGTCCCATTGAATTTTTTAGGTGTGTGACTGTGTCTTAAGCTAACTGTCGGCGGGTGGTAGCGACAGCGGTCGCGGGTGTCAGCAGCAGCGTTTATTTGCTTAAGTGGACTCATCACAATCACATGATCACTCACGAGAAGGCGACCACGAGTTTCCAATCATGTTTATACGAATGTATGCGACGACACGCGCTCTCCTAACGCTTATCGCTACCAAACAATTAAACGGATTGCTCACCCAATCATCGTCGTGACGTATGTGTTATGAGATCTTAATTAAAAGGTAAAGGACAACGGCCTTAGTGGACTAGCCATGAGACATCGTGAGCGGCCCTTGGCTCTGGACGCCTGTAGGTCATCGAGGTCAAGTATTCAGGCTTATTTTTTATGAATATCGTATATGAGTTTCCTGTGTTGAATACAAATCGTAAGAAGTAACTTGATATATTTTCCTTAGTCATTGACGGACGTAGTTGGTTTACTCGATGAATCTACCGGTGTCCAGTTTTTTTGTCACCCTACAATATACCCTACAACAGTTCCTAGGTACTATTCATAAAACAGCAAAACGGTTTAGGAAACGTCGTAGCGTCATAGTTCATAGATTACAATAGGTAGGACTTGTAACAAGTCTACATCTCATGACTTGATCACTTGATTGGAAAATTTCCTGTCATTTATTCATATCAATGTAGGTCATCTGGACTCGACAGCTCGTTATACATAGGTACAAATATTTGTATTGAGAAGAGAGTTTAATAAAATATGATGTGTTAAAATGATGAATGCATATAGAAACGTGTTCCTGCATTTAGCCCCTAAGCATTACGTAAAGACACAAGTACCTAATGAGTTTCCGAACATCATCGCTTTGAATAGAAACAAAAGGTGCTTTTTTCGCTAATAGCTCATTAAAAGAGCAGTAAATACATATATTGTGGTCATTCTTTTAAATAAGACAAGAGTTATTGCCAATACACAAGACGTATAAAATCTTTACGTCATTTGAATAATTTATTTTTGCAAAACAATATCTTAGCATAATCAATGTTGTGGAACGACTTAAAAATCCATATCGCTAATAATCGCATTGACATCATTGAAATTTAAAATCAAAATCATCAAAATATTTAATGTAAACTAATATTATAATTAGTTTGTTTGTAATGGATAAACTCAAAAAATATGTAACCGATTTAAAAAATTCTTTCACCTATAGAAAGCTACATTATCAGCGAATAACATGGGCTGTATTTTATCGACTTCCACGCGAACAAGTGGCGGACAGAAGCTAGTTTCACATAAAACTACAAGGGCACTTATGAAACGTAAGAAGCTAGGTGCTCGGTACCAATTGATCGTTTCCTATGTAGAAGACCCGGCAAGAAACTCCACGGTTACTCTTTTAGAAATAATTGACTTTTATAATGTTTTCAAATTATAGTGTTATTAATAGGGTCAGGGTACTTAACAAAATAGAAAACGGTTTACAAGGCCTATCATAGTGAGGCCAAGGCCTATTAAAGCTGGAGAGTGGACTGTAGATCTGTTCACCATTTTCTATTTTGTTAAGTACCTGTTACTTATTGAAAGACCTACACTGTCCTGCTATACCTAGTAACACTGTTATTTGAAAGTATTGTAAAAGCCATAATATTTTTAAAAGAGTAACCGTGGAGTTTCTTGCCGGCTCTTCTCCATAGGAAACGACCAATTGGAATCGTGCACCTAGCTTCTGACGTTTCATAAGTGCCCATGTAGGTTTATGTGAAATAAAATATTTTGAATTTTGAAAAAAAAATTGAGGGCAATGTGTGGGCCAATTTTGAGTGGTTTCCGTAAAAAGTGAAACACCTTTTTTTACTTAGGTAGTATGGTAGCAGCATCTATTTTGGGCTACTAATATAGAAAAACATGCTTTGTTATTGAGCCAATATACCTATATATGTAGTTTCAAGACTTCCTTGTGGCGACTAGGAGATCTCCGTTCATCAATGCACGTTTAAGGCTATCCTCTATTTTGATTAGATTCTATTTTCATTCTTTATTTTTTATACAAAAATTTTACCCAAACACGTTCAACAAATTCATGTTTTTCGCTTACGAAGTAGGTACTTATGATTTACACGGGTGATTTACGAAAGCTATACCCTAACCTACTTAATTAAAACTCAGGTCAAGTGATTTGATTTGCTGTTGTTGTTTCGGCCAGTCAATGACAACGACATGGGTACCTGTAATTTAGCTATCATGAGGCTTGACAGGAGATTAATTAAGCAGAAAATCTGATTTGAAAAAGCTAGGTTGCTGCCCTAGCTTTTTATGCATGATAGTGACTTTGCGAAAGGGGCGCCGCACTAATTAGCCAGCATAATATGTTTATGAAGAATAGTTACCTATTCATAATGATTGGCTATGCAAGTAACCGTTTGTGTTGATAATGTCAATGAGAACATTATGGCAGTAATCTCTTTCATGTGACAGAAGGCCATCAATAAAGGTCTGGGTTCTAGTTTGTTTACCAAGTCATCAACATGATTAGCACTACACCGGCCTGAGGGCAACGGGTAACTCCGGCATCACGACTTGCACACATCTCATCCCCACAATGACAAGATCAAATATATTCAATAAATAAGTGTTAGAAATATACCGTTGCAACTAAATGTTCGTTAAAATTAATTGTCTGTAACTGAAATGGCAATGCTGACCCGCTAATCTGTTGCGCTCATAAATTACTTTGTATTTGTATAATATCTTAGTTTTATTAGAATTGCTGTAATATAGTAATACTTAATCAAATAATTACTTGCGATAGGTGACGTGCTTCTGGCGTTATTTAGTACCTATTAAAGAATCAATAAATAGTATTTGGGTAATAAACGATCAATCAGCAGTTTTATTGTTTTTTATTGGAATTGTAGGTGTAAGTACTTTATCGATTGGTGTTGTAAAACAATTATACAATTTCTAGGTATTGTACAATAGATTTATTATTTTTAACCCTATTAAAAATTGCTAGCGACGTCGATTGCTTTGTACGGTTTTACGACTTGACAAAACATGGAGAATTATTATCTTATAGAAATTATAGCTTATGTTATTCAGTGATAATATAGTATTCTACTGGTGAAACAATTTTTTAAACCGGTCCTGTTTTTGAATTTATTCATTATAAACAGAAATACAAACATACAAAACGCAAATCTTTTCTCTTTATTATATTATTATTAGTATACAGGGTGGCAGGCACATCGACGCGAAAACTGAAACCATGGATTCAGTACATCATTCTGAACTCCTCTGCGTTGAAAATTTTCGTCGGTTATTAAAAAAAATCTGTTGTTTCAAAGAAAAGTGTCCTACGCGGTCAAATGTACAGAACAGCAGATTTTTTTTTAAATAACCGACGAAAAATTTCAACGTAGGGGGGTTCAGAGGGTGAGCAGTGGTGGCCCAGTGGTAACGGCCGCGACTTACGAGTTGTAGGTCGTAGGTTCGAACCCAGACAGGCGCTTTACTTTGTGTAAATTATTTCATCACCACTGCTCTCAAAACGGTGAAGGAAAACATCGTGAGGAAACCGGCATGTTCTAGAACCGAAAATTCGAAGACATGTGACATCTACCAACCCGCACTGGGCCCGCGTGGTGGATTATGGCCCACTCCCTCTCACAGAGAGGAGGCCTGTGTCCCAGCAGTGGGAACATTATAGGCTGATGATGATGATGATGATGAGGGGGGTTCAGAATAATGTACTGAATCTATGGTTTCAGTTTTCGCGTCGATGTCCCTGCCACCCTGTAGTGTAGATAAGTTAGTTAAATATTAATTTATTATACACATAAACCTTCCGGAATAAATTCTCTAAACGACGGTGAAAACGGCCTTAAAATTCGTTGGGTAGTTTAGAAGAACAACACGGTCAAACAGACAGACACAAAAAAGCGACTTACATTTTGACTTTGACTTGTGAAAAGTGTAAATTTGTTGTCAAAATTCAAGACTTGTGACTTGAGTTGACCAACAACAATAGCTAATCAATAGTTAATATCAATAGTAGGCATGAAATTAGAGATCAGAATTAATTAAATAGGCTTTCAGAAATCTCGGATGTAAATTATCTTTGAATGTGCCCTATATAAATTATTTATATGGCCATTGTTCTCCATTGTATATTTATTTTAGTAAATAAATATTAACACGAAAATACTTAACAATTGCATTATTTTGTACCTCATGTTATTGCTACGTATCGCTATAATATTTATTATTTTTTCCTGATTAATACAATCTTTTCAAATATGAACCTGTGTGGGTATTACTTTGGGGAAAACAGATAAACACCAAAAAATAAAAATGTTTTTATCGTACAGCTATCGTAACTTGATTAATTAGATTTTTCTTTTATTGAGAAGTCATGATGTGGAATTGAATATTATTCGGGGAATAACCTCGGTCAATACATTGACCCCACATAACACTACACCCACCTATGTTTTACGAATAAATATTTTGAGTTTGACTTTGATAACCACCAAATTTTTAAAGGTTCAATTGATTTTGACAAAAGTATTGACGTTTCAAAATAGTTTGTTATCCTTGTAACAAACTATTTTGAAGAATCCGTAAGTTCTTTGGTGCTAGGCGGTGTCACCTAAAGTAGATAGAGTTTTTATTTTCGAGTCATAGGTAGGTTTTGCGAATAACTTAATCAATCTAAATGTTAAATTACTGTAATTTCTATTAGTAATTATAACATTACATTTAAGTAATGTCATTACTACTGACAGTGTGGTGATTGGAATGATGATGTGATCATAATAATTTCGTAGTTTTACGTCAATATTGGAATGAATGACATTAATATTAATGTCATTATTACTGATAGTGTGTGGACCGCTTTAAAAGAGGGCTAGTCGAGTACTTAATTCAAGTCGTCCAAGTCATAATGGGGATGATTTTACGGATATTACACCTATATATTGTTTACATTTACGCTATTAATTGGTTAGCCCCGTTTAAATAACAATACAACAACAGCTGTTCTTTTTACTATAGTAAAAGAATCCAATAATATCCATGATCTATGAGAATCCATGTTGATGTCGCTCAGTGAGGAGTAAAGTCAGAACTTTTATAATGCTTAGCACATACTCTTTTATTAGAACTCGCAACGGGACCGCACTCAAGGGAGTCTAGCCTGTATCAGGTTCCACGTAAAATGTGATAAAAGCCTTTATTCGAGGCGTGAAGTTCAATATGACATACCTACGTGCCTACTTGATGAACGTATCGTACTGAACAATAGGACTTTATGAAGTAGAAATAAGAGAAATACTCATCTAGGATGTAGATTTCATCAATTTGTTTTAGGGTTCCGTACCTCAAAAAGAAAAAACGGAACTCTTATAGGATCACTCGTGTGTCTGGCTGGCTGCCCGTCTGTCACAGCTAGTTTGCTCCGAATCTACTGGACTAATTTAGTTGAAATTTGGTACACATATGAATTTCTGTGACCTAAACATGGACGTGTACCCAACGTAAATAAATGAATTTTGAATATGGGGGTCACTTTTCGGGGGTAAATTTTAAAATAAAAATAAAAAAGTTTTGCAAACTGTACCGTGTGATATGTATAACCATACCATGTTTAATGAAAGGACTTCTTGTAAGGATCTAAAAAAATACTTTTAAAGATATTTAAGAAAATTTATGAAAATTGACCATATCTCCGAAACTACCGAGCCAATTTTTTTTTGACATTACAGGAAAACCTATAAGAAGTCTATGGTCTTAAAACAAAAAAACGTAAATCTCTTAATATTATAATTATATTTACACAACTACGGAATCATTCATTGTGAAACGTATATTAATTAATAAAAGAGAATGATAAGTTAAAAAAGTAAGAATCTTCTACTTTTTTTGTTTTTTAACTGACATGTATACATACCTAAGATAAACGATAAAATTAACACGATCTCGATATTAAATACACCCACTTTTCACATAGGTAACCACAGAACTAGAGGATTCAGGTATGACACTTATTACTATAATAATGTTCAAGGAATAAGTTATTTTCCATTGTTTTTATTTTTATTACATGCTCCACAATAGGCTTCGCGCCCCGCGTTTCCTTATGGCGCGGTAACGTTAAAAAAGAAACAAATAGACTAAACAGTTATAGTCTATGGTTATTGTTTACATCGCACACATTAATTGGGTACATACCTATATCAATTAAACTCTATACCACTAGTTACGGTCTACGATTCTCGATTGAAAGTCTTGCTTCGTATGGGAATCGACTACGACACAACAACAATTACGTGAAAATATCACAGAAAGGAACACAAAAGGAATAATACAGACCATCTTGCTCCAGTTGATGATAGTTTCACTGTCACTAGGCCGAACTACATATAGTTCGAGATATTCATAGTCTGATAAACAACAATTAATTGAGTGTGGCTATAGCCATGAGGCCGCTGGCGCGTCCTGTCGATTAGGTATGTGAGGGCACTACTAGCGGGACACTGACGAACCCACTTGGTCGTTGCACAGACTCGCTGCGTCCTATCCATGCCAATTGGATCACAACAGCGTTAACAATCTCAACAATACAATTTCACAAATATGTGTCAATTTATTTACAATACAGATTTTATTTATTAAATGTTTACACATATATTTGCATATGTTTTATGTGTAAAACGAACATTATCGTTGAATTATCATTGGTAATGAGGTCGAGGTGACTCCTGCGACGTCCTTCCTATGGGTTGCGTTATTGGAATGAACTAACGGATTTTTCTTATTTTATAAACAACACATAAAATATCTTACAAGATATAATCAAAATTTGTGCTTGGGTTACTGACTGAAAAAGAGGGTGGGTCTATTTTTGAGCTGTCAGATAAATCTTATTTGAGAATATTAATATACTAAGAAATGTTTGTATTGATGGCAAATAGGGCCTTGTAACCCAATTGTGATTATTAGTAAGAACTAGGACTGTCCCAAAAACGAACTAATTGTTACTCAACACAGCATCTGAACTCTTAATTTGTATCAACCCACGATTCTGTAACGATGATTAGTGGTATGACGAGACATAAATGTTTAGACTTCATCGACAATAATGAGAAACAGACAGCAACTTTTCCTTTGTAATTAATATTCCTATTTCGTTTAGGGATACGTTACTTACTTTGTTTGCGTGACGGTCAGTTCCCAAGGTAGTATAATTTAGAAATATGAGTTATCGAGTACTGATTATAGTGGCTTACTTGCAATTATTGGTATTTTCATCATCATTGACTCGGTCTATGTCCCTATAAATCATCACTATCAGTTTAATTAAAACAATTACATATACACGGTGGAAGGGACATCGTGACACAAACAGCTGATCTATAAATTTAAACTGCGTAGGTATTGCATTTTTCACTCGACGCTCGGCACCGGTCACGGACGGTTGTGTGCTTGCGCTCTCCCGTTCATGACTCATTGCCCTGAGTCATATTTCCGTTGCGTTTCGTAACGATTTTCGTAGTCGCTCGACTACATCCGATCTCCGATCGTTTATCGATCGGGCATAGATCCACCAAAAAGGCCTTTTTCAAGGCTATCTTATTTCTTTAACAAGAATACTCGTCTGTAAATTCACTAGGCCCCTTCCGGGCAAAACCACAGTTTCGTGGTCACTCGGTGGATACCATACGGTGCCAACGAAACCGAGTGGGGTGTTGACCCAACACACCCGCCGACCCCCTTCAGGGTAAGGCAGTGAATTGGCCGGGTCCCAGTGTTTGGCCTTGGGGGATCTCCTAGTCAACACGTGGTGACAGTTTTGCCTCCACAGCGACACACCTAGCGTGGTCGGGTATCTTCATACCCTTCACACTAGACTGGATAGGACCCCGTTGCACATTAAGATAGGCAACGGGCCAAATCATCCTCCCTGTCTTACCCGACAGGGAGGGATCGTACACATCCCCGGCATTCCCACCGGGGAGATAGGCATAGATAGCCTATTCCCTCCCCCCCCGCCATTATGGCTGCCCAAGTAAACCTCGAGCTTCTCTCGAAGCAATTAGTTCAGCTTCTCGAAGTTATCTTCGACTCGGAGCCTTCCCTCCACGGGAAATATGGGGATCGTCTCTCCAGCCTCTTGAGCATTTCAAGAGGCGAAAACCCCCACCATGATAACAGCGTCGCTACTTTCAGCGACGCTCTCAATACCCCTCCGACCGTAGAGTCGCCCAGACCCCCTCCCCCCCGTCGGAGTCAATGGACACCGACGCTCCCGCTGCTTCTTCAAAGCAACCCTTGTACCCCTCTGGCTCGGAGGAAGACGAGGTAAAGCCCGCTGCTTCCTCTACCTCTTCCTCCCCCTCTGACGACGGCTTCATAGCCGTCCAAGGTAAGGGGAGAAAGAGGAAGCACAGGAAGCAGAGCTCTGCGCAGGCCAGTAAGGTCGCCGCAATCGAGGACTCTGACTCCTCTTCGTCCATAGTCACCCTCAAACCCGCTGTGGTAAAGCAACGCGCTACCGTCGCAACTTGCGCTACCGTAGCTTCCCCCTCCCCCTCCACCGCCCCACCGACCGCGTCTACCGCGAAGGACCCCCCGCGCCCCTCGCCCCCCGAACCGCGTCATCCTCCGCAAAGGATCCCCCCGCACCCCCCGCCTCCCCGACCGCATCATCCACCGCGATGGATTGCCCCGCGCCCCCCGCGAAAAAGATTCCCCCTCCACCCCCCCTGTTCGTACAGGACAAGGGGAAGTGGACGGACATCTCAAAATGGTGCGCTGATCAAAAGATCAGCTTCACCAGCGCCCGAAATACCCAGCAGGGTATAAAAGTCCTAGTCCCTACGTCGCGCGACTATAGGGAACTAACCCGACTACTGAAACAAGTTCGCGTCGTCATAAAACGCATCCCTAGGGAAATCCTCCCCTCTGAAATTCTCGCCGACCTTCAGTCGCAGAACGTCCCGGTAGACGAGGTCCATCGTATGCACCGCTCTAGAGGCGGTGACCTCTACGACATGGTCCTCGTTATCTGTCCGCCCGTAGAGGGCTACCATCCGATCTTTCAAATTCGTTCTCTGTGTCATCTCACAGGGTTCGAGATTGAAAAACCCCTAAAGAGTGGCATTGTCGGTCAATGCCACAGGTGCCAGTTATACGGCCACTCACAGCGGAATTGCCATGCTACACCCAGGTGCGTAAAGTGCCTGGGAGAGCATAGCACTTCCGACTGCCCCCGTCCCAAAGACCGTACCCTATGTACCGTACCTCCTAGCTGCGTTCTATGCGGCAAAGAGGGCCACCCGGCTAACTACCGGGGTTGTTCAAAAGCCCCTAAGGCCTCTTCTCCCAAGCTGGGGAAGCGCTCCGGCGCCCGCCAGCAAAGGGAAACTCCCTCCTCATCCTCTTATAGGATTCCCTCCGCCCTTATGCCCCAACGATTAAGCCCTCAGAGGCCTAGTCCGTGGAATTATCTCCACCACCAGCAGTCTTTCCCTGCCTTGGTGCCCTCTTACGGTCATTTCCCCCCCCGCCCCCCATCTCCTCCCCTCCCACCTTAGGGACCCCCGCTTCCGTGGCACCGCGCCACCCGCGCCCTCCGCGCGTCCCGCGCACTCTGCGCCCACCGCGCCCGCCGCGCCCCCCGCTAAACCTGCGCCTGCTCCCCAAGCTCCGCGTCCCCCGACTGCCGGTCCCGTGACCGAGCAGATGTTAGGTGTTGCCTCGTTCAACATAATCACGTCAAATTACGCGAGTTTTGCCTCCCCGCGTGCTAAGGAAATGGCAAAACTCATCGTCGCCGCCCAAGGCGATATCATTAGGATCCAATCCATTTATAATGCGTATCCGGATATTACGCAAGCCCTAGAATCCCTCGCCCAAACCCCTAAATCTTTCAATGGATAACGAGGCCTTAGCTAGATTTAAACCCCGATCCCTAATAATAGGTTACTTTAACGCCAACGGCATAAAATCCCAAAGGGAAGAAATAGGGCTATTCCTCCGCGATCATCAAATAGACGTTCTCTTAATACAAGAGACTTTCCTAAAGCCTTGCAATCGTGATCCGTCACTTGCCAATTACCGGATAGTTCGCAATGACAGGTCGCGATGTCACAAGGGTGGCACCCTGATCTATTATAGAAAGCAGCTTTACTGCATCCCACTAGACCCTCCCCCCTCTCGGTATTAGAAGTCTCCGCCTGCCGTCTAGGCATGTCAGGTCACGAGCCGATCACTCTCGTATCGGTCTATAATCCCCCCGGTAACACCACGGGGCATTACCATCACCAACGCCTCTCAAACGACCTCTCGATTCTACTCGCTATGAGTAACTCGCTCATTATAGCGGGCGATCTAAATGCCAAACATCCCTCTTGGAACAGTTCGGTAACCAATCTCAGAGGTCAACACCTGTTCGACCTCTCAAACTCCCTGACCTTTGACGTCATCGCTCCCATGACTCCCACCCATTTTCCGCTCACGAATCCAAATCATGCCCCCGATATCTTAGACGTGGCGCTCCTTAAGAACGTCAACTTAAAGTTAGATTCGATAGAAACGGTACAAGAGCTAGACCCGAACGCCCCCCCTATCACTAAGAGGATCACGGACTGGAAGAAAGTAAGCATACAGCTGAAATCCAACACGTCCCCTCAACTAGACTCTATCCCCGACCTTTTCGACTCGGTCGCCGACACCACGGCCGCGATCGACTCACTCACTAATCACGTACAAACCGTCCTGAACGATTGTTCAAGGGAAGTTCCAGCGACGGACGACCGTCGCTGGAACTTGCCGGACGACGTGCGTGCATTACTGACTGAGAAGAACGCGGCCATACGTGCCTACGATAGCTTTCCCTGTAACGCCAACAAAGCCCATATGCGCTATTTACAGAGATCTGTAAAGACACGTATAGCGGAGCTGCGGGACGCGAGCTGGGGAAAGTTACTCGGCGAATTAGAGCCCACCCATCAGGTCTTCTGGGAGCTCCAGAGGAAACTCAGGTCTCCCCAGGTCTCAGCCATGCCCCCCCTGACCCGTCCCGATAAATCCATTTCATTCGACGATGCCGAAAAGGCTAAATGCCTCGCAGACAGCCTCGAGGCCCAATGCACTCCCAGTTCCCTACCTGTAGACAAAGCTCACCTGAAAAAGGTCGACGCCGAAGTCGAACGTAGAGCCTCCCTCCCTCCCGTCGATGACCCTGATTGTCCACTGCCCCCCGTACTTCCGGACGAGGTGCACGACATCATCAAAGGTCTTAAAGTCCGTAAAGCCCCCGGTTCAGATCACACCAATAGGGTGATCCAACTATTCCCTGCCCACCTGATAATGCTTTTGACCACCATCTTCAATGGTGCCTTAAGCAACAATATCTTCCCCCAGTCATGGAAAGAGGCCACGGTTATCGGTATCCCAAAGCCCGGCAAGCCCAAAACCGAGGCCTCTAGCTACCGTCCCATCAGTCTGCTCAAGGTTCTCGGAAAAATCTATGAGAGGCTTATTTATAAGCGTCTCAGAGATTTCGCCGAGACCAAGGGCCTCGTTCCCAACGAACAGTTCGGCTTTCGAACTGAGCACTCTAGCGTGCATCAGGCCCACCGCATCGTAGAATCCATAAGCGCTGGTTTCCAACGCGGGACTATGACCGGTGCAGTATTCTTCGACGTAGCGAAAGCGTTCGATAAAGTCTGGCACAACGGCTTAATATACAAGCTTTACCAGCTCGGCGTGCCAGATCGTCTCGTACTCATCTTACGAGACTTTTTATCGAACCGCGTCTTCCGTTATCGTATCAAAGGAGCGTTATCCACTCCCCGTCCCATTCGCGCAGGTGTCCCTCAGGGCTCTGTGGTGTCCCCCCTCATTTTCACGCTATACACAAGCGATATCCCTAAAGGTTGCGGTAGGTCGCAGTTGGGTCTGTTCGCAGACGACACTGCCATCTACTTCAGCTCTAGATCCCCCGACATCATTCGCCTAAATCTCCAACGCGCAGTCAATAGACTGGCAGCTTGGTTTACAAAATGGCGGATAGAAGTCAACCCCGATAAAAGCCAAGTGGTTCTCTTCACGAAACCGCGTTCAAGGCTCAAAAACCCCCTCCCCCGACCAATCACCATGTTCGGCAAGCCGATCCCTTGGGAGAAGCGAGCTAAATATCTCGGTGTCGTTCTAGACCATCATTTGACTTTCGCAGAGCACATAAAGATGGTTCGTTCGCGAGCCTCTTTCGCTCTCGGTAGACTCTTTTATCTGGTGAATGCACGTAGCAAATTGTCACTTAGGTGCAAATTGCGCGTTTACACGGCGTGCATTCGACCGATCATGACCTATGCGGGTGCCGTCTTCGCTCATGCGAAACCCCGTCATATCCATAGGATGCAAACAGTCCAATATAAATTCCTCCGTAGGACCACAGGTTCCCCCTGGTTCGTCAGGAACGAGGCACTCCACCTCGACCTAAAGATTCCCACAATCCACCAGTTTTTAAAACTCCTTTCCAAGCGTTTCTTTGAGTCCGCGGCCAAACATCGCAACCCTCTGGTTGTCGAGGCCGCCAGTTATGTCCCGAGTAGAATCAGTCATGTTCGCCGTCCAAGGCATATCCTAGTAGATCCCGATGACCCCATAACCCTCCTCCAGGAGAGCAATAGGGAAACAAGTACAGTGTACGAACACAGACGCCTCCCGTCATACCGACCTCGCCGCCGAGGTCCTTTGCGATGTCGACCGCCGCGCCCCCGAGTAAATAATACTCCCACCCGACCCTTGCTTGAAAACGAGGTGCCAGCAGTTGTTGCAGCTGTGCACGTAGCTTTAAATTCCCCGACTAATAATAATGACCAAAACCTTTTGATCCAGCCCGTCCCATTTTTTGATGTCCTCCCTCCGGATAACGCCCTAAGCCGAGGCTCGAACCCCGCAGGGGGTGCCCTTAGTGAGCGTTCATCCTTAAATCTTTAGCTTAGTTATTTGTGCCCTGGCTGGAGGCTTTGAGTGTAGTAGCTTAAGGCAACCACAGGATTGACCGGTTAAACAGCTACGGTTTTCGGAACCAGCTGTGAGATGCCCAACAGAAAAAAAAAAAAAAAAAATTGCATTTTTGTATGGTACAACAGATTTTTCTAAACAACCGACGAGTAATTTCAACCCTGGAATCATGCACTGAATCCATGGTAAAAGTTTGTGTCACGATATTCTGTCCACTGATAAACATCTAAGACACTCCCTCAGTAGCAGCTAGGGTATAACCATACATTTACATTTACAAAAGCCGGCCAGTAAATTTGGAAGTATTTGGAATCACA
Organism: Agrochola lychnidis; assembly: GCA_963680765.1. NCBI lineage: Eukaryota > Metazoa > Arthropoda > Insecta > Lepidoptera > Noctuidae > Agrochola > Agrochola lychnidis. The sequence goes on from OY796858.1 coordinate 14,716,151, forward strand.
ATCTGGTTCAGCTTAGAGTTAAGTTATGGCCAGTCGGACGCACGGACTTAATCCTTTTGAACTTATTGATTACACCGGCTACTGGCTGCTGACGTATGGAAAGCGTCACTAGCTTTCTCGATGTAGAAAGATTATAATATGCATATCGAGTCGCGAGTTCGGGATAAACGATTCGTCAATGGTAACTTATACGGACTGGATCTTATTTTTTTTGCTATGACAGAATGTGACAATTACTTGAACTTATTTATATCTTGTTTAGAAATCACGTGTATGCACGTAAAATTCCGACTAACTCATTAAAGGCAAATTTTATTAATTATTATAACTTATGCCGCGTGACTTAACTCTGAATGAATTCAAAGCGAGTAGGTCCGCCTACACGTTGCATCAGTCACATATGGTTTCGTTACTTATTGCATATTATAAGACTCTAAGGACACTTTCAACTTCGAGGAGGAAAGGAAAGTCTTACATACATAAGATAGCCAGTGAGATTGATAAACCCTTTGTTCCTGCCGTAGTTGTGTAAAAAGAAAAGGAGACTTAAGGGTACACTAGTCGGTCATTCTTCCATACAAACGTAGTATGGTGATTACTCGTCTGTTTGACGGTGTGCGTTCAAAACTAAAAATTATATCAATTTGCCTTGTCATTATCAAGTTCTGTATGGAAGCAGAATTGGAAAAGTATTGGTTTGGAAGTTAAGAGCGTCGAAACTTCCATATTTCAACACTAATTTTAACTCATCTTTGGGCGTAAATAAATAACTTATGTAGTATGAAAATGGCAAAATAGAAACCGTACTAACTAGATAAATAATTTACCTATTGAAAAGTTCAAATAATTTTATTTTGAGTAGATACATCCAGTAGTTTTTCCATAACATCTATACGCCCAAAGGTCTGTTTATGAAATTTTACGCGCTCGTTTTCGTTATAAATCATAGTCTATTTCACTAAATAAATAAATAAAAACTAGATAAATAAATACAAAATAAATAAATTACTTTTAAATAACATGCATATTAGCTACGTCACCAACGAGTTCGAGCCAGCGACTAGTGGAACCTTAAGGGCTAAATAAACTGACTATTGATGATACGATACCCAAGATAAAAAAGTAGAGATAAATATTTGACAAAAGAAAGAATAAATTGCGTTAAGAATATTTTTTGGTTTCGTATCTAAATGGGAATACAATCAAAAAACAGGTGATCATAATTTTTTTTCAATGCTTTGTCCTTAACTGGTGAGGGTGGCCCCGGCTTCGCACGGTGCAATTTACATGTGAAGAAGGGTATTCTGTTCACGATACGTTTGTGCATAAGTTCTGAGCTGTAACCTAACAATAAGTAGCTGTGAGAGATTACCCGTGGAGATAACCCTCCACATACACAAACTCACAAAATTCGCTCGATCTTAAAATTAATTTTCTCACGTCAGAACCAGTACCCTAATTGCGTCCAAACACGATCAATCACAATTTGTTTCGATTTGAAACAGATTGCTAATAAATTGCTTCATAAGTTAGAAAAAAATCTGCTCAACAACGTAAATAACGCAATGAATGTTGAACTGTCAAAATGAAACAAATTTGTCATAATCGTTTACGAAAATAAGTTACGCAATTAAGGTACTGGTATTTTTAACCAACTTTAAAAAAAGGAGGAGGTTATATGTTCGTAGCGTATGTACGTTTTTATTTTTTATTTATGTTCACCGATTTCTCTGTCAACTGTGGACCGATTTTAAAAATTATTTTTTTATTTGAAAGAGTGTGCTCTCGAGGTGGTCTCATATAAATTTTATTAACTTTGTTCGAATAGTTTTTTTGTTAGCTTCAATAATACGTATTTTTTTTCTAATAGTATGTGGATGATAAGTTCCTGTCACTGTTATTTACATAGCAGGTAGTGGTATTTGAATTTGTATGGGGTAGGTACCACAACTAAAAAGTGAAAAACAAAAACATTTTACAAAAAAAAAACAATTTATTTCCAAAAAACACTACAAAGTGAAAAATAACTTTAATTTCGGAAATCGGTGGAAAAAAACGAAAATTCCAAACCAAGATTTTTTGTTTAGAATTTTCGAAGTATTTTTTTGGAAGTCTGTTATTTTTTTTTTGTAAAAAGTTTTTTTACTGCATTGAAATTGTTGTCTCTAACTGTAGGAATTTCCGGATTATACGACATGTGTTTAATATAGCTAATTTCTGTAGTGTAAGGTGTGTATATTTGACCAGATTGATTGCATTTCAACTGTTATTTAATATTATTATTATTTAAAAAATGTCTTTGACATATCTCGACAAGCTGTTGCTCTCGGCTGTCATTCGTGGATCTTTGACAGTCGTTACAGGTCGTTAGAAGCCCGAAAGTCTGACCACCAGTTTTACCAAGGAGTATCGTATTACCCAGTTATTGGGTTGTGAAGGTCAGATAGGCAGTCGCTCCATGTAAAATACTGGTATTCAGCTGCATCCGGTTAGACTGGAAGCCGACTCCAACATAGTTGGGAAAAGGATAGGCAGATTGATTGATATATCTCGGGACCCTAGCGTCCCGGACGTACGAGGGGCCGAAGTCAACTCGCAGAGGCCCCTTAGACAATTTAAAATGGAATGTGGCACCAACCGACGATTATCCCTGTAGGTATGCACTATGGACGTGCATGCAAGGACAACCCTCGGTTGGTGCAGGACTATTGCGGAACATAGAAATAAAATATAGATGGCTATAGTGGATTGGGTACCTAGAACTATGGAAGGACTATGTCCCCTGCCTGACCATGATGATAATATAATCTTCTTCTTCTGCCTAGCCTTTTCCCAACTATTTCTTTATTTAACCATTTATGTACACACAAATAATACACAGACAAGACAAAAGGAACAGAAAAATACGTACACGTGATGCTTGTACGTACGCTTCATACGTGTGATGCTTGCTATGTCGGGGTTGGCTTCCAGTCTAACCGGATGCAGCTGAATACCAGTATTTTATATGGAGCGACTGCCTATCTAACCTCTTGTGGAGGTCAGATAGACAGTCGCAGTAACTGGGTAATACGATACCCCTTGGTAAGACTGGTTGTCAGATTTTCGGGCTTCTGATGACCCGTAACAACTGTCAAAGATCAACCAATGACAGCCGGGACCAACGGCTTAACGTGCTTTCCGAGGCACGGAGGAGTCTCGGTATGTAAAGATGGTCACCCATCCACTGACCAACCCCGGCAAGCGTAGCTTAACCTGATGGACCGATCAGTGCGGCTGTTATTACTTAGCCACGAGCTCCTCGTATAATATAATATTCACGAAATATGGATTATTATTATTTTGATTTTGACATTTAAATTGGTCAGTTTAGTACCTGGTATTTTTTTTATCTCACGGGTGTCAAGATTCTATAAGTTATTATTCTGAAAAGGTAAATTGTTCTGTACCTACTGCAGTGAAATTATTATCCAAGTCTAGTTGTAAAAAAAATCTTACTATGCGGCAAGTGTTTAAAATATGGCAGCTTTTTGCGCCCGAAAACGGTCGCTTGCAACATAGTGTCGTAGCGACAAGGGAGCAATATGTCCTGAGTTGCTAATGAGGAGTGGAGAGGTATTCCACGGCTATCAGGACAATTATTATTATCTCCTTTATTTCACTTAAATACTTACAAATTAAAATTTTAAATATTTTTATACTAATACTTAAATATAAAAAAACTGGCCAAGTGCGTGTCGGACCACGCATAATGAAGGGTTCCGTAGTTGGGATGAATTTATCCCAAAAACAAACTTAACTTTGTAGTTGAAGAACATGTTCTCCCATACGGAATGTATGGAAAAACATGTTTTTGCAACTGCAAAGTTAGGTTGGTCGACTATTACTCGTTAACTTGTAGAGCCGAGCTGAGCTGAGATGTTTTTCCTTTTAATTTCGTTATATAAACTACTGCTGTAAATTTTTTCACACATCCAAAACCAACCACTTAGCTGGCAGGGGGGGAACACTTGACTCTAACAAAAAATAGCACTTTAAACTTTAATATTTCGTAAACGGATCCCGAAATCCCAAAAATGGCCATGGTATACTCATAATGTTTTTTTGAAGGACCTTTCTAATGATACCTCACACTATGGGATAGAAAAAAAAAAACATCACCACTTTACGTGTAGGGGAGCTACCCTAAAAAATTTGTTTATTTTCATAATTTTATTTTACAACTTTGTCGGCGTTATTAATATATATACCCATGCCAAATTGCAGCTTTCTAGTACTAAGGGTCTCGGAGCTAGACCGCGGACAGACAGACAGTCAGACAGACGAACATGACGAAACTATAAGGGTTCCTTGTTTACTACGGAACCCTAAAAAGTAGTAGCCCACCGGTATCGGGGACAGGGTAGTAGCCCACCGGTATCGGGGACAGGGTCCAAATTACCGGTAATCAGGGCTCCAGAGAGAGGAACCTCCTAAAATGCGAGCAGAAAAGAAAATGTTTTTATCATATCTCATCGAGACCCTGGGGTCTTGGACCTTTTCTATTAGTAGGTATAGATATATCCGAAAATGAACGAAATGTAGGGTTAGCGTGTCTAACCATAACAAAATTAAGGTCAAAGCGTGTCAACACTTCAATACCTGTTTTTTATGTTGACAATCGATTTTATCGTACAATTTGTATTTCTTTGACTTTATCGCATCGATCAATATTGTCGCTCAGTAATGTGTCACATAAGCACTTGATACTGTTTAATCGAGGAATCGATCTACTAAATCACGTAAACTACGTAAGATCATAGTCAGCTCAAAAAGTATCTGATGAAAATATAAACAAATGGATATCAGGAAACATATCTGTGGATGTCAATTCATAGAGTCACTTACAAATCGAATGCTTTGATTTGATTATTTGAATAACCCGAAATTTTAATTTTAAATCACCTTAAAGCTGTTTTCCTTTGACAAAAAAGCCTTTATAACCTCAATTTTCATCGAAGATTTTTCAGTGTTAATTAATTACAAGAATTTTTGGAAAAAACGGTGAGCGGAGAGTTATAAAGTTGAAACCCTCTAAATGTCAATGTATGAATGAATGTATGTATGTACTAGTTCCCTTTAGTGAGTGAATGTGTAAGAATTTAACCAGAACAGGGTTTGTTTAGACTTTCAACATATAGTTTTGGAATGGACCATTCTTCAATCTTACTAAAATAATATTCTCTAATAAAAATAATAAATAAAAAATAATGAATAATGATAATGTTAATACATTATCATATTCGAGAATATTATTTCTCATATTAGGCTCATTAACCCTTAAAACAATAAAAAAAAGGATTGTGTGGTTTTATGAAACCACGGTAAAAGTGAAACTTTTAAGCGAACTATAGGCGTCGCCATATTAGCCTTGGCGGCTCTGCTGAGCGCCTTTCACTTTATCCCTACTCCGCGGCCGACCGTCACGCGACATGCAACACACAGACGAAAAAGTTTGAGACGATGTAATAAAAGTTTCACTTTAATATGTAAATACTAGTCATTATATTGTCCAGTTGTACAGATAATCCATGGTTATAGATTATTCTAATCCACCGACAATCTCTTATGTAGATATGTAGGTAAATTCTATTGTTAAGCCTATTAATAATACCTACCTACGTCATCATCATCTGTCTAGCCTTTTCCCAACTATGTTGGGGTCGGCTTCCAGTCTAACCGGATGCAGCTGAATACCACCTGCACTGCCTATCTGACCTCCACAACCTAGTTACTAGGTAACACCATACCCGTTGGTAAGACTGGTTGTCAGACTTTTGGGCTTCTAACTACCTTTAACGACTGAATAATACCTATCTACGTATATGAACTTAATTTAATCAATGAATTTATATTTTATACATATACAAAACCTATTTACAAATACCTACCTAAGTATAGTGCTTAACTTCGTATTACTTGAATTAAGTTAGTTAAATTCTAAGCTCTCCTTTTTTTTTTTTTACTTATTGCACAGCGTTTTCTTACAGATCAATATAATAGGTTATTTACCTTATCTTGCTGTTCATACAAATACCTATATTATTGACTTCACTTAGCCTACCACATTTAATGACAACATTTCAAGTGATTTTATGACAATGCTTATGGAAATTTTGTATCTAATTTTAAACGAGCGATAGCAATAAGACCCTTCGTTTTGTTAACGATAGATGAAACTGTAATCAAAATATGTTCCTTAGTCTATGAGGCGCCATGACGAGATCGTTATAATTGTATATGTGTGGTAAGTATGTATGTGCATGGCTTACTCGTGACACTAGAACTAAGTTATCCTGAATCGATTCATATTTCATTAATTTAAAGTTATAAAAAGTTATGGTTGAATTTGGATAATTCAGTAAAAAATGTTTTAATTAATGATGAAAAATCGTTATATATATATAGTTCACCATAAAAACAATAATTGGGTGTATTTTAAACACTATATACAAGTATATCGTCTAAACGGCTAAGCTCTTCTCAAACACTAAACAAAATGTTTTGAAACGGTTAATTATTTTTCTCAGTGTTGGTTTTCACGCAATGGTTTCATGACTGCATTTTTATTATTTGTTGCTTGTGACTTGTATTCACTTTATGATTAAAATAAATAACGAATAACACAGCTTAAATAAATAAAGAAAAGCACACTGCTCATTTTGGGAAAAAGGCGTTGAGAAAAGTCACAGAAAAAAAATATTACATACCACCCGTTTACGCGGATACTCTAATCAGGCACATGGTCAACCAACGTACTTCAACTTGAAAGTAGTGATGTGAGACGAAACGCTTTTCTATATAACGTCGAACGTCGTAAACTACATCACAGGTACATACAACAATAAACAGGCACAATAAACATTTGATCCGGACGGTTGATAGCATGCTATCTCGCGTCAACGTCGGCAGGTGATCACGGGCGTGATCCCCTAATCACGAGGCTATACCTTTTGCGATAAGGGTTAGGAAAGACGAGAGTTCAGCGCGGCTGTGGACGGGGCGGACTGCCGCGGATCGGCGGCGGCGGCACAGCGACGGGGTCTCGGCGCTCAGCTGACTAGCTACGTGCTCGCCCCGACTAAGGGCACTCGACAATAATTCACGTCTACACTTTTTACACGACCTCGGTTTTTTAGGGAACACGTATCACCCTGCATTCACACCTTCTTATAAAACACCAGTTCACAATACCGATCAAAGCTGACGTCAGTGTCATGGACCATATACGGATTGTCTTTGTTTCACTTATTATGAGGTTAGTGTTAATTCTATCCAGTCACGAGATGGTTGCCGATTAGCACCCGGAAAACGAGTTGAAAACATAGAAGCTTGGACGCTACTGCTGCATTTCCACCTCCACCAGTGGTTTTATACGGAACTCATGTAAACAATAGAGATGAAGCTCAACGTTGCGATAGCATGTTATGGTAAATATGATGACTATATTTACATAGTAGGACTATAATTTTCAAGTAGTCGGTGGCCCTTAATAGTGTAATGGCTCGTTTTCTTGAATCATCGAATGATTGTTGTTTTTGCACAGTAACAACTTTCCGTGAATGATTTTTCTAAACTACAATCATGTGACGTTTTATTCCTTATTTACATTTATTGACGTCTTTGATGCGTCTAAGGTCATGCACATAAATATCTTATTTAAGTCGTTTATAATCTTGTCTTGTGATATTACGAGGGTACATTAGGAGGCAAGTAACGGGCGTCGCCTTCATCGTTTGAACATATGAAATTCCCTGAGTGAGTGCCAAATGAAATTACTAAGTATTCATGAAATATTAAACTCGCTCTCAGATATTACTTAATAGGGACTTTAGGCGAGATGGTTACTTGACTACAACAACCTTTGAGAATATACTAGGACTGCTGAACTTTACCATCAGTGTTTAAGCTATATTTGGGCCTGATAGAGCCACGTATGACATTTAAGTTTAAGTTATTCATAAAGCCCCAACTTTTGATTAAAGCTTCCATGTTATTAATTAAAAAGTCGAGGTTAATTGACATCCAGCTAAAAACTAGGAATAAACCGTTATTATGTATGTATTTGGAGGACATGATATTAAACTTATTTTTTATCTTTAATATACGCATTTAAGGTACTTATGTTGCTTTACACTTTTTGTATGTAAATTGCGCTATTATAAACCAGAACAAAGTATGACATTTGCGAAATAAAGCCAAGGTCATCATAAAAATACTAGAATGATGTGGGTTGCTAAATATCACTTATGTAAGTGGTAAGTGCACCACAAGATACTGTTCCAAATGGTACATAGACTTTTAAATATCTTGTAATCGTGTCTTTTGTTGCTAGTTTTTTCAACAAAATTGTCTATTTAATATTATTTAGGTTTCTATTCTCCTTATTGCAAGTCGAGGTTATCTGGTATTTTTATTTTATCGTCTGTTTCCTCTAACTCATAATCTTATAACATTATCTATAGTCTATGACGCGCATTGAATGTCAAACCATAGACCATTCATTAGGTCATGAAAAATACCGCTACTCATTAAGATGCGTTGCCTAGTAGAAGGACATGGCTATAGTAGGATATGTTTATTTGTTGCATGTTTGTTAAATCTACATTAAAAGAAGACTTCAGAACCATAGCATTAATCGTTCAAAGAACGAATATCTAATAGGAAAATCATAATTCTTGTGAAATTAACCTATAGCAGTCCACCTTGTTGAATATAACATAGGAGCAGACAATCATGTTCTTCAATAAGTAAGGTACTTATTCTCAACATATAAAATTTTGTGGTTTGGTTCAGTTGAGTTCGTAGTAGTAACAAATATATAATTATTACCTATTGTTCAGTGCACTGCCATGCGATCGCCATCGATGTAGTTTCAATTATTACGACTATAAGCACAAATATAGATGCTTCGATGTTTTGATTGGGAAGTCAGATCTGAAGCAATCAAACGATCACATGATGCAACCAGTTTAATAATATGTAAAGCGGAAGGAGGTAAATTAAGGAGCCGTCACGTGCTCCGTCTGTGAGTGGAACAATTAGGCTTACTTGTCTCCTTCATACCAACTATGTGCATTATAAGAATGAAAATGTTCCGTGGCACTATTTTGTAAGACTTCATTCGAAAGCGCGCACAATTCAAACTCAAATTCAAAACTTTTATTTAAATTAAACCATTTACAGGCACTTTTGAATTATCTATGAGTCGGTCAGTCAGAATGATGCTGCTAGTTGTCCATTTCAAAGCGTAGTAGGTTCATAAGGAGGAGAACGCAAAACGCAAAACAAAATCCATGGACACTCTTTTAATTCAAACGCGAACCCACTAGTTTAAAGCAAGTCTTTGCAGTTTCTCATTTCCACACCGTTCAGAATTTCGAAGGGATGTTTAACTACAGTTCCATAAAACGATATATGCGAAAAAAAGGATTGGTCAACTCAGGAAAATAAGTTCTTTCATCATTCTTTAGTTTCTTAAGATAAAGAATCTAAAGAATTTTTCCTATGTTCGATATCTAAAATGAATCAACCACTGTCTGCAATACGTAATCCCAAAAGCTTAAGTAGATTTCACAGCTTCATATTATCAGTCAAGAGGAGACTGGTAGTAATGCTATCTATCTTTCGGATAAATCGTCTGTCATTTTTATTGCACCCATGACAGAAGAGTAACATGTGACAGGTAAAACAAGATTGCAAAACAACAAACGCAAAGGGCTTTGAAGGTTTTGGCCCTAACATCAGCAACCATTTTGATTTTTTTTCAAAATCGCGGTGCACAATAAATGTCATATATTTGGATAGGGGACACTCATACAAACATAAAACGAACTTAACATCATAAAGCGTCACGTTTCTGAGATATTCAAAGATAAAAATGACAATTGTTATAACTAATTTATTTATTTTGTAGTTAATTCATGTCGATTAAGTTATTTACTGTTAATCTTTTATTTTGTTCATTTTAATAACAATAGGAACATAAAAATATGAGACAAATGTGTCGAATTACAATGATATTTTTGTAGGTAAACACTTTATGTTTAATTGAATACCTAGTGGATAAAACATAAGATTTATTAATCATATTCGGTATGAATAATATCATCCAAGAAGGCAGCAGGAGGCTGAATAGGATATTCTTGATGTCGCGCCCATGTTATGTGTATTATATGGTACCATATAATACACATAACATGGGAGCAACATCCAAGTCTTCGTTTTCCTAATGCAATCACAATAGTAGCCAACTATTTTATTCCTGCCTTGCAAAGTATTATCGAGCAAGATGTAGACAAAATAAATTCGATTGTTTTGGTGTCTTGAGTGGATTCGGGCTCTTAAAAGCCAAGGATCAGTCATAATAGATGGTAACTTCTTCGCACAATTCAATAAAAAAAATCGGGGTGTCCTCATTCGGCTGGGGGTATACTTTTCTCGTTCGCTCATAACTAAAATATTACCTACACATGATGCAATTATGTTTTCATAGTTCAATATGCTTACCTGAATAGAAAAAAACAAAAAAATCTGTTTCTTCAAGGGTCAGTTTTCGACTTACATTTCGGTGAATAACTCCAAAACCTGACGCTTTAGGATATTATGTTTCATGAAATTTTTTGTTTGTATTGGTGTCCTCTATCTAAATATATAACTTTCGTTGTGCACCGCAATTTTGAAAAAAAAACCAAAATGGCGGCCGACGTTAGGGCCACCCTCCGTACAAAAATCTTCAAATCCCTTTATTTTATGGGATGTCCCCGATCACTTGTCAACTCGAAAACAGTAATAGTTGAGGAAGTGGGGTCTCGGATGCGGAAAACGTAAGTCCAAGTATGTACCAACGCAGGTATCATTATGTCGGCCCGTATATCTAATAATAATTATAGGACTCCCAATAATTAGCTGCAATCTGCGTTCAAGAGGGAAACTGTCTATTTGTTAATTGACGATGACATATAAAAAGAAAGAAAGAAACGATGGATGGACTGTGTGAAAGATGATATGGAGAAGTATGGAAAAAAGAGAAGAGAATGATGATGAATGACACATGAAACAACATTTGACAAACGGGTCGGTAATAGTACCATGTTGATTGTTAATTGGATTGGGAACAGCACCTTGTATTAATTACTAGTCAAGAGAACTATACTGCCTCTCCTCTTGACTCATGGAATGCTTAAGACCATGGATAGTTCTGAAGCATCCTCTGTCGGTGCGACAGGTTAAGTGCATTAATTGATAAATATGCAGTATGCTCTAAACTGTTGTGGTATGTGCCAGACAGGCGCTTCTCGGCATTTTTGTTTCATTGTTGTTTTACGTAATTCATAATTGATTATCTTGACTTTGAAAGAGAACTTGACGTGATCACTTTTTTTTTTGGTTGGTTAGTTTTCAAATAACTTCTCCTGTTCTGGGTGGAGCGGGAGGGCATGTCAGACTCTTGCTGACTAAAACCCACCCGTGTTCCTTCAGTTGTCTACATTGCCAGGGCCCACGGTAACCCTTACGGACAATAACCACAACCCCGGCAGGCATCGGCCCTATCGGACCCCGTCAGTTCTGCTGACATCTCTTTGAGGTGCGCGTGGCATACAACGCGCCGTCGACCCGGGCCTGGTCCTTATCGGATGGCGAGCTACTCATTGCTCACCGTCCGTAAGTCCGCGCCTACGGTGGCCGAGTTTATTTCGGCATTTTTTCACAGACTTACCCAAGTTATAGATATAAATTTTATTTCAATACGCTAAAATATTTATTTTAACTCTGTGTGGTGTGTGATTGTGATGCAGTGTTATCACACATAAAACGTGGATTTGTAAATTTTTACAGCGTCTTTGTCGTAAAAGCCTGCATACCAAATCGTATTGGAGTTGAAATCGCATTTACTCATTAGTGTTTGATTGTTACCTAAGCTCCTACTTTACTACTTGTCATTCGGTATTGTTATCTTGATTAAGCATTATGTATTACAGTTTTTATGTCAGGCTGTAAGTACCTACTTGGATTAATTCATGATGTAACTGAAATAACTCAAAACCTGAAACTTGTGTGTTCAGAATCGAGAGTAGAATCGCACTACTGTTCAATATAGGTTTTTTTTAAACACAAGTTTTGATAGAATAAGTCATCATAAGTATCGATTAGAACAAGTAGGATTATAAGTACTTTTTTAAAATTTTATTTGTAATTTCCATTTCAATTATTTGAAATATGAAACAAGGGACGTCTGAGGATTTCAGTAATTTCAATTCAGTATTTTTAGTATTGTCAAATTTTTACCAAAAAAAAAATAAGTGCTTGTAAGAAAATTATGATAAGCAAGTAAAGAATTAAGATTGTCATAAAATAAACAATTGGCAAGCGTATGCAACATCTCAGAAGGGACACACGTCCTATAATATGAGGATCACGATTTTCAGGCATTAATCTAAACAATACCTAACCCGACATTTACTAAGTGCATTTTCACGATTTTGTAAAGGTATGTTAGTGACGAGAAAAGAAATAAGTAGGTAAATATAATATGATTATAGAATGAATTTACATAATTTAGTTAAAATTTGTCATGTTAAGTACCCGGATACAATACAATTAGAAAATGATCTTCAGTCTTTATTCCCATAATTTTTTTAAATTATGGGAATAAAGACTGAAGATCATTTTTTTTTTTTTTTTTTTTTTTTTTGTTTTTTTTTTTTTTTTTTTTTTGCTAATTTTCAATTACGTTTTTATTACGTACCTACACACGTAACTTTCCGTATTTTACGTAATACACACCTAAGTTTGTTGAATTTTTACCTTTTGTATTTTTAATTTAAAATATTACTCATTTAAATATGATAAATAAGTATCTGTGAGTGTGTGTGTATGTGTGTGTGATCTGATCGTTATGAGAGAAATTTCTAGATTACATAATAAAGCTGTCTGTTGTTCAGTAAGTTTGAGGAGCTCATGTCTAAGTAATAACAGCCACACGGGTCGATCCATCTGGCTAAGCTACGCTTGCCGGGGTTATATATTGTCCGTGGATCTTTAGGTACATACCGAGACTCAACCGTGCCTCGGAAAGCACGTTAAGCCGTTGGTCCTGGCTGTTATTCGTGGATCTTTGACAGTCGTTACGGGTTGTCAGAAGCTCGAAAGTCTGACAACCAGTCTTACCAAGGGGTATCGTTTTACCCAGTTATTGGGTTGTGAAGGTCAGATAAGCAGTCGCTCCATGTACAATACTGGTATTCAGCTGCATCCGGTTAGTCTGGAAGCCGACCCCAACTTAGTTGGGGAAAAGGCTAGGTAGATTTGTTGTTTAGTAAGTTTATATTTAAATATCTGGATGACCGAGCTTTGCTCGGTTTTTTATTTTGAACGACGTTTTCTAAAAATGAAACCAAGCTAGATCGATTGCTCGATCGAAACCCTCTGCATACTAAATTTCATGAAAATCGTTGGAGCCGTTTCCGAGATTCAGATTATATATATACAAGAATTGCTCGTTTAAAGGTATTAGATAAACGTTCTTTTAATTTCTTAGATTACTAAAGCATAATTAGAACAATTCAATACTAATTACCTAAGTACATACCTTTACTTAAAATATTTGAACAATCCACCAAGCGCCCGCCAAGTGTGCAATTTTCCTATTAACACTACCGAAGCTAAGTTACCGTAAACAATTAGCAGCAAGAAAATTACTTGAACTAATTCATAATTACTAGTTATTTGTTCACTTTACTACTTCTTTGCTTATTAAGTTATTTTAATTTCTCGAACACATCGGTAGGTGGACACTTGTCCTTACTGTTACGGATGATTGAATGATAGTTTGTACAAATAAAGGTGCTTGTTAAAAAATATATCTCATAGATAATCTGATATTTTTTTAACCAGCTGGACAGATTGAAGTGGCCGTCATATTGGCTTTTCATCACGTGAGTACCTATACTTGATGCCGTATCAAATGTGTTTGTTAACTTCCAATGACAGTATTTCAGAATGTAATGGATTCCGTACTGAAGGACCAGACTTAAGGGCAGAAATTCTGAGAGTTTATTCAGGCAAATCCTTTTAATTTTGTCGTTATGGCAGTCATCGCAATATAGTACGGACAATACAGCCTTTTTGTCAATGTAAAGGTGTAAATTTTAAATGACTGGGTCATCAGTTCTGACGTCGACCTCTAAATGCTCTACTGCTATGAACGACCAGAGTCTGCCTATGATGATGGATACTACTGTATTGTTCGGTACTGAACGAAGTGTGACTGAAGAGTCATCACACTTCGTTTTAATAAACAGTACTTTTTTTTTGCGTGGGAAATTATCAAATAACTTCTCCCACTCTGGGTGGAGCGGGAGGGCGTGTCAGACTCTTACTGACTAAAACCCACCCGTGTTCCTTCAGTTGCCATGTTGCCGGGGGGCCACGATTTCCCTTTCGGCCCATATTCGCAGCCCCGGCAAAATAAACAGTACCTAGTATCTGTTTAGTTTGGGACTCACAGGCAATTTACAACAATATAACCTAGCTGTAGGTAATATTTTAAATCACTTATGACATTTTAATTTGTGTTTAACCTATGTATAGATAGTGCCATCCACAAAGACGCGCCCCACTCCGCTCCGCTCCGTACTAAAGTACAGCTTACAGGACAGTAATCGCGGAGTGGGGCGCGTCCTCGTGGATGGCACTATCTGTACCTGCTCATGTATTACCTGGATAGTAGACAATTTTTTATTTATATTTCTATATAAATAAAAGAAGAAGCTAGTTGTCCACATGGGTACCTAATTCCATAGTTGTGTCCTATTCGGTAGTTTGATACGCAACGTTGCTCGTGATCTGGCATTAATTCTTGTAAATTTTTCGCCTACTCTGATGTTAATAAAATGTGTTTAGGTATTAAACACAATTCGTCTCATCTCAGACCAGCTATCGCGTTCCTATTAACCAATCTATATGCGTCAATAAGAAAGCGATAACCTGGTTTTCTTTTCAGGCAGGCGGAAAATGTATCGGTCAAAGCATAGGTATGAAAAAATTAAACACACATTTTGCAAAATTAAGCAGATTTTCAAATAAATCTGCGTTGTTATGGAATTGCCGTCACATGCCAGTTTTATGAGCCGCATGGCAGATAAGCGCTTGATTTTCCAATAGGTACATGTTTATTTCTTCATTCTACTTAGATTTTTTAAGAAATGAAAGGTCACAGCAAATTTACAGTATGTTAGGTCTTTACAACATAACAACAAATGGCGATTGTGATGATCGAATTGTTGACTAGTGATTGCTGCATTTTCTTTCCTGAACCTGTAGTTATGGACTACATAGCGACAGGTCCTTAAAAAATCTCGATAGGAAAGTCGTTTAACCAATCTAAAATATGTAAGTATTAACTGTAAATGTACGACCGGTATATTCTCAGTAGTCTGCCCAGCTACCACCTCTTTGCCTGGGTAATATTTTTAACATTGCAGGAGCTGTTCTCATTTCTCATATAGTTTACAAAGAGGAGAAGAGGAATCACTTCTCTTTACGATCTCTTTTACAAGGAGCTCTATTACTGCTAAGCTGCTAACTGAAAAACCTGTACATAGTTTTTTAATCCCTTTAGGTTTTTCCATCACGTTTCCTTTCCTAATCTGCCTTATGTGCCTACAGCTATCTGAAGTGGTTCATCGATTATGGCTGCCGTTTTGGCTAAAGAGTATGACCACTCCACCAGTCACGCTTATCGCGCATATTAACACGATCACGAGACGCCATATCTATTGAAAGATATTTCTTGGATAGCTATGTAAACATTTAGATGAAAATGAGGAAAATATTTGTTGGATTCGAATAGCCCCTAACATGGATGTCCGTCATCAACAACGAACGGAAGAAAGAACAAGTAGATGTAAAGAGAAAGAGGGGTTAATTCGCACTACTATGAATTTTTCTCCGTGCCAAATGCCAATTTACACTTCGACGACCCAGAACAGACACGTTCAGATGAAAAGGGATAAGGCAAAAAAACAAAAATAAGTAAAAATGTAAATAAACAAAATGATGTTCATTGCTGACCCACACAGGACGCCTAAATTCTTTATGTCTGACTAGTTAAGTGGAGTAATTGTACTATTATTTCTTGAAGAGGCTCTGGCGAGACAGGTTCTAATTCTAATAACGAATTCCAAGAAATGTTGACATTAATTGACCCCAAATTCACCAGATTCGACAAGTCTTGACTGTTTTCTGTGGGGTGATCTAAAGGGACGAGTTGTGAATTAGTTGTAATAGTTGTGAGTTGTGAATTTTGAACACTAAAAGCAAAATATTTGTGACCTTATAAAGTATGCGAAAAATTTGTGAAAACACGATGAAAATGAAACGACATGATGTCTTTTAATAAAACTGCTTGTGTTCTGCCTAGCTCTAGTTTTCGTGAACACAATTAATGCAGTCTTTAAAATTGTATCTATGTAAGAAATATTTTCTTTCATATCAATTATATAATTTATATATTGTTGTATTTTATACTATTGTTTTGTTAAAATACTTGAATAAAATGTGAATTGCAACACCTCACTAAACTAACCTAACACGGAATTATTGAAAGAGATCAATCAAGAGTCTGTAGACTAAATATGTAAATATGTCATAGTACCTACGGGTGAACCTAGTTCAGGTTTTAAGTAACATATCTCTTTAAATACTGAAGCAGCTATCTGAAGTGGTTCATCGATTATGGCTGCCGCTTTGGCTAAAGAGTATGACCACTCCACCAGTCACGCTTATCGCGCATATTAACACGATCACGAGACGCCATATCTATTGAAAGATATTTCTTGGATAGCTATGTAAAAAACATTTAGATGAAAATGAGGAAAATATTTGTTGGATTCGAATAGCCCCTAACATGGATGTCCGTCATCAACAACGAACGGAAGAAAGAACAAGTAGATGTAAAGAGAAAGAGGGGTTAATTCGCACTACTCTGAATTTTTCTCCGTGCCAAATGCCAATTTATACTTCGACGACCCAGAACAGACACGTTCAGATGAAAAGGAATAAGGCAAAAAAACAAAAATAAGTAAAAATGTAAATAATAAAAATAAGTAAAAATGTAAGAATTGAAACACCTCACTAAACTAACCTAACACGGAATTATTGAAAGAGATCAATCAAGAGTCTGTAGACTAAATATGTAAATATGTCATAGTACCTACGGGTGAACCTAGTTCAGGTTTTAAGTAACATATCTCTTTAAATAAATATGTACCTAGAGATAAATTAATTTTATAATTTATATACTTTCTTACAATGATGATTTCACTTTTTCACATATTGATTTCGTTATGCCTTAAAAAATGGTTGTAAGTGCACTTTTAGCAAATAATAACTGTCATCTGTAGAAACGGGGACTAGTACCAATAGTATAAATAATGTACGGCAGATTAAGTATACTATCGCATTCTCACTGTCCACCTTCAACACATTTACAAAATCATTGACTGCAAGGGGATTCCACAGCAGATTCGAAATAATTGACAATTAAACATTCTTGTCTCAATTAAAGACAACGTCACAACACGTACATACTCGTACATCATTGAAGTTAACATTTGTAGGACTCGTTCTTAGTACCTACTACGCGGCCAAAGTATCACAATAATGTCCAGAAGCAGCACTAACGCGTGAAGTTTTAAATCGAAAATACAACTATCCAATAGCATTTTAGTTTGAATAAGTACTATTGATATCACCCATAGATATCAATCAAAAAGTCTTAAAACTAAGTAAGTATTTGAAATTGTATAATCGTTCGAATACGTTACGTTCACACCGTGCATTCGTGTAGCATAGCCTACATACCGTTTCCACCATACAAGTCTGTATCTAACAATCTAGAAAGAATTGTGACGAGCGCAATAGTATGAGTGTAGGTACCTTAAATTAATGCATTTGTTATTGAACTCTTACATACAGCGTAGTATTTACTCACTCCTCATTTATTTAATTATTTAATAGGTTCTTAACAATATACTCCACGGAATGTTGCAGGTTGGTCCATTAAAATCTTTTATATCTATCTATACGTGTATGACCAGATGTATGAACGTAAACGAGGCAAAAGGAGTATGTAAGGATCGTAGCAGGTGGCGTTCTGTAGTTTTTGCCTACCCCCATAGAAGGCGTGAGTTTATGTATATATGTATCTATCTATCTATACACATAATATAAAAAATTGAGTTTAATAAAAAAAATAACCCGACTACGGGAAAAAAGAAGTGATCTCACTTTTATTTTACCGTGGTTGAGTTACAGTTTTTTTTTAAACTTTTTTTTTTTTTGAGTTTTTTGTTTTAAAACGCTTGATAAACGTTACGACAACGTAAATAAGAGTAATACAAGATCAGTAATTAAATTATACAGTGCATAGTGCTTGAACGAAATCATTATATTATATTATATTTATTTCGATGTCAATACCATTTATAGAGCTTCGAAGAAATCTAAAATATAAATATTTCGTTGTACCCACTTGTTTTTCTTCATATGAGTGGAATTACAAATCGTTACTATTTATTATGATTTGATTAACTGCGCGTTGGTATCATCTTGCGCCGCACGTAGCGCAATCTCACTTTTACTTGTTTTTAACGATTTAAACATATTTATAGACTTTGAAAATATGATATTATATACATATTTGTAATGTGTTTGCCGAGAATTTTTTTTTGATACCAAACATGTCATGATAATCTCAATTTAATTTTTTTCGAGGTTTGAAATTTATGTGTAAAGGTCCACCATATTAAATTTAGGGAATTTATATAGCCTATGTCACCCGGACTATTATTACGACTCTATTGACACCTCATTGATCAAAATAGGTTGAGTAGTTTAGGCGCTACGGTGGAACACACGTAAATACAAAGATACATACATAGACTGCTAAAATCATAACCCTTACTTTTGACTTTGCCATAGTCGGGTAAAAATTGTAATTAAGTCAAAACTGTACATGGAATATTACAAAAAAATGTAATTGCTGTGAGGTATGGGAACGACTCTGATGCCAAAATCCTATAGTTTTTAAAAATTTTGTTCGTTTGGCTGTTTGTCTGGATGTTTGTTCCGGATTGGCGCAAAAACGGCTGAACGAATTTGGATGAAATTTAGCACAAAGATAGTTTATAACCTGGATCAGAATCCCGGTAGTACGTTCCCGTGGGATATTTTCTGACAAGTCGCGGGCAATAGCTGGTCCAACAATGAATAGAGATAAACTACCTCTTTTATTAAAAAAAACCCGGCGAAGTGCTATCTAATGTAAATAATAGAAAAAAAAAGTAATATGTACCACATAATTAATAATCGTAATACTAACCAACCAACCAACGAGTTTCTATCGTCAAGCATATTGGATAGCTTGCTGGGCAGGTTTCACCACTTTCCTTAACTAGTATCGTATGATTATAAAATGCACTGCGAGTATATTGAGGAAACTACCATTGCACTGCACTTGCAAAAATACTGCACTTTGATAAATAGAAAGTTACGTCTCGGAGAAACCTTGCAATACAGACGCGGTCTACAATCAATAAATTCTATCAATTACGTTCAAACTTAGGTATTACCAATGAATTAATTGAACAATAAAGACAATTAACCTTTAAGTACTTTGAATTATGATTGGACGAACCTCTTTTCCATAACTGCGAAAGAACTGTACAATTCAAGTACCAATATTTTACTTATCCTAGTCTAATCGAGGACTTCTTAATGTTTGCTATCGAGAATCATGAATTTTGTACAGTGGAATTACTGATTAATTTTGAAGTAGGTAAGTAAATATAACTTTATATAAACGCAATAATAGTATTTTAAGAAAATAGCTTTCTACTTACCAAAAATAGAATTATTTATGTTATTGACTTTTATGCAAATGTGATAATTCAGATTTCATGTGTGGTTTTGTTTTAATTTTTAGTTTTCTGCGACTTGCATTTTTAACTTTAAGTAATAGCTATTTATCCAAATCTAGTAATAATTTTTGCTGTGCCCTGACAGCTCTTAGCTTTAAGCCTTTTTTAACATCTTGTTTTTACCTTGTGGAACGCAAATAAATGAATATGAATATGATAGTATGTTTATTTTGACAGCTGTTATTAGTAGCGTTTGTCTGCTTTAAGTTATAATTAGTTACCATTGTTGCTTGTTATGTTATGTGTTGTTACAGATATTTTTGCAAAATACTTGTGGAGGCCTCAAATATTTATAAGAAAACATGCGTGGGGATGTTTTATTTTTAAGCAATTTTTTTCTAATAATAAAATCTCGTTGTTATAAAATAATCTGTGTTTAGTAACCGGGTGACTGAGATTTGTGAAAAAAATTATAATATCCAGTCATTCCGCCGCTGATAAGAGCTCTAAGCTTCAATATCGGCAGGTTATCTCCGTTTGTCACGATCTTCGTGTATGTGATAAATTGATCACATGGTTTTCTCGTCAAAGTCAAAGCAATTGCATTTATCATTAATCTTAAGTATTAAGATAACAATAGGGTCAGTTCATGTATTCAAATTTTCATAGATTGAAATCTGATTTTAACTATAATATTTTTTTGATACATAACATAACATCACGCCTTGTTTTCCCGTTGGGTTGGGCAGAGGTGTACCTATAGCACACTCACATTTCGCCAGTTATGTTTAAGTTCCAAGTAATAGGGGTCGAGCCTATTACCATCAACCGGGCGAAATCCAGACTCCGCACTGCTACTGAGAAATTTTTATTTATAGAAATTTGAATTTATTTACAAAATGATTTTTTGAAATAACCTGGGTGGGTATTCTTTGTTTATGAAATAATTTCCAGTTCTCAAGTAATGTTAGAGCACGTAGACGTTGGAAAGTTTCCAAACCATGCAATAGATCGAACCTAGTTTAACTTCACGTTGTTTGTCAGCCTCACCATGTTCGATTGTATTATAATTTGTGGTACATCAATGAGCGTGCTGTAGTCTTGTTAACAAGCGTATTACATGGAAGCGCTAATTTGATTGTTTTGTCTACCATTCTCATAGGTACGTCAGAATCACGAGGATCGCCGGCAATCGTTCCGTTTAACTAGCACATATTACACCAACTTCCTTGTAAATTAATTTATAGTTATAAAATGACACATTAATATTTATTATTATGTGCAATCACGACAGTGAATTTAGATTACCTATGACTTCACTTCTTTGGGACTATTATACTTAGGTATGTATTAAATTATATTAACGTACCGATGTAGCAGATCTAGATGTCCTCCCGACGTCACCGGTCACCTGCAGGTGTAGCTTGACAGCCTCCACTCCGGATCGCTTGGTTCGCTCGCGTGCCTCAGCAGCAGTCTCGACGGCACCAGCACTGTTCGTCTGTCGCTTTCCACCGCGTGAAATCTCTTGCTTCACTCCCTTTTTGTCCTGCTTTCCCCGAAAATCCTGTTTCGCTCGACGATCACGCGTCTTCATCTTAAATAATTTCCAAAGTTCATTCTCACGTTTCACTCAAACATAGACCGATATGTTCACTAACGTCGAATACAATCCAATCGGAAGCTGAGTTGAGATAAGATATTTGTGTTGAAGGTAAAAGAGCTTAGATAAAAAATTGAACACAAATCAGGTGTCTGTTTACGTGACAGAAAAGGCCCTTTATGTTAGCACCTCGAGGTGGTCACGTAGAGTCCTTGAACCGGCGCGGGAGCGTGGTGACGGCGCGGACGCAGGCGACCGGATGTGTGTTTCAGTATTTACGTTTGTGGAGATGAAGTGGTCGCCGTCGAGCGTGGCGCGGCCGGGGTCCGCTCGGACTGGCGCGGGCGCAGCGAGCGCGCGCCGCTCTCCTGTGTTACTTGTTTGATCTCCGTTTGTTAATTGAAGGGATCTCGTATGACACTTTTAGATGAGACGCTATCACAACATCATTAACACTAATGCACATCACAATAATTGTATCTGACCTAGAAAATGTTCATATCATCTCTTTAATTTTGTAAAAATTTAAATAAAAGGTTACGTTACCAAAGTATGCAAGGATCATATTATTCTGATGAATGGTACTTAGTTAACAAAAAAGTTATAAATAGGTACATGTCCCAAACCTATAACAACTGCTTACCCAAAGTCATGGGTGAGTCAAGTTATAAAACCCTACACCACAAGTTTGAATTTGCACCTCATGTACAAATTCATTATCTTGTAGAGATCCATGCACTCGAAAGTTTCCTTATAAACTAATTTAATTTTTAACTGAAAAGTAAAATTCATAAAATCCTCGAAAAAAAAATTCTCGAGGTAACAGTGTCGCCATCTTGCAAGAGTCTGACACAACTTATCGAGGCTATTATAATTTCCGGTTCGCGAACTACTTCAAGTGAAAATTTAGTAGTTAGTTCCGGAAAATGCCAATAGATGGCGCTAGCGTGTATTGAGAAGTTTTACTTTGCGTGTTCTTGGAATATTTTTAAGATTTAGTTACAGGAATTTACACAAGATAGCGATGGTTTCATGCCAATACGGGTATGTGTTCGTCGCCTCTTATATAAATTATGGTTAGGAATCGAGTGAGTTTGCATCTCTTATTTCTCAGGTAAGGTTTCTATAATAACAAACCGTTATTATAGAAACCTTACCTGAATATATCTGGGGGCATAGCAGTGCCCCCACTAAGTCAAGCGAAAACAAACGAAAAAAGGCACAGCCGTACCATCCTTTTCTCGAAGCCATTCAAGACATTTTCGACCTCCTCAGAGCACTAATATTAGGGAGATTTTGTTGTATGTAGATTCTATTGCCGTGTGCGATTGCCAAGTCATTCTGTGGCGGCATCTTCATCGCCACATGCGAATTACGCATCAAAGACCTGACGTCACACAAAATCCTGACGTCACACAAATCTTGCGTCGCGCTAACAGAGTTTACCGCGCGATCGACATATATATAACTTCCGAAATCAATCGTTGGGCAGTTGCCCACCAGACACGACACCTGTCTGGTCGGAGGATCCTCCCTTTTCTATAGAGGATGAGTGAACTTTACACCCTGTTCCACAAACCCTCTAAATTGGTGACCGCGAGTAAGAACGTCAGCGCAGCCTTCGTGCAAATACTTCAGCATGACGTCATCATCATCATCACTCTCGCAATGTTTCGTGAGGCAAGTCACACAGCCAGCCAGTACTCACGGCTTCAATGGGTATCCTGACCACCAGCATGCAGCGAACGCGCATTCCTGGTCATCACCCTCAGCTTCATCAGTAACCTTGGCACAGCATACTACACTTTTGGCCAGTTTCACAAGTAGAGCCCTTTCTAACCTCTCCTAGTCGACGCCAGCAGTCAGCCACAACCCGGCGCTATACCACATCTGACTCACTGGATCATAACACAGCGCCACCCCGACTCACTGGAGAATCACCGCGGACAGTTCCGACTCACCGCGAACTATGCGGCACCTGGTTCCGACTCACTGGAACCTCAACTGGCACTTTGAAGCATTGCAAGATACAAGACTCAGCCCGATTCTTTTGGCGTGTGCGATTGCCAAGTCATTCTATTTATTAAAGAAATAAAAATAACAATTAGATAGGTTACTGCGAGACTTGTATTTTTTACATGTTATGTTTTTGATGGGATTTCATTTCTTTTTGTAGGTATTTACCTAGATACTGATACTGAACCTACGCCAAGTACACTAGGCACCTAGTCCATGTTTATGTAAATATGTATGGGTAGTGCAGATGATAAATAATTTAAAAAACTGTTTATTTATGTATGAAATCCTTTACCTATCTATCTATTTAGGTAGTGACGAAAAATAATTGCATGAATTGCGTAAGTAAAAAGAAAGCAAGTAAAAATTAAAATATACCGCAATTTTAGTCCCGTTTTCTAGATATTATTATATGAACTGCACAAGTAATTTTGTAATCCTATATAAATAATATGCGATTACAAAGCTACTTATGCAGTTAGTATTTCTAGAAAACAGGACTGAAATTGTAGTATGTTTTAATTTTTCCTTGCTTTATAGGCTAAATACTAATTGTGTTCAAAATTTGAAATTGTCAGCTAGAAGTACCTTAAAATTTTGATAATCGGTGAGTGAATGTGTCAGTGACAAAATTAAGGAACTTTGACCTGCAATAGTTCTTAAGCTACAGTTACAAATGTATTAAGCCCTCTTGGTCACGGAAAAATCAGACTTCTAGCTTTAACCACAACGAAGTTACAGGGGGTCGAAAATGTCCTGAATGGCTTCGAGAAAAGATGGTACGGCTGAGCCTCTGTGTTTGTTTTGCTCGACTTGGCGGAGGCACTGCCGTGCCCCGATTCTACAACATCGAAGTACAGGGTTTTTAATAATTAAAAAAAACAGGTGACAAAATTAATTTGTTAGCAACTTGCTAAGAATAAATTTCCAGAAAGTTTCCCAAGAGTTAACAGTGAGTGTATCATTATTGTAGTGAGTATTTCAAAACATAAGAAAGTTATTACTTAAATAGATATGTATTAGTTACTGTACTGTCTTTTTCCTGTCCCGGGTCACACACACATGATTCATGGCGATTGTTTAACTATTGTGTCTGCTTCGCGGACATGTGACAGTGTTTAGGTACAGTCAAGAACATAAATTCCTTACACTTACGCAAAATTCAGAAGATATTTTCTGGCACAATAACGATTACAACTTTAAGAAAAGAATAATTTCATAATAGTATGGTTTCAAAAATACTTTAGTCGTAACACTAAGTAATTTCTATCAAAACTTTAGGACAAAATCGCTTTAAAATCTGTATTTATGCTCGTAACTGTACCTGCCATTAAATAGCAAGAATGATATTGTTTCAGGGCTTAAATAAGCACCTATTAAATAAAACATATTTTTCACAAAATAATTTTATTTATATTCTTAATTAATCTCACTTACTTAAATATAAAATAAAGCAAAACTTATTGTAAACATTTATAAGTAATTAACAGATTATCATATAAGATCATTGACTAAATCACTTTGAGATATTATCTACTGCAATTGTTTAATTCAGCGTACTTAATTAAAAATATAGTGAACTTTTCAATTACAGAGATTAAGTTAACTTAACAATAGTAATCTCTTTGATCTACGTTAGTTTTTCTAACACAATAGCAATCGTTTTTCATTTGACAGCCGACCCGCAGCAGTAAGGTTTTTAAACAAAAGTTTAACAAATACTGTCAAACTGTCATTGTTTTTTTTTTTTTAGGTATTGCCTCTCGTAGTTGACATCTGAGATCATGACTACTTAACCGGGTTTTCCTGTGGGTGCCTTAAGCTACTACAATTAAAACCTCCAGTCAGGGGTTATTCACCTATGCTAATTAAAACTAGGTGAACGCTCACTAAGGGCACTCCCTGTGGGGTACGAACCTTGGCTTAGGGCGTCAACCGGAGGGAGGACATCAAGGATGGGACGGGCTGGATCAAAGTTTTGACCATGATTATTAGTCGGGGAATTGAAAGCTACGTGCTCAGCTGCAATAAGTGCTGTCACCTCGTTATCGAGCAAGGGTCGGGGGGAGTCAAACTGTCAAATGAAACTAATTGCTATTGCAAGTGTCAAGTAATTAGGCATGTCTTTTATCTTTATTATGGCGAGTTTGGGTTTAAAGCTGAAGGATTTACATATATATGTCATGTTGCTTGTGACTGTGCTATTAACTGGCGTGTGCATTCCTAGGGCCTAATACAACAAGTGACAGGTGACAATCCGACAATTTTGTAAGATTTTTTCACAGTTTTCTACTGAACTTGTCGTAAAAATGTGACAATAACGTATTTTTTTTACAAATATGTCGCATTAGCAAGGGCCTGGTTTTACGCGCAGTGACGAACATGCTTCGTCCGCAACTCGAAGGAAACCAAGATTTAGAAGTGTAATGCCATCAGTGTAGTTGTCGAAAGTCACTTATATTATCCTGTTTTATTCTCATTCACGTTCCCTTTGAACCTATAGGTTCTCTAATAAGAGATGAGAGGTGGCCTTTGGCCGGAAACGATATGGCAACAAGCATGAATTACTTCTTCACAATAAATAAACTATTTAATAATGAGATCCTTTGCTTGATTATCTTCTATTATGATTCGGATTCTGAAAAAAAAACAAAAAATGATGGTCATTTAGTAATACAGTTAATTCATGTTACACATTCATTAAAATCACAATATCTCATATGGGACAAGTTTACTTGTCTTGTTTATATTAAAGTGTAGTTAAGCTATAAGTTTAATCAAACATATGAACACTAAGAAAACATCGGTAAGGACCGCCCTAGATGGACATATAGTGATCTTATTGGTGATGTTCTTCAGAAAGGCCAGATGCGTAGTACTCGCAACCGGCGGCGGCGTGAGTATAAGACGATGTATGAACGTAAACGAAGCAAAAGGAGTATGTAAGGATCTTAGCAGGTGGCGTTCTGTAGTTTCCCATTTCGGAAGAAGGTGTGACTTTATGTATATATATGATAATAATAAGCCTGTACAGTGTACAGCTACCACAACACCGTACCGCAGTAAACTTGATTTTGGAACTAATGTCTGTTATGCCAGTTCCTATGGATGGACAGGCAAACAAAAGAAAACTAGCTAGGTAGGCGTTTTAACTTTTCTTTTACTTTCTGATTACCGTGAAAGTTTTTTTTTCTTCGAACAATGAAAGTTGGGTATAACTTTTGTAGTTAGTAATTCGTTTAACCTTATTGTATCGTACATTTGTATTATTACTTCCTTAAACCCCGAAGCAATGTATCTAAAGTAAAATCTTATAAAAGCTTGAGCTTCAAAAATTGCAATAATGCAAAAGTATTTGTTGGATCGTTGCCAACAAACATGTTAACAACTCGTTTCCTCTTTAACTTTTGCCATTTATAAAGAATCATGGCAATTGGGCGATTCGATACATTGAGTATTAATACTCTCATCAGGCTGTTTTTCATGAAATTATCTATACATGTAATAAAATAGTAAAGTTGAATTTTTGTCTGTTTGTCTGGATGTATGTTCCGGATTGGCGCAAAAACGGCAGAACGGATTTGGATGTAATTTGATAAATAGTTTATAATCTGGATTAACACATATGGTACCCACTTTTAATCCCGGAAGTACGTTCCTGTGGGATATTTTAAGAAATCCATGCGGGCGAAGTCGCGGTTAAAAGCTAATTCAAAATAATCTCTTTAAAATTAACTCTACATTGAATAATTGCTAGTGCTAAATGAGATGCTTTGATTTTCAATTGCTTAGGTTTGAGATCTGAAACGAATTTAAAACATCTTTCTGTTTCTGTCAATCGTTGGACGATGACAGAGACAGAATGTTTTAAGTGTGCTTAGCGCTAAACGTATTTAGTCTTTTGTGGTGGAAGCGGACCTAAGAACTATGTATATGTTACGGCTAAAACCCGAAGTGCGGCTACACCTAGATTTAGCCGGCTAAAACTAGGTGCGGTCGGTAGCAGTTAGTTAAACTTGCCTAAATGGACCCTGGCACTCGCCGGCCGTGTGTTATGTGGTCACAGTTCTAACCTAACCTAACCTACTCTTCAACCATTTTCATTTGCTACAACTAAATTTAACCAACTGCTACCGGCCGCACCTAGTTGTAGCCGGCTAAAACTAGGTGTAGCCGCACTTCGGGTTTTAGCCGTGACATATACACATAGTTCTTTATTATATAGAACTACACAAACGATATAATTATATTATCTCTATATATATATATAGTTCTATAACTATGAATATACATAGTTCTTCCCTCCTTCTAACAAAGAAAAACACAATTACCGTTTTCACATTTTTTATGTTTCTCCTTCAGCAGTATGGGTCCTAAATGGTTGGTGAGTAGGAAACCAATAGGCGTCGTGATCAATATGGCCTGCACGATGAGCCTCAGGAGATGTTCCGCGTACTCCATCCGCACGTCATCAGGGTCGCCACGGGCTATCAGCGCGTTTATTGCTACGGGACATAACACCGCCTGAAAAGTGAAAAAATAGGTTTTATTACAAAAGATTAAGGATATCGACGAGTAAATTATTACCATGAATTCAGCACATGATTCTAAACCCCCAAGAGTAGAAACATTTCATCGGTAAAAAAACCCAGCTGTTTCATACAAAAATTTACGGAACAGCAGATTTTTTTATACAACTTTAACTTACAACGTTTATTTGGTTCAGGTATCAAAGAAACTGAACTATTCTATTATTATCATCATCTTTCTTAGCCTATAACAGTCCACTGCTGAACATAGGCCTTTCCAATTTCCATTCAACCTGATCCTCGGCAACTATCCTATATATATTTGACTAAGTATAGAATTGATATTTTTCATGACAGTAACAGTGTCATTGTTCTTTTCAGATTGTGAGCGCGCGCGCAGGCGACGAGGGGAGAGCGAGACATAACACTAGTATATCCTGGTGTAGTAATAATTAGTGATGTGCCGGATATCCGATTTCGCGGATATCCGCAGAAATCCGAGGAAGAAAAAGATCTGTATCCGTTACTTTTTGGCGGATCTTGAACGGATCTTTTATATTAATACATTTCATTACGTATACGTAATGAAATGTATACAGATACAGATCTTTTTTCTCCCTCGGAGATCCGCGAATCACGGATATCCGGCACATCACTAGTAATAATATGTTATAGTTAGGTATCATCTACATTATTTATGCACGTACAGTGATGCCTGCGGATTAATTTATATGTTATTTAATAATATTTATACATATAATTCGTTGTATAGTTGTCTTTTATTCTAAGCACTGTTTATTTAATTTAATTTTGTAACCTACCTATTTAATGAACAAATCACCTTGATGTCCGTACATCTTTTTTTTTTTTTTCGATTGACCTATGAAAATCAGCGCTGTGCTGTGGGTCCCCTATAGTACAGCATCATGCCGAGTGGAAGCTTTCTTGTCACAGTCATGTCGTGCAGCTGCCTACTAACTTCTGTTTTATGATCGTGATTTATTATGTACTTTTGTTGTTTTCGTTTACTCTTGTCTTTTATGTAGGTATGCATGTGTTTCTGTGGCAAATAAACCTATTTTTCTTTATTGTTTGCTAAAGACTGTAGACACTCTCCATTCTTTCATACTAGCGCGACTCGATTCCTGAATGTGATAACGAAATCGTTCATCTATCTTTCGGCTAACAGATTGGTAAGATGTATGCGGCTCACACCTCCTTGGGTGAAGGTAGGTATTGTTTGAACCTGGGGTTAGTTGGTACATTCATTAGAGTTCTATTGTAGGCAAAAGAGACAACGAGACAAAATTGTGATGGTGAATAGGATTTTGTCTTTTTGTCTCTACATAGTCAGACGCAACTGAGTATACTGAAATCTGCCCTAAACTTCTTGGGTAAAAGGATGAAGACTATAAATGACTTCTTAAGTAATACCTTAATTATTCATTACGATATTATTAAAGGTTATTGACCTGGGTGTGAACTTTGGGTGACGGGTCAAGGATTCGCATTTAAATCCATTAAGAAGGAAGGATTAACTCGAAGCGATGTCCCGCTCACTGTTCATTATCCGAAACAATATTTAAACAGGATTTAAATTTTGCTGAAACCTTCTTAAGGCTCCCACCTTAAAACTCTTTTTCGTCAATAACTTATCTCATTGTAAAAAACGATGAAATAATTGAAACATTAAGTCTGTGTAAGTTTAAAAGTGCAGTTTTCGTGGTGCTAAACCATTCGTGTCAGTCGCAGCACCTGGTATTAGTTGCATCGCTTTTGCGCTGTCGAAAATATGATTTATTTCGCCTTTGATTTATTTAATGAAGATAAGTATAATCATAAAATATATTTTTATTTTATTTCAAGGATAGCTGAAGACTAATGTATGATTTTTAAATTTCTTGATACGGTTTGCTAAATAATAGGAAAAAATACATTACTGACAGGGTTTATTTACATAGTAGTACATTTTTTTTCTGCTATATTTTGTATGGAAGTTGAAAAATTTGGTTCCCTTATGTACAAGTAGACCATATAATGATGTTGATGGTATTTTTTAATTTTCAAAATCAAAAGTAGTTTCTTCTAACGAAACGACAAACATCAGTCTAGCGTCAACTTTTGGAAAACTGGTTGCGAATTTTAGTGATTTTCCATGTATCCTTAACTTATTAGAAAAAATTCTTTGCCGTAATGTACAAGACAAAGAATTCGACTTTACAAATCACAAACAATTTTGTTTAAATTATGTTTCCCTTTCTCATTACTAATGAACAAAATTGATCAAAATCAGTCGATTTCTTGCACGGAGCCTTAAAGTCTTGGTTGCCTAGAGGTTTATAAGCCCATTTTATAATAAAAAAAAGGCTACAGGTTCAAAATTGGATAGGTGCCCAAATGACTTTCAATGCTGAAAATGAAAATTTTAGAAAGAAAAGATGGAAGGATCTAGAACTCTAGTCTATCTACCTAATGATAACCGACATGCAGCGAACGAGAGTGATTGATTTATTTATGAAATGAGGCCTTACCTAATCTGCAGCAGTACATTTTGATAGCCTTTATATAAGGGATCGTTTCACATTTTTTGGTTTTGATTAAAAATTATTAGCTTAATAATAATTGAATTTCAGATACATACCTCTACAATAGACTTGGGCATCCAAGTGCAGCAGACGAACAACCTCTCCCGTATCGATAGCTTTGAGCACACGAGGAATGCGACGATCAGTCTAACTGCCAGACAGACAAACAGTATGCCGAACCCCACAAGCATCACTTTTGATATCTGCGACTGTATCTGCAATAAAATACGTCTGATTATTACTTTGTACTAAGAACGTTTAAGGAGCTTAGCCTTTATAACAGTGATATAATATTGTCTGACATAATTTGTTTTATCATAAAGCGGGAGCAACGTCAAATTGCGTCGTTATTTTTGTAAATTAGTGTCTTATAGGTTTAAATTAAATATTGTGCCATTTAAATGCTTGGTTTCATTAATGATAAAATCTTGAAAATAATCGCAGCTTGCAGTCAGGCAGCCTAATTGCATAACATATTTTATTTCTGATTACAATTCTGAAACGAAAGCAAGCCCAATTATAATCGCATGCCATAATTGGGATTACGATAAACATTTTTTACCAATCGACTGCAATTTTCTAGGCTTGTTCAAAGCACAGCATTTTCAAAATGCTTCAATTACGATCCATGGCGGATGGTGGGTTAAGTGAAAATCCAATATGGCGGCTGCGATAAAATAAAGCAAATTCGACTCCGAATGAAAGTAGTTCCTCTCAATTTATCGCAAATGTATTACGTAATTACATGAATACAGGTTAAATTTTGATATCAAACAATCTCGCTAAATCTTTTACGAATAAATAGCACATTTATTAGAAAGGTATATATATATATATGTTTTGTACATACTCCTGACTGGCCTGCGGTATTCATGGAAAATTGCAATTGAAATTTACTTGTAAACATAGCAAGCTGAGCAGTGAGCAGTGGTGGCCCAGTGGTAACGGCCGCGACTTACGAGTTGTAGGTCGTAGGTTCGAACCCAGACAGGCGCTTTACTTTGTGTAAATTATTTCATCACCACTGCTCTCAAAACGGTGAAGGAAAACATCGTGAGGAAACCGGCATGTTCTAGAACCGAAAATTCGAAGACATGTGACATCTACCAACCCGCACTGGGCCCGCGTAGTAGATTACGGCCCACTCCCATTCACAGAGAGGAGGCCTGTGTCCCAGCAGTGGGAACATTATAGGCTGATGATGATGATGATAGCAAGCTACGCATAGTTATCATAAGATATGTCAGTTTAGAGCGTGGATTATAGTATGTGCAGAAAATAGACGCATTGTTTAGAATTTGAAGCCGGAAGGAATCATAATAATTCATAAAGCATTTGCCATTGCCGTGTATTTATATTCCAAGAGCTTCTATTTACCTAAATCCATTTAATTAGCTTCTGTAAATAATCAATATACGTACCACGAAAAAGGTTCCGGTGTAGGCGAAGAGGGCTGGCTCGACCGCTGACCACATGACGCGGTACGCGGTGGAAGCGGGGTTGTTGTTCAGTTTCCAGCCAGCGTTCGCCCAGTGCCGCGCCGCTGTCGCGTTGCATGCCAATACTGCTATACCAGCTACAAAAATTTTTTTTTTTAAGGATTTTGTTTTGTAATATTATCTAATACCTAGGTATATTAAAATATAAATATGGAAGTTCAATAGGACTAATGGAAATCGTCGTTAGAACAAGTTTTTCTGAATAAAAGAAGCAAATTCAATTTTTTTTTTTTTAATAAAAATAATAAACAGTTGAACCAAAAGCATTCAAAGCATCATTTATCATTTCAATTAGGGAAGTAGCCAAAATTGATAACCAATATTTGCACAATCGTTATCACAAATTATAGTCTAGTATTTCCCAAATTGATGACTCGCACTCTGGTGACTTCGTCGAGCAAACATGATTTTTATCACATGTAAAATAAAATGTCGTAACCGTTTACTCTTTTGATCTTCAAGTAAACGAGGCTTTGGTAAACATTTAAAATTCAAGTTTACATAAAAATGCACGAGCTAGAGTCCCATGCCGTGGTTTTCTAAAATATTGTGTTTTCTCGTGATATTAAATCACTGAAATGAAAGATGCAAAGACCGAGCGGGCGTGGGAAAAGTCAGCTGTTCGAGGCACAGAAAATAAGGCAGTAACTCAACTGAAACTATCATAAAGTATTTTATTAGTTTTATAATGTTACGACATACTAAAAAGTAGTTGAGAAAGGTTAAGAAAGGTCAATGTTAAAAACAAATCTTACTTTTACGTATTTTTACATTTAGTTTGAACTAAAATCGTAGGAGGGTGATAAAAGCTTGTAACACATGATTGAAAAGCTTCGCTGAAATCTCGCTGCAGCACTCTGTCGAGTTTTCGTATATCCTTATGCACACATTTGCATTTGAAAAAGAAACACGGTGCGAACATCACCTATTTTGTAACACGGTAACCCATTTTATATGTACTCGCTTAAACATACCTATACTTTTAGTAAAAGCTCTATCTTTCCTGCGTTGTATTTCCGTGTTACGGAAATTCTAACATAAAGCCGTATTTCCGTCTAGTACTAGATGGTATCTCTTTGTAATTAGTATTTTTTGTATAATATTTTTGTTAACATAGAATAAAAAGGAATAATATCTATATTCTTACTGAATATCGCCGCACTATTGTAAAGAGGCAGAATGAGAGGTGTAGAATTTATAAGAATATACACACTGAGACTACGAGCTTCAGTGGGTGCACAAGAAGTCTGTTCTTAATGCATCATTGAGCGTTAAAATAGAGTGTACTGGTTGGGTAAAGATTTTCCCAAGATATTATCTTAGTAGTAGGTAGCACAGAAGTAACGATAGTTACACATTTCATTTATGTTTGTTAATATCTAAATAAAATGCACCGCTACTGGCTGTTTCATGTCGAAAAAAAATTGTAAAGCCATTAGAGTGTTATTTTTAAAAACTTGCTTTTTATTTATGGTTTTTCGCATGAAACATAATGTTATCTTTTTGGTGACATTTTTATTATAATAGCCTAGGTACTGGCTGTTTCATGTAAAATAAATTATTAAAGAGTTTTACTTTTAAAATCTTAGTTTTTATTTAACAAGGCTTGTTAGTTGTCAGCACAGGCTGTTTTTTAAAATATTTCACTTCATTAATTTATCATGATTATGAACTTTTTCATTTAAATAATAACATTGAATCGAACTGACGTATTGGGGGCATGTCTCTTATTTCCAAATTCAATTAGCGGTGCCATATGCAATCCATCCGTCATTAACATGTTCAGGCTTTCATGTCGTCACTACGGGATTGGGATTTCGTACTAGTAGTAAGTACTTTCGACATATTTCATACTGTATTGAGATGTGCAATTACGTACAAAAAGGATATACCTACGTGTTTAAAGTAAAACAGCGACCTAATTAACACTAACTGTCACTAACTGTCTGTTATTTAACATCCTTCACAACCCTAAAACGCCTTCCTATCTGTGGAAACGCTTTTCCTACGTCCGTCCCTCTGATGCACCTTGCAGGTCGCATCTTAGAAATCTCCTTAAATCCCCTCCCCACTCAACCGACTTCTACTCCTACTCCTTCAGTGTGCACGCGGTTCGGTTATGGAATTTACTTGCGCCTGACATTAGGGACTGCCAAACTGTTGCGGATTTTAAAAGAAGAGTGAAAGAATCTATCTATCTTTCCACTTCTTCATAGTTGCATAATATGTATTTATTATTTTATAAAGTAATTTTATCCAAGTATTTTAGTGATATGTATTTTAGAAGTATGTATTTAAGTATATTCTTATGTTGTATGTTTATATTTAAATTAGTGTATAGTTAAGTTTTAGTAATAGTTAAGTTTTATTTTATGTATTCTGTTTTCTCTTCTACTCTTACACACGTTGTCTACATCTCTTTAACTACTTTCCTATCGCAGGTATGCTGGAAGAGATTTCTATAGAAATAAGCATCACCTTTGTACGTATTTTTCTGTTTCTTTCTTCTTATCTGTTTATATGTGTGTACATAAACTGTTAAATAAATAAATAAATAACTTTATTTTGTAGTTAATGGATATGTCAGTAACAAAATAAATTAAGTGAACTGTTCTAAGCCTGCACTTTTCCTGCAGAAGATTATAATGCCGTAACTTGTACCTAATAAAATGCTGATGCAAATAAACTAATGTTTTTAACGTAAACATAACATCACGCCTGAATTCCCCGAACGGTTAGGCAGAGGTGTATATAAATAGTACACCCACATTTCGCCAGTTATGTTTAAGTCCCATGTAATAGGGGGCGAGCCTATTGCCGTCAGACGGGAACAAAACCAGACTCCGGGCTGCTACTGAGCAATGGCCGGATGGAAAAACCCAATAACACTTTGCCCGACCTGGGAATCGAAACCAGGACCTCATGCTCAGCAGTAGCGCTTGCGACCACTAGACCAACGAGGCAGTCACAGTGTTTTTAACATAAAATCTTTAGTTTGTTGAAAGGAAACCCAAAACAGACTTCAATAATTAATTAAAGAATGTGAGAAGTTTAAGTGCCTCATTACGTACTTAGTGGTTATGTTATGATCGTGAAAAACTGTTTTGTTGTTCAAAGTGACCATGCAGTAGACTGCAAAAGTTCGTGTCAGTTTTTTTACTAGATTTTGTGGCAACACCCAGATTTTATCTACTTTGTTAATAGCAACAGGTTGCTGTTGTTAAAGTAAAAACACCCTACAACAACCGTTGTAGGGTGTTTTTACTTTAAGATTGAGAAAATCTGTTTTATTTTATTTTGTTTAGATATCGATACCCGCCGTCTGCAGTTTTGCTAGCTAGTTTAATTTGACTCTGTATAACTAAGATAAACACAGATGAAGGATTATTGAAAATCAATCCATAGGGGTTAAATAGGACCACCGTAGGCGCGGGCTTGTGGACGGTGAGCAATGAGTAGCTTGCTGTCCGATAAGGACCAGGCCCGGGTCGACGGCGCGTTGTGTTCCACGCGCGCCTCAAAGAGATGTCAGCAGAATTGACGGAGTTCGCTAGGCCCAATGCCTGCCAGGGGTGCGAAGAAAACCGATAGGGAAATCGTGGCCCCCGGCAACAGTCCAACCGAAGGAACACGGGTGTATAGTCAGTAAGAGTCTGACACGTCCAGAAGTTATTTAATAATTTCCCACCCAAAAAAAAAGTATTAAATAGAAGATGAAAGTTTTTATGTTAGTTCGTCATTTTACCACCCACTTACCAATTAATTATTATTTAAGTGGTGCCGGCATTGAATACGCAATAACAACAATAAAACAGAAAAACAACAAACCTGTGCCACCCCACCCGAACTGCGTGGTAATGAAGCTGGCGAACAGACCGCCAATCACGACGAAGAGTACCCTCAACTCCGTGAGGTAAGCATCTCGTGAGTGCGGCATGAACTTTGCAAGGCTGCCCCAGATGGCGCCAACAACTGCGCCCAACAACAGCGCACACGCCGCCTGGAACAACCAAAAGTTAGCCGACATTCTGCTCAACTTATTGCAATAAGTTGGTGCTCTTCGATGTTTTGGTAAGATTTTAGGATTACCAAACTACTGAGATTCTCCGGTGAGCAGGTGGATTGATGATGATTTACTCCGTTTTATGTTTAAAATATTTTATTGGCTAGTTATATTAAAGTTCAAATGAACGATAAACGTTGGGAAACAAAAAAATATTTCACAGGTGCTATTTCGTAAGTTCAAAGTATACAAGTGCTATTCGAAAAGCAACGTTATGATAAAATAAATAGCATGTTATTTCTCTCATTCAATATTTAACTGTTCTAGAGTTCTATTATTATTACAATGGCTTTTTGACAAAGTAGTTAAATTACACAAAAGTCAGTAGATACAACTTACCCTAGCAT
Organism: Agrochola lychnidis; assembly: GCA_963680765.1. Lineage (NCBI taxonomy): Eukaryota > Metazoa > Arthropoda > Insecta > Lepidoptera > Noctuidae > Agrochola > Agrochola lychnidis. The sequence continues at coordinate 14,752,754 of OY796858.1, forward strand.
ACCGGTATGCATCATCGCCGTCGTACATGATAAAGCTGTGGATGACGCCGAACACACCAACACTGAGAGCTGTGTCTGTTCCACCCGCGGTACATATCAGCTGCGGCCAGTTCTGACCCAGGTTCTTGCCGGCAGTCAGTCGCGTCACCGTCGGCATCAGGATAGGACATGACACTGACGCGTAGATCGATCCAAGAAGGAAACCTGAGGAAGAGAACTTTGTGTTGGACAAGCTTTAACACTTTACGAATAATATATAAAGTAGACATTTTAATTTTTTAAATAACACCTATGAGTAAAATCAAAGCTCTATTTATTATTTATTTATTTCATGCGTCATTCATGACCAATTTCTCTAGCAAAACAATTAGGTTGCGGTATTTACATGATACGTTGGTTTTTCAGGGCCGTTTTTCTAAAAGAAAAACCTAAACCGACGAAAATTAAATATTGCGCCGTATAAAAAACTAAAGTTCATATTTACTTGTAATTTAGTATAAAGCTTTTGTATCAACTACATCTTTTGTAACTCGTTAAAGATGAAAAAAAAAACGGCAAAAAATACCACAAAGAGAGTTGATGTATTCTGAGAACACAACATTTTTTTAGGCAAATAGTACAGAGTTTAAGGTAGCGTCAATAATTAATACAAAAAATATCTTAAAGATATCATTGAACTGTACCTTGACACTTTTTCTTTACATTGATAAATAATTGCATGAAATAACTTTGTTTTTTATTATTTACATTGATAAATAATTGCACGTTTACAGTGCCAGGCTTCAGTGAGCACTGTTAATATTATTCAGCAAATATAATTTACTTATGCAAATTGAAGGCATGTTCATCATTTCACATTTTACGCTGACGCGTGTACGATAAAAATCCAATATAATTAAATCACACTATCAGCGAATGCATGTCCATGTTGATTTAGCGCGAAGTACAACATACGGGTATGGGTAAATAAGAGCGCGAAAGTAAAACAAAAAGTCACCGTTGGAAACTTTTTCGCTTTGATGCTTTGTCCGGAAAATCGGGCCGTGTAGGTACTCGTAATTACAGGTGTGCGCACGCAGCGTGGCGCGGCGGCGTGGCGATGGCGTGGCGGCTGTGGGCTCGCGGCGGCTGTAGCGCGTCTCAATGGTGCGCTCCACGCTACACGTCATGCGGCGAAAATGCATTCAAATCTTTTGCAATACGAGTACCACACCAGAATTTATTGAATTGGCTTTGTACCGCGCACACACCGCGCTCCATTGTGTTCAGCGTTCGTGACAAATTTTATTTTATTACACGGTTTGAGGTGTTTCGTGTTTTATCGAACGTTAGTTTGCGGTTTTTGCAGGCTTACGTTGATTTATAATTTATTTTTCTAGTCGACTTGCCCCGCTTGTTAATAAATGGGTTGGGACGTTCTAATAACGGACGATGAGAGCGTTGATTTATCTGAACTAATGTGTGACACGTTTTTCTATAAATAGAACAGTTTAAAAGACATTACTTATAACTGTTTAGCATCTGCTACTGAACATTAATGAACCTCGGCGAGACACGAGTATTCTTATACTTTGTTTTGTGAAATCAGGATATGAAATATGTATGCTATTAATAGACAAGTCCATCAGAGGCTTATGATAAACAAAAACGCTTTTGTTGGAATTACTGGCAAAATGAGCGCTTTTGAAACGTTCATATTCTGTGAATAAAATAGAAACCCGTGTGGTCCCCGGCTTAGTAATGGACTAAATATTTTGTGGATAGTTTCAATAGGCTACTGAAAGTTTTGAATGGGTGGTTGATTTACTAAATTTTTGCTACATTGTTTTCGAGGATATTAATTTGTAGTAGTTGGTTTAAATATTTATTTTATCTGGAATAGATTTAAATTCGCAATAACAAATAATACGAGTATTACTTTGTATTTTGTTTGCTTTAGGCTCGCAGTGAAGCTATCCACAGCATCATAATGTAAGTAATTAATTCAAGATCAAATGAATGACGTAGTTTCATGTGTAGATCCTCTTTCCTTTAATTTCACTCACACGCTAACACGAGTTTACGAAGAAGACGTGAATTAATAACAGCCTTCATTGTACTCCAATTCCTACAATTTCATATAAATTATAGGTAAACTAAAGATAATTAGGGCTTGCTTGCAAATTCCGCACATAGCGAAGGGGTGCATTGTGCATTGTTCAAAGAAAAGTATCAATAACACAAAATAATTATATAACGGTAGAATAGCAACGTTAAGTTAAACGTAAATCTCATTAATTTTCAGCTAAGTAAATAAATAAATAAATTCTTTATTGCCATACAAAGATTACAGAAAAATTTGAGACCCTGGCTCCAGAGCTAAGTTAGAGTACCTGTATTTCAGGAGCCAGAAGTAAGTACATTAGAGACTTTAGCAAGTTCCTAAGAATTTATTAATTTGTATCCTGATCACAATGAGCTTAGTTTAGTTGTGACGTTTTCACATGTGGACGAATTAAAGACTTTTATGAAGCTTATATTTTGGCAATAGTGCTGATCCTGGAGTTCAATTCTGTGTCTTTCAAAGAGACTGGATGTAAATGGGCCAAATTTACGACCTAGTGGGTCCCGTTTAATGGAAAACGACATCGTGGCAGACCCAGACGGAGATGGCGGGATGAGCTGAACTCCGTTAATAAAGATTGATCCTTGGGAGCTCTAGACAGAGAGAGGTAGAAAGAGAAAAAAAACTCGCAAACGTCCACCACATGAACGTCCAAAGTCTTGTCTCAGAAAAATTGCTGACTTAGGCCTGTGGGGAATTCCTATTAAAAAAATAAAGTCTAGTTATGAATTGGTATCTTACCCCAAAGCCAAGGATATCCAAGCAGTAGGTTCATGCAGACAGCAAGGGTCACGACCTCAGCAGTCCAGGGCAGCACTCCTAGCGAAGCCACCTGCTTCCAGTTCGCCTTCATATAGCTCAAGTTCCAGCCCAGAGAACCCTTACCCAGAATTATTACTGGGTATATTTTTCTGCAATAAATGTTAATGACGATGATGTTATTTCTTCTTATTCGGAGTTCCTAAAAGGACTAACAGAAACTTTTGAATAAACTGATAAAAAACAGTGTTGTAGGTATACGCGGACTATAAGTATGAGATTAAGTACCAGCTTTCAATAGACACTATAGAAGACTATCCGTTCGTGATACAGTTTTATACTAGTACGTGGGCAAATCAGTCCAAAAACAAACAAACCATTTTTTGCAAACTACCATTTCACATTCTCCAACTGTTGACCTGCCTAAATTTTATTGTCAAAATAAGATTTTTGGTTTATCCTGGGCTTATTATTAAGTTACTCTGTATGGTTGTCTCATATTCATGAATTAAAAATAAACATTTTTGAGTACTTTGTTACAATTGCCAGCTTGATCAGTATCGGGTATAGGTATAGGTATGCTCTTGGTTGAAGCTGTTGGCTTTTAGTCACTGGGTATTTACAAACATAACATAACATCACGCCTTGGTTCCCCGAAGGGTTGGGCAGAGGTGTCCCTGTAGCAGGTACACCCACATTTCGCCAGTTATGTTTAAGTCCCATGTAATAGGGGGCGAGCCTATTGCCATCAACCGGGCACAAATCCAGACTCCGGGCTGCTACTGAGAAATTCCAGATAGAAAAACGCAATAACACTTTGCCCGACCCGAGAATCGAACCCAGGACCTCATGCTCAGCAGTAGCGCTTGCGACCACTAGACCAACGAGGCAGTCTGGGTATTTACTTTATTATAATTAGCTATAGAAGCAGTTCCTATACAATCTTAAATATTATGTTCTGAAAGTTATCAAAACCGTGATTTGGCTTACCTCATAAACCCATCAATTTCAGTGTAATGTCGCATGTCGAGGTATCCAATATTTCGCGCCGTGATGCCGGTTAAGATGGCTGCCAACAGAGGTGGGAGCGTCGTGGTCATCTGCAACACTTCTCCGGTGGCCCAGGCTATGGCGGTTACCACCGCAGGCCTGAACCACCGCCCGTTCCAACTCCACTCCTCCCCGAATGCACACCATAGCAAGCCCCATGACGCTAATCCTATAGATGATGGAAGGTAACATGTTTGAAGTAGAAAAAACATTTTTTTAATTTGATTTCTACTTTTAGCATTGAGCTGTTAATCCTTTTGTATTTTGCTGACATTTTTGTATTGCCAAAACAGGGTAAGCTTTGTGATGTGTCTGTTCAATTGTTCATGTACATAATACATTATTCAGTCTGATATTCATACTAAACCATAGGCATGAATTAAAAAGTTTTAAGCTTTTGTTCAACTTGTTACGGCGGCTTTGTTAAGGCTTAGCGGAAAACGCGATTGACCGTAGTTACCCCTATATACTAGGCAATATTATGTAATATTTAACGATGAATGGCAGCTATCTAAGTTTTATCGAGGTTTAAGCACAATTGTTTCCATACTTAGAGTTGATTACTTAAAGGATCAAGGAAAAATTATCAAATGGTTATCACTTTCTGATATATTGTGTGCATAGAAAAGATGACAGATCTTTACAGAAGCAATAGGTAATTTGCCTATTCAAATATACTTTGCCCACATGACGATTATAGGGGAGATTAGTACCTAGTTATTTCTAGTTAGATGGTTTTTGCAAATTTTCTTTGTAGGTACGTACTAATATAATTTCTACAAGAAGTCATGTGAGAAGCTAACAAATAATTATTTATCTAGAGCGACAGTGACGCAGGTTCAAGATCACTGCCGCTACTGCAGCATTTTGGAAGATTGATGAGATGCTAATAGATTAACACTCCAAACAAGAATAACCTTTATGCCCACGGGAAACCTTAACAATAGAGATTGATTAAACCATTAATATCAATTAGAGAACTGTTTTTATTTCCCCGAGATACGGTTTCTACTAAATTCCACAGGATTTTTATGGATTTATAGTAAAACAATGCTCCCAAACTTTCCAGGCAAATATAAAATTGAGAATTTTTCAACTAAAACCTACGTGGTGATAGATTCTAGTTAAGGGTACATCGCAAAGCTAGGATTAAAATCAACTTTTTCTACACAACTTGGATTTAAAACGACATTCACTTGTTTATTCATTTGGCTGTAAATACGATTCTTTCACAGAAGTCCAGTAATATTAGCCGATCTAAAATTTTAGGTGAAGTGAGGTTGAAATTAGCGAAGTTAGCTAGTGTCAATCCCTAGTATCCGAGTAAGTGTTATTCTGAAAACATCACTTCGAAATTCGAACGGTGTCTCGTTGTGAATACGCGATGTTTTACTTTAAAAAAACAAACGAGTTCGCTTTCAAATTGTGTGAGCTCACTTGAGTGAGGTTCCAAGTGAACCTTCGAAATTCGAGCGGTGTCTCGTGAATCGGCGATGATTTACTTTAACAACAAATGAGTTCGCTTTGGACTTGTGTGAGCTCACTTGAGTGAGGTTCCAAGTGAACTTTACAGAATAGACCTGCCGTACTAGTTTTCTTAAATAATAAATCACAAAGCACCGTACTACTTACCTAGTAACAATAAAAGGAAATAATGAAGTAAAGTCCCGGTAGCTGCAATGCATGCAGTATTTTCCTTTTTGACGTCGGCAATTGCATTCTTTTCTGAACTATAAGTGAATGTTAATTCAGGCGTTCTGAAAACAAACGGAACACAACATCGTTTATTCGAACATAATTGATAGAACCAATTAAATTTTTCGATTCAATTAAATTGATCACGCTGAACACTCACTCAGATTCTCTCATAACTGTAATTTGACGGCTCGTTATTGTTACTAATAACGAGTCGTCTTCACTCATACTGTTTAATAAGTGCAATCTAATGAGGCACGCACACTAAAATGTACTCACTTACGTTTTAAAGTCTTCGTTGTGTACGATATACGAGTAGACACCCTTATCTATGGCAGTTGTTGTGTTTTTATCTGAAAATTAATCATCTCATGTATTCTTAAGATCACATTGCTTATTTGATATTTATTTTCGGTACTGGTGTAATTTTTTTTTTTAATAACCTTGATGATAATTAAATACCCAATTTGACGCCTTAGAGTGAAAACCTCGTAAGTGTAAAAGAAGTAACTTTTTAGGAGGAAGAAAAAACTGCGTGCTGTAAGATTTTCTACGGCGTCTTTTATGTTCACAGTTCTGGATATAAAAGCGGGTTAAATATCCATATTAAATTAATAAAAAAACATAAAAGACGCCGTACAAAATTTTTACAGCACGCAGTTTTTTCTTCCACCTAAGAAAAGTTACTTCTTTTACACTCTAAGGCGACGAATTACACTTCTCGTCAATATTATGAAAATCCATACACCTATACAGGGTGGCAGGGACATCGACGCGAAAACTGAAACCATGGATTCAGTACATGATTCTGAGCCCCACGGCATTAATTTTTTTTGTCGGTTATTAAAAAAAAATCAGCTGTTTCATAGAAAAGTGCAATACCTACGCGGTCAAAATGTATGGAACAGCTGATTTTTAAAAAATAACTGACGAAAAATTTCAACGCAGGGGTGTTCAGAATCATGTACTGAATCCATGGTTTCAGTTTACGCGTCGATGTCCCTGCCACCCTGTAGGTATACGCATTTATACATATCCAGCCTTTAAAAATCAGTTTAGTTTTAAAATACACAAAACATTTCATCAAAGATAACTCTGCTGGACATAGGCCTCCCCAAGCATCGTCACTTCGACCGGTTCTGTGCTTCTTACATCCAACGGATTCCTGCAGCCTTTACCAGGTCATCGGTCCATCTTGTGGGAAACCTTCCAACGCTATGCCTTCCGGTACGCGGTCGCTACTGCAGAACCTTTCCGCCCCATAGACCATATTATATTCTGCGAGCAATGTCACTGCCCCTTAAGTTTGGCAATTCTTCGGGCTATGTTGGTTACTTTGGTTCTCTTCATTTCTGATTCGATCACGTAGGTCCAAGCATATAGCCTTCTCCATTGCCCTTAAGGTGACTTTCAGCCTACTGTGAGCCTCCACGTTTCAGTGCCATAGGTCATCTGACAACGCGCACGGGTTAAAAACTTTCGTCTTGAGACACTGTTGTATATGAGACGAGAAGGTAGTTCGTATATAGTTTCCCGAACGCTGCTTAGCCGAGTCGGATTCGATAATTTACCTCTTTCTCGAAGTTGGCCCTACCTAACTGGAAAGTTTGGCCTAGGTAAACATAATCCGCCATAACTTCGAGTGTTGAGCCTCTGATCTTCATTGAAGGAGGTATATGATATATTTATTCAAAATCGAACTAATAAATATACAGGGCAAGTATTGGTTGATCAATATTCGTAATGCCTAGTACCTACTGTGATTGCCGATACGCATCAATCAACAGACGACAACGATTGCTTTGATTGGCCTCTATCTGTTATCATAAACATGTACAAACGAACCTTTACAGCTGTTTCTCTAAGATACATACGACAAATAACGAGCGTCTATCCTACAGAATCCTACTGCTACCGTATAAAAAATTATTTGTCAAACACAAGTACAATTTGCGTCAATGTAAATAAGAGCTTATCTCAGCGTATTTAGGGATGACAATCACAGAAACAAATATGACCGAATTTAAAGCAAAGCTAACTATGGTTGAACAATAAGATTAATGTCTATTGGCCTACACAAGAACTGGATAAATATTTGTTTGAACCGCGTTGTGCATTTTCTGGCCCCAGTGAAGTATGGTTGTTTTGTTATTTTTACTTTTTATTTTTCAATTAACTGTCAAATACATATTACGATCATTACGTACTTATACGTAGCTATGATATGTTAAAATAAATCAAATAGTAATTCATATTAAACTGACAGGGAAAATCTTCAACGTAAAGAATGTAAATAAATATTTTTTTTGACATCTAACGTTCCTTCACCGTTTGTCAAAGATAACTATAATCAAAATGTAAAATAAATTTAAAAAAACAGAAAACGTACCCATTTCTAAAGGAACTTCAGAAAGATCGAGTAATAGTAGATTGTTATACGAGGGGCTAAAATAACCCATTGCAACGAGGTGCAAATAGAAACCGAGTTATAATGGGTTTTAGCGCCGTGTGTTACACTCTACTTTTCACTACGATTGCGAGAAAATAAAATAATCCAATACAATATTAAATAGTTCATTTTGTTTTAATGTACAATTTGTACAATTCTGGATATTTAACGAGATGTTTTTTCCGGCAACTTAATTTCAGTCCTCTGTGAAGATGTTCTCACTAGATGATGACATTTTCACGTAAATTATATTACGGTCACCAATTCAATTCGTAATTAGAGCAAAATTCTAAAGATTTCGCGCCAATGCCTTTTTTATTTCTTCTGTAGCCGCAACGCAATGCACGCATTCTACCGAAGAGATGGCCGCATTTAGTTCCATTTTCAAAAATAAAATGTTCTTTCTTTTTTGTGAACCAGTAATAAGTCGAATCCATAATCATGATTATTTTACATAAGAATAAAGACTTTTTAGTTTTTCAAGGCTCGTTAGAACAGAAAAAAATTAAAAAGAAATTACTTTTTCCCCTAGAGCAAGAAATGCTATTTTTTCCCCGCTCTGGTACTCTACAGTGACGGCCTTTTTGAGCAAGAGGAGTGAAAAACAAATTAGGAGAAACCTTAGCATTAGTGTCAGATAACCCTTGAAAGATTTACAGTAGCCACAAAGTACCTAGGTACCTACTCTTGTGTGTAATTTTAAAACAATGGTACACAATCTTATCGCCCTTAAAGTGTTTCTTTACAGAAGGCTTTGTTATATTTACCCCTTTATATCATTTGCATTACAAGTGTGTACTTTTCTTGTGCAAAGATTAATTAACTACCGGATCATTAAATTGAAAGTACCTACAGGATTTTTTTAACCAGTGCGTACGTTACTCATCATTATGAACACTATATAATAATCGCGAAAAAAATCAGCTGTTCCCTACATTTTGACGAGTTATGCGAACATAAGTGTAGGGAACAGTTGATTTTTTTTTCACGATTTCAGGTTTGGTCCCATAGTAAAAGTTGTTCATAATGATGAGTAAAGTCACGTGTTAAAGTTTGCGCACTGGATAAAAACTTACCCTGTATACTACGTCTCGGCATGCATTAGGATGAAATTCGAGGGTTCCCTATCCATGTGCATAAAATTTTAAGACCTAATATAAGTTGGCATACTTTTGTTTGTCCTAATTATATTTTCAGAAAATATTATTTACGCATAAACAGCTTACGCATAATTTTTCTAATCATAATTATTAAGCATAACATTCTAAAGCATAATTTTACCAAGCATAACATTCTAAAGCATAACTTTATTAATTATAACATTCACAAGTATAAATTTATTTACACATAATGATATTAAAACATATACACCGGGCATGCAAGCAAGCATGCAGCAGGCATGGTTTCTGTCACGGCTCCGGCGCGACGCTGCGGGCCTCCGGCGACCCCACGCGCCTACGCGATTTTAAGTTACACTCTGGGGATAGGGCAGACAAGACTACGTAGAGTCGGTTTTGCAGCGATTCGATTCTTTCACTAACTTTTGTAGCACAACATAATGATTTTTTTAGACAATACTAAAACTACTTTAATTTTTACTTAAATTATTAGTAAAAATGATGAATATACTTCGAAACTTGCATATTTACAAGCAATTGCTAAAAATGTACACATAAAATAAAAATACATAGTTAAGTTACATAATGTTATATATAATAAATCATTTGCATGAAAATCTAAAATAAATACGTAAAAATAACTCAAATTTGTTTCCGTTATTTCTATTAATTGTATGCCTAAATATTATTATGCTAATAGTCATTAGACCTATTGACGTTATGCGAATTAAATTTATGCCAAAACAAATTAGCCTTCAAGATAATTATGCCAACATAAACTGTATGCCAAAAAAATATGGCAAAGTATTATTTTGGCAAAACAAATTATGCCAAAATCGTTATGCCAAAGTATATTAGGAAAAAGAATATTATGCGAAAAGAAGGGATCCCAAATTCGAGTCATCGACCTTATAAAAAACGACAACAGAACTTAACGGTTATGCGGTAATTCGGAAAATTTCAGTCTCCCAGAAATTCATCGTAAAAATTCATACCACGTTCTGGATCCTGTTTTTCATGGCGCCGTTAACCGTTGAAAACTAGTTTTGACCAACAACATTTAAAAGGCAAAGATAGTTTTAATTATATTCGGTGTTTGAGAATTTAATAGATAGAAGATTATAATTAATATACAATTTAAGTGTAGTCTCGTTATCATTAAACCAAACATTAAACAAACAGCACGTGAAACTGCCGGTAATTATTGATCTTGCAAAATTTATCATGTAATCTGTGTTGAATAAGTAGGTAGGTAATATTTATCTTTTTAATCTTTACTATAATACCAGATAAGCGGTACGATACGGTATCTAGGATATCTATTATACTATTAACAGGTGCCTAGTAGAATTTTTTGTCTCTTGATCTACATTTTTTAAAGAACTTAATGGCATCGTCACAATGAATGCCTGAAGATAGACAGAGCTGCCGAGGTCGCCACAAAATGAAGTGGCGAGATGACTTAGGGCTGATTTTACCAATAAAACTGAACGCGATTAGCACATCTAAACTGCGTTCAAGAGTTGTCAGTGTCAATATTCCCCAACAATGATGACACGTGACAGCTCTTTAACGCGGTTTAGTAGTGCTGTGCTGATAGCGTTCAGTTTCATTGGTGAAATCGGCACATATGGGGATGATTTCGAGATGGTGCACGAAAAGAGCACTGGAGAAACTTAGGGGAGGCCTTCACCCAGTCCTGGGAATGTCAAAATCTGCCTAGCCTTTTCCCAACTATAGGGTCAGCTTCCAGTCTAACCGGATGCAGCTGAATATCAGTATTTTACATGGAGCGACTGTCTATCTGACCTCCACAACCCAGTAACTTTCGGGATTCTGACGACCCGCAATGACTGTCAAAGACCCACGAATGACCTGGGAATGTATCAACAACAAAAAACTTCGTGTGCTTGTCTTAAGCTTATCTTCATGACCCAACTTGGGGAAGTGTACCTATACAGCAGTGGACTGCAGTAAGCAGGGTGGATTGTTTTTAATTAACAAGAGTGTCTTATTAAATATATTTTTATTGGTTAAATGTACCGAGATAGCAATGGTTATGCTTCATCATTTCATCACCACATTCCTTGCAAAATGGCCTTAACGAACTACAAACTACCTAATTGCTAAAATTAATACTCATTCATTTTGTAACTAAAGGATGACAGTGTACTATTATTTTGAGACGCTGTTTAAAGAAACAACGTCGCTTATATTAAAAGAATCAGTGAAAAGAATGAACACAGAAATATTTTAAAATTAAAAACCACCGACGCTTGAATTTGACTGGTTTTTATTAAGTTTTAATACAACGGGAACACGGCTTTCTGGATCAGACAATTAATTTTGGAAAGCGTTTGAACTTTTTCCGAATACGAGCCTTCTACTCCACCTCGAATTTTCCTCATCCACATTATAGAATGTTGTCAAAAGAAACTCAATAAAATACGAAAATATTTTTTTGTTTGTAATGTAGGAAAATGTGTATTTTACAAAAGAAAAATTTTATTTGCAGGAAATTACAGTTTTATTTGGTAAAACTGTATTTTCCCAATATTTATGAAGATAGCGAATAGCTAGGCCATTTTAATAATCAAGAAGTTACTTTACTTGACCTAAACAAGATATCTCCCATAGGTACTTAAAATCGCATTAAATCAGCAGGAAAACATTGACACATCCTAGTTAATACCTGTGCTCATATGTTTTCCAATATTCCAAGACATAAGGAATCAGATAAATGCAACAAGTTGCCAAAGCATCGGTAACTAAGCCCTAAATAAATTAACAGCCAGTTCTCTTTGGCTTAATGCTCTTAGTCAACCAGAGAGAGTCCAAGATATTCCAAGTACTGCAATAACTCGGAGTGGTTGACCACAACGTTAACAAACGGTAGTAACCCATCACTCCGCCAGTTGGTCATCGCTTCAGGCCGGGACATGTTCACAGTGCTCCCTTAATAATGCATATTGGACATTTATCCATTGCGAGGTATAAAACGGATTCCGAATAAAATGCAAATGGACTATGTTTAAATAAATAAAACAGCGGGCGTATATTGGTTTTTCACAAATCCAATAGCGGTGTGTTTTGAACAAAGTATAACGAGATATTTGAAATTCATTGACGCTGGTGGCTTCGTAATTTTAGATGGTGACAAAAAAAAAAAAAAACATTATAAGGCCATATCGCTCAAAATTCTACATAATAGTTCTCGAATTGTGTCTATTGTGTCGAAATTTCAACCGTAATGGGACCCTCGTCTCGATGGCCAAATATCCTGGTCAAAGTAGATGAGAACCATAACGTAACCCAGAACCCTTCGTTATGGAAATCTATGGGAAAGCTTATGTAAATCAGTAGACCTCTCAGGCTATTATGATAATGGACTTAATAACCATAACTGTAACAAAATTTCCAACGTTAAGTTTATATCTACATTTGATAATTTTAATTATAAAAGAATAGGTCATAATAAAGATATTATCATGATAAAGATATTTGGCTCGCTCCCTATTCCATAGGACTTAAACATAACTAGCGAAATGTGGGTGTACTATAGGTACAACTCTGCCTAACCCTTCGGGGATTACAGGCGTGATGTTATGTTATATTTGGTGACGAAGAAATAACATGACGTTATTAGTTAGTAGCTCATCTTTATCGCAATGACCAGTCAATCGTAAGTTGAACTGACTGGAGTTTGATCGACAATTATAACAGCCCGGGCTGCGAATATGGGCCGAAAGGGATATCGTGGCCCCCGGCAACAGGGCAACCGAAGGAACACGGGTGGGTTTTAGTCAGTAAGAGTCTGACACGTCCTCCCGCTCCACCCAGAGCGGGAGAAGTTATTTGATAATTTCCAACACAAAAAAAAAAATGTAAAGCCATGTACTTATATTCCGAATCTATAAATAGACAAAGGTGGGTGGAGCGAAAGAATCAACAGAATGACGTAAAACCAAATTGTGCTTACTGAGTTTTAATGAAGATGTAATTTATGTAATGCTGATTTTCATCCTTTTTACCCGACTGCGCGATAGGAAAGACAGGGCATCTTTGTATGTGAGATTCTTTGTACCCTCGAAGCATCCTAACGGCTGGATCGATGTTAATACATGAGGTGCCTATTGATTTGTCTAGGACTTGTGTATAAAACAAAACTTAGCCTATAAGCATTGCACGAGTAATGGTTTAAGGCAATCAAAATGTCGGATTTTAGAGATCTTGAAAAAGATATGAAAAAAATAAAATTGTACCAGTCTGATGCAGTTGGTGGCATCAAATCTAAGATTGAACTAAACTGCCAACAATTTGCATTAGACTGCTTGAAAAATTATCTTATTTTGAACTTTTTAGTTGCAGTTGCGTTTTAAATTTTTTTAACAAACGCGAATTGATAATAATGAGCCAATGAGTAAGTTTACTTCGGGTCATGGCGAAGACGGTTCATGAAAAGATGCCAACAGTTTGCACGCTATGGCATTAAACAATGGCCGCGAGACACATTATTTTATGCCTTGATGAGGATTGATGTACCGTTCTACACATTCGTTCAGCAAATTACAAGTTTTATGAACGTGCAAAATGAGTTCGTTGATTTAGTTCGGCAGATAAATATTGCATTATTAGGGAAATAATAAAAACAAAAGTAGGTAGGTATTAACAATCAATTTGATTGGGTATATATGTAAACAAATAAGTACCGAACTAATGCATTATTTGATTTTATCTGAATCGCAGTACTATAAATCGATTTTAATTAGAGCGTGAAGATGTCTTGAACTTTTAGTTCAATGACAAAATTACTTTAGGCTTCTCAATTAGACGAACCAATGAACTGAAGAAACAGACACCAATCTTCTCGAAAGAAGCTATTGATAACCAGAACATAGGTAAACAGAAGAGAAGGCGAATTTGCTTTTGAAACCAATATCATAGTTAATTATTAAGCGAGTACGTATCAACGTCTCATGTAGGTAAGTAACATTGAGAGACATTGATTCAGAATTGCTGGGTATGTAAAATGTAGCCAACATTATTATTGTTTTAAATAGCTAGTTCTACTCGCGCACACTTTATATAGGCGACAAGGCAATTAATTACAGTGGCGTCTTCATTTATTACCAGTATTGTACGAAATTCAAGACAACAAAATGGGACATGGCAAAATTGATATTAATATTTCAAACGTTTGTTATTTTAAAAGCTGTCTGTATTAAATTGGTAGGTATCTCTTGGAATTATTTCAGTTTCTTCATGAAGGTTATATATGTATTATATTCCATTAATAAAATAATAATAAAATGGTTTAATTGATAAAAATATTTAAAATAAAATAAAACTTACTTTCTGTCATTTTGTTTAAAAATGAAAGCGTCGCTCACTTGTATATTTCAAAAAGTAAAAACTGAATAAAAACTGCGGTTCAGTAAACACGGACAATGGTGGACAGGAACATGGTTCATGTGGTATTAGCCGAGAGTACGTCGAGGCGAGCGTCGCGGGTCGCAGATCGTGCTGCCTGCGGGCACGTCACACGCACCACCAATAAATACCCATTATTATCATTTAGCTACGTAATTTTCACTGTATAATAAAGATTGCAACTGATATTCCAAACTGTTCGATTAATCGGAGCTAAAACGTAGAGATGCATATCACACTATCACTGTTACTCTTATCAGTTTACACAGTTGTTTTTTAAGAACAACATTAATTAATTGCAAGGTTTTGGGTAGCACGCTGCTAGCCTTGTCAGGGTATTAAGAAGTTCCTACATCCCCGAAGTCACCGCCACAGTGCGAGGAGCGAGACAGTAAGATAAGGTTTGCAGACTACACTATAGTTCGTAAGTTCATGACTGACTGGGAACTAATCAGTGACATTCGACTAACACCATATTTACTTAATACCTAACCTCTATTATATACTTGCCATTGGTGCCGTGTAGCTCATGAGAGTAACTAGTAAATTTTATTTTTAAATTTATATTTTCTTCATCAAATTCGTTATAAGTTATCTAATGATTTAAGAAAGCATCTCTGATTATAAATTTCCATCCATTATATAAGTATACCAGGTATTATGGTTTATCTAATAGAAATCTATTTCTCATGAAATTGATTGTAACAATAAAATGATCTTGAATCAATTGATCAATTAGTAACGTACGCTGCGTTAATTTTAAATGCTAAAAGTCTTACTTGCAAAATAGCATTTTGAAATAATTCTGTTAAACATTCATGAATTTAAAAGGATAATAATAAAGCTACCGAATAAAAAAATAACTTCCGAAAATCTGTGGTTGACTAATACTAAATTTCCGAAAAAAATACTAAACTTCCGAAAAAATACTAAGTTTCCGAAAAGTCAATATGTTGTGCTACAAAAGTAAGTGACAGAAACGAATCGCTGCAAACCGACTCCACGTAGTCTTGTCTGCCCTACCCCTAGAGTGTTTTTTAAGCCCGCGTAGGCGCGGAGGAGCGAGGCGGCCCGCGAGTTGAGGAGCAGATGGTTTTATCGCAAGCTTGCGTGGAACCGCCGGAGCCGTGACAGAAAACATGCCTGCTGCATTTTGCATGCTCGTTTGCATGCTGCATGCATGGTGTATGCTTGTTTGCATGTTTGAAAAATATTACGTCAGCAAATGTTTTGATTTTTCGGAATTTTCATTATTTTATTCGGTCGTTTAGTATTTTATTCGGTCGTTTCTTTATTTGTATTCGCGTACAAGTTGTTGGAAAATTAGTATTTATAACAGTGAATTTCATATTTTGAGTATGAACATATTTAAAAAAAAATCCGGGGTGTTTATTACTACCCAATTTAAAATAGTGCTGAAATGAGTAACATTTTCAGAAATCTCATGCAGTTGTGTTTTGTTCTAGTTCTCAGAATACCTCGATCCACTGCTGGGTTAAGGATTCTTACGAAGTCCTTATTATTTCTACCATAACTTAATTTAATAAAAATATGAATTTTATTTATGAATCAGACTGCATCTTTCTTCATTACATAAATATGACTTTATTTATTTGATTACTTCGCGGAATTTTAATTTAATTGGAAACTATAAATTCTTGAACAACAGAGAGTTAATTGCAATAAACGAGGAAAATTCCTCTAAAACGAAGTAACCAACATTATGTAGGTAAGTATGTACAGATAGTTACGTCAGAGATGAGTATGACTTACTATTTCTAATTTTAACCTCATTACTCTCATATTTTTACTACGTTTGTATTTCTTTCAGTATTAATTTTGTAGTGTCCGTACCCGAAAGGTGCCAAACGGAACCCTATAACTAAGCCTCCGCTGTCCATCCGTCTGTCTGTCAGCGGGCTGTATCTCATGAACCGTAATAGGTAGGCGGTTAAAATTTTCACAGATTATGTATTTCTATTTCCGCTATAACAACAAATAGCAAAAATAAAATAAAGTTAAAAATTAAAGCGGGTGGGTCCCCATATAAGAAGTGTATTCTTTCAGCGTTTTTTGCAAAATTTTGCACCATGGTACGGAACCAGGATGGAACAAAAGAATTTTTTTATGAGTAGTTCAGCACTATCAGAAAAGAATCAATGTCTGCGTAATCTTCTAAACATTAGTGAATGTGGATTAATTTAATTAAATACCTTACCTTGATAACATACTACGATCGTCAATAGCAAGAAATGTGTGGTGATTGCGGCGAAGAGATTTATTTTGATCGTTAGTCTGATCTTATTGCCTAGTTTGTGTATGCGCTTTGGAGGAAGATCATATTTGACTACGAAAGGCTTATTAAATACGAAGTGGGCTTTTCTATTAATTTAAATCTGTGAATATCAACCTCTATGCGCCTGTAGGTGAAAATTTTGGCACAGTGCCCAGATTTTCTATGGTAAGTTTCAGGCTAAAGTTTTGGGACACCTGAAAATATCGATGTCCCAAAAGCATAATAAATGCTCTTTTGTAGACCAGTGATATATTTCTAGTATTTTTGCATTGTAATGGAACTCTACGAAAATGTCAAAGTTATGTTGACCTTCAATAATCTTTCGTTTAATCCTCGGTCGGTCATATGTTTTTCGTTTAGTTTAAAATTGTATGACTCAAATCTAAAATGGAAATTCGATGCTGCCAAATATTTCTTTAATCAGGTTTTCTTAAAATTTTCTATTCATTAAGCAGCTGCTGGGTTTAAATAATAGAAGCCAATCAATGCAAGCCCTATTGGTTTCAAAATTCTGATAGGTGAAATATCCGAAGTTTTTTAATAAAAACCCTTTTCGTATTAAATATTTAATTCAGCAAAGTTCGCCGCTTATTACATATTGATGGGTTATGTTTTAGGCAAGGTGAACCTAGGGCATAGTCCAGACAGGTCGTGCAAAATAAAGGCAGTGTTTTAGATAAATACATTATTTATTGAACATCTATATACTGGAGTGAGCTGGTCGTATTGTTTCGTCGGACGAGGTTCGATGACACCGGCGGTGATAACGTCTGTGTCCGGTAGAAATCTGGAAATGTAAAGAAATGGTGATCATTAGGATTTATCCATCAGGTATTTGCTGTATGGTATGATCGTCAGAAGAGACTAGATCGAGGTTCTGACTGGAGTCTATCAGTATTTTTAAGATGTGCATGTCTTAGGGTACCTTTTTTTTTTTGGTTGGGTTATTATCAAATAACTTTTCCCGCTCTGGGCGGAGCGGGGGCCACGATTTCCTTTTCGGACTTCTTCACAACCCCGACAGGCATCGGCCCTAGCGGATCTCGTCAGTTCTGCTGACATCTCTTTGAGGCGCGCGTGGAACACAACGCGCCGTCGAACCGGGTCTGGTCCTTATCGGACGGCGAGCTACCCATTGCTCACCATCCGCAAGCCCGCGCCTACAGTGGCCGGAAATCGGCCTGCGATTCCCGACGCCCAGGGCGTCTCCTGCGGCGGTTAGGGGCGTGAAGGCGCGAAATTTACCTCTCCCTCACGCGTTCCGCCTTCTCCTTCGCGAGCATTACTGCTTCGCAGAAGGAGGTGACGGCCTCCCATGCCCTCTCGCTCCGCACCATGGCCTGAACCAAGGCCGGACGCGAGAGATCACCGCCGCCGATCGCCTCCATAAGGACACGGTGACGCCCAAGCCGGGCAGACCTCAACCGTATGCTCCACCGTGTTGTCACCGTGTGTTCTTAGGGTACCTAACGTTTCACTAACTCAGCAACATTCAAAAAAATCCTGTAACGTTAAGTAGTATTGACGAAGTTAATAGTTGTCGATCAATGTGTAGACAACATTCAATCTTTACTAAATTCCTCGCACGGGACTCGAAAATGGCAATGTAATCGACCTTCAAGAAAATCAAAACCAGCACAGTTAGCGTTTTCTTCTGAAACGATTTACTTAAATAATTGTACCATTTTTATCAGACCAAGGTCACGGTCATGGTAATGGCACAGCTGTAGTATTAGCGATAAAAAATCAAAACATGGCAAGAGCATTCAAACGGTGGCCGATTATGAACGAGGTGAATATTAAAATAAGGATGACTAGATTCTTTTGTATTGTTGCTATGTGACTTAAACAGTAAATTACATAAAGATTGTAAGTTTATGTGATAAGGCTCCTTTATTTCAGCTTTATTTTATTATTTACACACACGTATTTATATTATTTAAAAACTATCATACCTAAAAAAAAAAATGTACAAGTATATAAAAAGGGGGGGGGGGGAAATAATCATAGGGCATCAAAAAATTCGTCCGCATCGCTGTCAGTAGGAAAAGTGCCCAAAAGGCTGGCAGCATTGCCACGTTGTGATAAGGTATGTTTTCAAATTGAATTCAATCATTCAAATTTGGAATAAATAACAACACAAAGTTCTAAGTTCTGAGTACTGACAGGACCACTCAAATCTATGTGTTTCTTCCCTCAAAAGACCGTCTCAGACACAAATCTGCACGGTCTAAATTATGATCTGACCAAGATAATGTCTGGACTTTAAAAGAGACTGTGACTTCTGGGTGTGTTCCTTCTCAGATGTGTAGTCGGATGGGAAACACCGACCTCATCTAGTTTTTAAATATCCTCTGACGCGTCTTTGGTTTTTGTTAAAATTTAAATCACTAACATTTACAGAAATAAATATCATTCAAACAAATGAAATAGGATGAAGGATCATTTAGAATTTCTGTTTTCTACTTCAATAGCAGCTCCGATAGCATTTATGATTCGTATGAAAGCTGTCGATGGGAGTTCCAATGTTACAGAACTTTATTTGTAGATCTTGGTGACAAGTAAGTCTCTAACCACAACTTAAAATCTAAGAAATATTTCATATCGCTGGGTTAATAAATCGAAATTGTATGATCAAAATTCGCTATTGAACGAGTAGAGCATAATTTATGTAGGAGCTAACATTTTGTATTTTATGATGCAACATTTTCCAGTGCACTGTCTCTGAGGTATCGTATCTTATACGCACCTTATCGTATATCAATCTTACTACTTATGTGACGACACATACTATAAGACTATTAATATCCTCATAAAATAAATTTGGACTGTTACACTTATACCTATTTATACTCTTATCTCAATTAACTGGGCAATTAAAGTTATCTGTTAGATAATTCGGATTACAGAGTGGAGGATTTAACACAATCTTTACTTCTAAAGCAATAAGGCGATTCCGTGAATGTAGATTAATACTAAGTAGTTTTTTTTCCGAATCTAAAGAAATTAGGTACTTACGGCTACACATCAAGCTATAACAATCCAGTATAAGCTGATCTCGCACTGTACGGAAATCCTATACAATGCGAGATCAGCATAAACTGGAAATGTATAGCTTGATGTGTAGCTGTGTGTACTAACACCTACTATTATGTATGTGATGTAATCAAATTGATTTCAGTCTTGTTCACACGAGTGTTTACGTGAACGTTGACGCTGAAGATTATAATCGTCTGAACAGGCTGTAAAAAAATTGTTATCAGCAACGCGGAAAGTTGCAGTACCCTAAGAGTGGTTATATTTTATTTAGGTACCTACTAAGAGGTGGCCACGTTTCTCTTTCCACTAATGTACGAGCTAATTCCTGTATTTTTTTTACGTGAATAGTGCTAAATACAATGTTATTGTTCTTGCACTTAGATAAGTATTTGAAAGAAAAATTTTCGACGGGGGAAATTTCAAATGTCGTAAGGGACATTGTATTCCAGGTGATAAACAGGATATTTCACCGTATAGTAAAATGTTTGATTTGTATTCTTCCAAAAATGCTACATAGCTTGTCGACTATGTAAAGGCAATGATCATGATGATTTACCCACACACACCTATAAACGTTCTGAAATCCTCGATACTTATTTCCAGAATATTATAGAATATATTTAACCCAGTATTTTCCAGAAAATTTCTTTCTTGTATTTACAAGGCTGATGTAAAGGGAAAGGCCGGGCGGAGACGCCCTAGGAGGACATATACTGACCTTATTGGTGTTGTTCTTCAGAAAGGCCAGGTGCGTAGTACTCGCAACCGGCGTGCGTGTATGACCAGATGTATGAACGTAAACGAGGCAAAAGGACTATGTAAGGCTCGTAGCAGGTGGTGTTCTGTAGTTTCTGCATACCCTCATGGGAAGAAGGCGTGAGTTTATGTATGTATGTGTATTTTCCAGAATAATCCTATCATAACATGACACGGTATTTGCACGGCGAAACTAAGTATTATAATTTAAGCGCCTATACAACCTCAACTCAAATTCACTTTTTATCTCGCTCGCACCATACTGCGCGCGGACTGAGTGAGAGCGAGACGGAGTGGGGTGCTAGCGGCTCCGAGGCGCCAATAATTTAGGTAATTGCTTTTTACGGCAAAAATAAAGGTAATTTAAAAAAAATAAAAAACATAGTCGCTGCTTTATAGTTAGTTCAGTTATTATGCAAAATTTCATGATCTAATTTGAAGTACTTTTTGAATACCAGCGGTTTATTGTTCGGTTTGGAGGTAAGTTTGGAATTTTTTTCTATCGAGAAAATTTTATGGAATCGTGTTTTCGTCTAACATAGTACTTAACATTAATCCTTAACTTTAACATATATTTATTTCAAAATTAATGCTGCAGTATTTTCGATGTAACGGAGGATCATGCTAAGCCATTTGAGGTAGTATAGGCCCTTAACATGATATGCGAGCTCTATGGCTTGTGTTTAGAGTTTGTGTAGCGGTCGCATATGGGAACAAAGTTATGACCACTGCATATACTCTACTATCTATTTAGACTGTAGCGTTGAAGTTTGCAATGTCTTATTATTATTTTTTCATAATATTTGTTATACTTTAAAGATAATCATCAATCGTGATACAATCTTTGTAGAGTATAACAATTTTGGGTTTCTAGCACAATTTGTCTTGCCTGTTGCTAATGTGTTAGTAAGTCGATTACATTTTATTTTTATTATTTAGATAATATGACCCGTCGTTTAATCTTAAATAAATCGGATTATTTATAAATTCCAAATCGAAAGGGAAACGCCTATTTTTGGCCATAGTTTGTCCAGCAATGTAGTAAATACAAAAAAAAAATACCCATTTAGTAACTAAAATATTGCTGTTACTTATTTGTAACGAAATCTCCGGAATTAAAAGCCGATTTAATCAAGACACTCAATCGTTTATTTCCTTATTCCTCTTCCACTTCCGATTGTTGGTCAATCCTGTCAAAGTAGGGATGGCAACTTTTACTGAAAAAATCGATTCACTCAAAACCGGTTACCAAAAATAGATTTATGGAAAATCGATCTTTTATTATATAGTTGTTACAATCAACTCAACCTATCGCAGTCCACTGCTGGACATAGGCCTCTCCCAGGCTGCGCCACAACCTCCGCCTTCCGCATTCAGTCTGTCCCAGCCACCTTTTTAAAGTCGTTGGTCCATCTAGCTGGGGGCGTCCCACACTACGCTTACCGATACGCGGTCTCCACTCTAGGACTCGTGTGCTCCGGTCATCGGTTCTTCAACGAATATGACCAGCCCACTGTCACTTCAGCTTGCTTACTCTGCAGGCTATGTCGGTAAATCCGGTTCTTTTTCGGATATTTCATTTCTGATCTTATTTAAAGAAACTTCGAGCACAGCCCGCTCCATAGCGCACTGAGCAACCTTGATTTTGTGGACTGGCCCGACTGTCAGTGTCCACGTTTCGGCACCGTGTCATAACGAGCAGGACGCGCTGGTTAAAGACCTTAGTCTTCGAACACTGCGCGATTGGCGACGACAAGACTTGACGAAGTTTTCCAAATGCTGCCCAACCTAACTGGATCCTTCTGTCGGCTTCTTTCTCAAAATTGTGCCCACCGAGCCGGATGACTTGCCCTAGGTAGACGTACTCCTTCACAACTTCGAGAAGCGACCCTTTGATGTGGATTGCATTTGACAAGACATGCGAATTGTACATGACTTTCGTCTCGTCCAAATTCATGCCGAGGCCAATCAGCCGAGAGGTTCTATTTAGGCTGTGCAGTATCTGGTCTAACTGTCCCAGCGTCTCGTCAGCGTAAGTTGTTCCGGTTTTGTTATATTCTTTAGAGACAAAAAACAATGTGTTTGTTAATTTTCCGGTTTCTAAATATAATCTATTGAACCGATTCTGTATAGATTCTTTTTTAATATCGATTTTTCTAAAAATTGATGTCATATGGCATCCTTACGTCAATAATAATCGTAATTGACAACTGATTGACATTGATATTTCACATTTTGTTTGGTGCTGTATTTTTCCGACTGCGTTTTTCTGTTTGATTTTCCGAAGACTTTGGTTACGATTATGGACCCTGTAACCTCTCCCGATGACGACCTTGGCTTTACATTGGATTTTTTACCTGCCTCCCACGACGACACCAGCTTGCCAATGGATACCGTACCTGTTTCTCGCCAAGGATCTGACACGAATATGGAACCTGAATTACACAAACTTACCAGCTCACCACGGAGCCATCTCTGAGTCAACTGTGGCATAGGTACACGAAGACTTATTTTAAGAGATTTCCCTTAAGCAACGTGGAAGTTCGGTTTATATTTCAGCAATGGATTGCACCACAAAAACTAAGTTATTTTATGAACATACAAGGTACATACTCAGCAACTTTCACTGCATAGCTACGTTACGTTAGGTTTGAATTAAATAATTCGATTGGTTAGTGTCACGAAAACCATAGAAATAAATAATTGAAGTTTGTTTTGTCTCAAACCATTGCCACATATTTTATGTGACATACATAAGTAATGAATTGTGTGATCATTAAAAATGATATCACGAGACCGGTGTCGTTCAATGTATTTATACATCAAGACCTTTTGATGCTACAGCATGTTAATAGGTATAAATTATTTTAATGACAGTATGCGATTATGTTTCAGATAATAGTTTGATGAGTGACCAATGTTAGATGTTGGCAAGGAATGCACAGTAGTCTTCTGCACCACAAAAACGAAATGTTGGGCATTGACAAATATAATTGTGTAAACTGTGGTCAATTGGTATTAAGAAAGTACTTTCATCATTTATACCAACGCAAAACAGGCACAAAAGACATACAAATAAGAACTATAATTGCAGAATGGATTACACCAAAACTATAAAAAAAAAAATAACCTTTAATTTATAAGAGATCTACCGAGTTCTATGTAAAAAATAGTGGTTGTTTCTTTATCTATAATATCAACCCTAATGCCTATAACTTGTTTCTTTCATGGGCGTCACTTGGCCAAAATCTCTTTATCAAATGGGCATTTCCCTTTAAATAAAATCTTTGATATGTTACCTCCTTGGTTGTCATGTGTCAAAGTAAAAAGTTCGTTCTATTTTTAAATTACACGATTGATTTGCGTTTTCATATTAATTTATTCGGCCGCTAAACACGATAAGAATTTTCATAGTAACATTGCCGGCTGCCTGCTTGCATCTGATTGACCAGTGCAGCATTTTCGATTTATCTCAAAGAAGGTTATCAAAATAATGCTCGAATTTCCAAGCATGTTAGAGAAAAAAAAAAAAAAAAAAATTAATGTGCCTACATTATAAAAGGCAGCTTAAAGTTTAACTTTATTTTTTGAATAGTTATTTACCTACTCCGGACTATATCTCTTTCTTCCCATGAAAGCATGCAAGCTGTGGTTACCTGTAATTGAGTGTGCGTTACAGGATAATGTAATTAAACTAAGTTTTACTATTGTAAAAAGATAATTTGTAATGTAACTCGTTGGTAATCCTTAAATAAATAAATAAATGAACTCGAGATTTTTCTGTGAGAATCTAATTTCTCTAGGGAGTACTTCTGAACTTTTGTTATTTTTACAGCGGCGTAATTGCGTAATACACATAAAATGACAATTGATCGCAATGGCTTTCATTTTGACAGTTCACCCACATTCATTGTGTTATTTACGTTGTTGAGCACACGAATTTTTCAAACCTATAAAGCAATGGATTAGCAATATCCTTCAAAACTCTTGGTTGGTGATTGAAAGTGTGTTACGCAATTTGGGTATAGATTGTGTTTTTTCCAGCGAACCTAGTCAATGCACTGATAAGACAATAAATAAGGAGGACAATAATAATTATCAGTTGTCAACAAAAATATTTGTTTATTGTCTGCAATTATGATTGCATCTTTAAAGATGTAATCATGCTTGTGTCTAATCATAATTAATGCTCGACTTGGCGGTGGCACGGCAGTGCCTCCAGTACCCTAATTGCGTAACTTATTTTCGTAAACAATTTCGAGAAATTTGTTTTATTTTGACATATCAACAACATTCATTGAGTTATTTACGTTGTTGAACAGATTTTTTTTCCAACTTATGAAGCAATGGATTAGAAATCTGTTTCAAATCGAAACAAATTGTGATTGTGTTGTATTACGCAATTAGGGTACAGAACAGGAAAACAGAGTAAGTAGCTACGCGCTACGCTCAAGTAGAATTTTGAAAACGTACGTACCTTGCGGTTATAGTACTACACAACTTAGATGTAACATCGGCAAAATTCGTAAAACCGATCACCATTCGAACTGCCTTCAAAATCATCAATCTTTATAACTACTTTAGGTGAAAATGATCTTTACGCAAACGCAATAACTTGTAAAGTCATATAACCAAATACGTTGTAAAATTGAAATGAATGAATGCAAATTTTCAAATTCATGCTGCATCTAAGTTGTGTCGTACTGTTCACATTGCCGAAGACAGGTATCAGGATATCAGTTACCATCAAACCATGAAATTCCAGCGAGCACTTTGTTAATTGAAAATCTACGCATTTATATGACACCATGAATGTTCCATAGAAAAGGTACCAACCTTCAGGGGCAACCCTTGAGTCATGCGAAAGAAGCACAGGACCTAACACCGTCGTCAGCGCAGATCCCAAAGTGGACGTTATCAGTATTGCAATAACGATGATATTCGAGTGCTGCGAAGCTATCCGCCTGTCTTTAGAGGTGGCGTCCACCCACAGGGAATCCATTGCAACCCGCACGAGGACAGCCTGAAATTAATGTTTTTATTTAATGACTTTTTAATTATCTTCTTCTCATTATAACAGCTTAGGGTTCCGCTTATTCTCTAAGGGGTTAATTAACAATTTTTATAATTAGAAATATGCTGTTTTATCTTGCTTGCTTGAAGTCGAGGCATTTGTTTTGTTGCTGATAATGAAGTTGAAGTGAATTAAAAGTTTTCATTAATATTTTTCTTCGTCCTTACTTAACACAAAACTCTTATTCGACTTTATATCTTGGTTTCCTAATATTATAAAGAGCGGAAGCAAATTTTGTGAGTTTGTGTATATGTGGAGGGTAATCTCCGGAACTACAGCTCCTATTTGAAAAATTATTTCACCATTTAAAAGGTACATTATTCTAGATGGACATAGGCTATATATTATGTCAATATATACAAAAATAAGTACTTAATCATATGAATGAAATACTATCTTAAATTCATGCAAGCCTAATGGTACCTGGTTTTTGTAAGGATACTGTTCAGAACTTGTGCGAAACGTATTGTGAACAGAATACCATCTTCACATCTAAATTGCACCCTTCCGAAGCCGGGGTGGGTCGCTAGTTATATATATAATAAATATAGAAGTGTAATGAAATAAATAACTACATATTAGACAGTTCTTTGCAACTATCGAAAATGCTTCGGCCAGTTAAACTGGACTTGACTCAAAAAACGTACTTGTACATAGAAAGTAAAATAACCACGATATTATAATATAAGTACATTGACCACTTGGAAAATATCCAAAGATGGTTCATAAAACATCTTTGCTTTCATCAAAAGATTCCATATCAGCCAACCGATTATCTTGGACTCTGTAAGAAGTATCACCTGCTGCCACTGGTGGTTCGGCGTAAAATTGCAGACTGTTTATTCTTTTTGAAAATCCTCAGTAACAATATTGATAACCCTGAGTTCTTGTCAAAATTTTATTTTAATGTGCCAAGTAAAGCACTTGGTTTTAATCCACCCATATGTGTACCTCATACATCTGCGAATTATAGGTAGAACAGTTACATTGTGCGCGCAAGCAGAATTTTCAATGAAAATTTGCAGGGAATATGATTTTGATCCATTCACAATTAGTGTGAATTCGTCCAGAAGCATCAAATTCTTCAAGTAGCGTTAGGTTATATTATTTGTTCTTGTTTTTTATTATTTTATTTTTTCTCTATTACTTTAGTCATATATTAGCTAGCCAAGTATTTGTATTGCTTCTCTAATTAAAGCGATGTGTTTTATGTTTTTTTGCTCACACCATAAATTATTATTATATGTCTATACGTGAGGATTTGTAATTGACTCTGATGACTATGGTCTTCTTTTATGACTGTTTTTATTAGCTGTAAGTCCTCCATGTATTATATAAATAAATAAAATAACATGTTGAAATAGGGTCTAGAATTGCATAAAGTAGGTACATGTATGTGGTATACCTACATATCTATAATATATATACGGAAATGAAGTCCCCAGGGCTCAATAGTTTCTGATACTACATCAATCAATGCTGCTCAGCTGTGGTTCCAATCAAGTAATTATACAACCAAATGCCATTACAGCGTATGACAGTTTGCGATAACCTGGCTGGGACTACGGCCGATTTACCGTAAACGTCAATTAACCGACGGGTCAGTTCAACCACAGAATATGCTTTGTCCGAAGACGTTGGCCACCCTTCTAACTACACACTGCACGTATAGTTTACTCCAGTACCGTTAAATCATTTAGGCTCCTATCGAGTTATCGACTCGGCTTCGGCACGTCAAAGCTAACGGTGGACGTTCAAATGACATTTTCGAATAAACACGTGGGCACACTAGGTTGCACGTTTGCCGATATTTAGTAAATCTACGTGTGTGGTGTATTCCGGCCTTTATTAAATCTTTGACAGTTGAAGATAAATTTAACTGTAGTAGTAAAATTGTGTTTGTAAGTTTATACATTACAAGTTAGTAAAGTATTCATTAGTATGTTCCTACTGTAAAAAGCGTGGAAAAAAAATCAACAATCAACAATATTGTGCAGGTTTATAGCTACACAAAACATTCGATTCCTATAAAAAAATTCTGTAGTAACAATATAATATCAAATCGAAGGACACTAAAACGAGTATGTATTGTAAGGAATAAGATACGATCACTAAGCGATCATCGTTTCCCGATTTATTATATACGTTTTGTAGAATGAACTTCTGTAAAAAGGATATTAACGATATCAAATGGAATTGTACTGTCTAAGATAATAATGATTTATCTACTCGACAAAAATACATAATAAAAATAAATTACGATAGATTAATTTATTGGAAAATTTCGTAATATCAATGTATTTGAGTCGCCATGTAATAGAATTTTCCATTAAACAAACATAATTATTATCACTACATCCTTACATATTATAAGACAAAGTCCCCGGCCGCGTCTGTCTGTCTGTCTGTCTGAACGCGATAAACTCAAAAACTACCGAACGGATTTTCACCAATAGACGGAGTGATTCATGAGTGTTGATTCGTGAGTGGTTTTAATATATAATTCATTAAGGTTTTATGTAAATTGGCTGAAATTTGACGATTATTGTTGAAGATGTCGGAAAAAATCATGCCGACTGGGAGCGTTATTGGCGTGCGCCGCGGAAATCCCAAGTTACATAAAATTTATGTTCTACATGTTCATCTTAAAAAGTTCAACATAAAAGTCCGTGATGGCATATGTCTATCTTCTAAGGATGACCCACAATAACCATTATTATCTTTCAGAATTTGATAAAAATATAGTTGTTATTTTCGAAGCTATTTTGACCGGTGTTATATTAATCTAGGGATTAATATAACACCACTCAATTTAAGTAACACAGTTTACTGGATAGGTCCAGTAATCTGTGTTACTTAAATTGAGCATTTAATTTAGATTAAAATATACTTGGACATCATTTAATTTAAATGAATAGTTTAAAAGATATCACAGATTCAAAATTACGCGTAACAAAATAATTATGGTTGACGGGAACGCGGACGCAGCGGTAGGAGTCGATGACCTTTTCCTCGGCTATTAGGTATGTAATCCCGGTATGGGTAATACGTTCCCGTGGGATATTTTCTGACATCCACGCGGGCGAAGCCGCGGGCAAAAGCTAGTAATTATTATAAAAGAGAAAGGAAAAAGAGAAAAGTCCCCCGTCGCATCTGTCTGTCTGTCTGAACGCGATAAACTCAAAAACTGTCGAACAGATTTTTAAAATCACCAAAGAACGAAGTGAGTCATGAGGAAGGTCATTATGGTTTTGTGTAAATTGGCTGAGATATGACGATGATTGTTGAAAATGCCGGAAAAAATCATGCCGACTGGGAGCTTTACTGACGTGCGTCGCGTAAACCAATAGAGTTATATGGAAACAATGTATTACGGAATTATTTTTCTTAAAAAGATCGTATAAACTGTAGCAACGCTATGCCTATCTGATTGTTCATATCTCTATAGACCCAATTCTGAAATCCACGCAAAACACAATCAAAGCGTTTCTACTTTTTTATAATCAGTTGTTTACTGAACATAATTGTTTTTTATGTGCCATTATTTAACTTGTACAAAAGGAGTATGTAAGGATCGTAGCAGGTGGCGTTCTGTAGTTTTTGCCTATCCTCATGGGAAGAAGGCGTGAGTTTATGTATATGCATGTGTTGTTTAAACCTGCAGGTTTCAATGACAAAACTCAACTAATTTTATTAGAAAAATTTCCATGAATATAAGGTATTTTATCTCTAGTTAATGGGTTACCGGTACCATCTACGTAGCTTCTACGTAGCATGTAAATGGCACATAATACTGTCAAGTGCAAAGATGTAAGGGCTAAGGTTGGTGAGATAAGGTTATAAGTCAGTCAGTTAGTCGGTAAGTGGCTTTCACCTTCCGCCATTTATTGTCTGTGGTTGGGTCCTTAAGGCACCTACATAAATTGCTTTGCTACCTACTAAATTGTACTCTATGGCTATACGTATAACCTTGTGTTAAGATGACTTCTTGGTTTCGTATGGTTCTAGGTAAATAATAGGCTTTCCCCTCTCGACCCCTAAGTTTCATGGAGACTGAAAGTTTATGGTTGGTAAATTGAGCACCAACGTTTTCCTATCAGTCTTTAATCAAACATGTGTCTTATTTTGTTCGGTTGTCAAGCTCGGTGATTATGACCGTTCTCTGTAGCGATCTGTACTACAGTACAGTTAAAGATCTTTATAGAATTGATATGATGGGCTGGACATACGTTTACTTCAAGGACGTGCATAATATGAATATCTTATCTTTTTAGCAGCAAGACAAGCATTTTTAAAAAAAAATTAAACATTGGCAACTCGCCGTTTTGACCACTAAGGTCTTGGCTGTTTAAACGGACTTTCCTGTGGGTGCCTTAAGCTACTACACTTAAAGTCTCCAGCCAAGGGCAAAAACTATTCTAAATTAAAATAAAGCGAGCGCTCGCTAAGGGCACCCCCTATGGGGTACGAACCTTGGCTTAGGGCGGGAGGACAGCAAGAAGGGACAGGCTGGATCAAAGTTAGATTATTATCATGATTATTAGGTGGGGTATTTAAAGCTACGTGCTCAGCTGTAACAACTGCTGGTACCTCATTTTCGAGCAAGGGTCGGGAGCAAGACAAGCAATAAAACAAGCTAGATATAATGGCAATACACTGGTGGACGTTTCTATCCCGTTCGCGGAAAATGATTGAGTGCTCCGACACAGGGCATGTTCACTTCCAAACAAATTATCGCTTTCTATTGGGACATAGGGAACAGGTGATCTGCACTCCGCAGAACACGGCGTGCGTCTGCGCTGCAGATCGTCTGTTCGTAATTGCTATAAAATATAACTATTGCAACTACCTTATACCTACCTATACTAGATAGATGATAGTTTCAATATAATTTTATAGATATTTGTTCCGTGTATGTGTTTGTGTTGTTTGTGTACATGAGATTTGTGTTCGTAAATGATTAGGAGGAATGTCTCCCTTCCTTTTATAAATTTTTTTTTGACGGCATGGTTGGCTCAGTGGTTAAGCAATTGACTGCTGCGCTGCGTGACATGGGTTCGATTCCCGCACGGAACAAATATTTGTATGACCTACAAGTAGTTGTTCCGGGTCTGACTGTTTGTGTATGTGAGTTTTAAATGTTTGTAAACGCACCCACAACACAGGAGAAATTCCTAGTGTGGGACAAAACTTATAAAAAAAAAATAGTTCATAATAGTTGTTATTTGTTGTAATTAGCATGTTATTTCTAACAAATGCACGTGCATTCGTAAGAAATACGAGACTTCGCATAAAACAGTAAGTAGGTACACGTGTATCGAATTAAACGCCTCTAGGTAAACGCAAAACAAATATACCTACTTGTTTAATCGTTTTCTTAAACTCCCATGCACGAAGGGATTGAAGATGAAACAGAGTGTATAATAGCTTAGCGAGCATTTGAATTAATCGTCTTGGGCCCATTCAACTTGCCATGTAAGCTTCTCGTTGATGAAGGGAACGAGCTGACGACGCGTTATAAGGGATACCGTACTTCTAGCTAAGAAACCAATATGTATGTACATTGTACGTGCATTCGTTACTTAGGTTATTTACACGTCATATTCCTACACTTAATATATGACCCAGGATAATTAAAAATATCCTAGTATTTTTACTAGGTATTTCGCAACATTTGCGTAAAAATATACATACAACATAACATCACGCCTTGTTTCCCCGAAAGGTTGGGCAGAGGTGTCCCTGTAGCAAGTACACCCACATTTCGCCAGTTATGTTTAAGTCCCATGTAATAGGGGGTGAGCCTATTGCCATCAACCGGGCACAAATCCAGACTCCGGGCTGCTACTGAGAAATTCCAGATAGAAAAACCCAATAACACTTTGCCCGACCCGGGAATCGAACCCAGGACCTCATGCTCAGCAGTAGCGCTTGCGACCACTAGACCAACGAGGCAGTCAAAAATATGTAACCTACTAATAATTATCAAGATTTTTGCCAAAAACTAGCTTACCTTAGATGAATCGCGAACAACGACGATGAGTATGAACGCGGATTGGTCGAATGAACGGCACTGACGGATTCGCTGACTGGTTAAGTAGCTACATTCGAGCCATAATCTGACCAACCAGCAGAATAAAGATGTTATGACTTAACTCTTAAGATTACAGCAGCCAAACAGCAATCAAGTTTCCAATCGTCCTGAACAGACGGGGTTTTTTTTTGCAAAAAACCTGATATTAACTCGAATTATTACGAAAATATTCCGATAGTTTCCAATAATCTGCACCCAAATTGTGTAATAGACTTTCATTCACAATCAGAGGGTTTTTAAGAAAATACCTAATCCATTGCTTCATAGGTTTGAAAAATTCGTGTGCTCAACAACGTAAATAACGCAATGAACGTGGTTGAACTTTCAAAAAAAAAGCATTGTGATCGATGGCCATTGCATGCGTGTTACACCATTACCATGCAGATTCTATGTAAAAAAACCGGCCAAGTGCGTGTCAGACTACGCACAATGAAGGGTTCCGTAGTTGGGATTAATTTATTCCAAATACAAACTTTAACATTGTAGTTAAAATACACGTTCTTCCATAAATTCTAACTGCAAAAATAAGTTTGTATATACAATATTGATAGATTTACCATGTTATTTTAAGACCATAGACTTCTTATAGGTTTTCCTATAATCTATAAGTGAAGAACTATTCTCTGTATTTTTTCAAAATTTTAGGGTCAATAGTTTCGGAGATAAGGGGGGGTACTGTTAGGAAAACTTTTTTTTAAATTTTCTTGTTTGCCCCCAAAAGTGACCTCTATATTCAAAATTCATTTATTTACGTTACACGTCCGTGTTTGGGTCACAGAAATACATATTATGTGTATCAAATTTCAACTTAATCGGCCCATTAGATTGGCTGTGACAGACGGACAGACAGACAGACACACGAGTGATCCTATAAGGGTTCCGTTTTATCCAGTTGAGGTACGGAACCCTAAAAACAATTTTTTCAATTATCCTCCAACATAATATATGGGACTTAAACATAACTGACGAAATGTGGGTGTACTATAGGTACACCTCTGCCTAACCCCTCGGGGGTTACAGGCGTGATGTTATGAAACAATCAATAGAAACTCCCATTTAAATTGGTACAGTATGTACCTAAAGAGTGTATACACAAAAGATTTAATCACTAATCGACGGCTAGTAAGTTTAAAAACTACTTACACTACATTAGCGGTGTATAATTATTTAGACGACCTATTGTTAATGATTTATTTAGCAGCCCACTATGTTCCGAAATAAATGGGGTTCTAAAGCTAAAATAGCAAACGTAGTAAACAAAATTGTTACTCCATTGAACCGAATGAAAAGTTCCACCAGTTTGCAATGAATCGGTCTGAATAGTACCTAAAGCAAAGGTTTTTTCGCAAGAACAATACGAGTATTGTCGCCATTGACTTGACTATCTCTCTCGGCAGTCTGCAGCCGAGTTAATGATATCGATTTATGATCGTTCCTGTAAGCGGAAATACGATTTTCAATTGTTTGACGTAAATCATTCATTTTCATTACTACTGCGGCGGCTCTGTGGGCTTTTAGGTTATTACCTGAAATGAACAAAGATTTTCGGAGTATTATAATTAATTGAACGGAATACAGGTGTTTTCATGTAATTTACAAAGTTGGTTTTAAGGGATTTAGGTACCTACATATAGTGCCGTATTTGGTTTGTTCAAATCAATCTGTCTAGCATTTTCCAAACTATGTTGGGGTCGGCTTCTAGTCTAACCGAATGCCAGTATTTTACATGAAGCGACTGTCTAACTGACCTCCACAACCTAGTTATTGGGTAACAACACGATATCCCTTGGTAAGACTGATTGTCTGACTTTTGGGCTTCTGTTCCCGTAACGACTGTCAAAGATCTACGAATGACAATCTGTACCCTAATTGCGTAATACAACACAATCACAATCTGTTTCGATTTGAAACAGATTGCTAATCCATTGTTTCATAAGTTGGAAAAAAAATCTGCTCAACCACGTAAATAACGCAATGAATGTTGTTGAACTGTCAAATGCAACAGATTAGGCATAATCGTTTACGAAAATAAGTTACGCAATTAGGGTACAGGACCAACGACTTGACGTGCTTTCCGAGGCACGAAGGGATCTCGAATAGTCTCGATAAGAAACGGATGATCACTTTTGCATGTTCAAAACATACATTAAATGAAAATAAAAACATTTCTGTCGATTTTCTGTCATTTGTTTCATTTTTACGTTATCCGTTAAGAGGTAACCGGTTAACCGGTAAGAGTATTTTGAAACGTACGGTTTTCTTTTATTCATAAATTGTTTTCGTATGAATTTCCTGTTTTTTACAGTCGCGTATAGGTATAGGTAATATAAAGGTACGTATGGGTTTATTTGATAGGACTATTTAAAAAACTTGTAATTTTAGATCATTCAAAACTATATTTTATCAAAATAAAGTATAATAAAATTTTTTTTGGGAATATTACCCAAGCTTTCGTATTTGACTAGGCTTATGAGATAACTAATGCAACTTTTAATAAAAGTTTTGAAAGCCATTAATATTTCGTAAAATGTCTGAATCGGATTAAAAGATAATAGCGAACGATTGAAAATAATTTTAATTTAATAAAAAGATTAGTTAGGTATTAAAACATAAATTAGTTTCAAAAGCATATTTAAAGGCGAAGCGTATTTTTGATCAAACACTTGTACACATTTAATAAATCTGCCAAACTGCGTGACAGTTTGTCGGCAGGATTAGCGCTCGTCTTAAAATATTTGGTATAAACAATCTTGTTAAATATCTAAGTAGATAGACGGTAAGAATATTATCAATAAAGGAGCGTTGTTCACCGCGACGCCGGCGACGCGATGGCTCGCGCTGCGCGTGCTATTTCAGAAATACTTATCCCACCAAAAACATTTTCATGTAAAATGTTGCCAAGACAAGACCATATGTCAAAAAGTTATCAGATCTCACGTAGAGCCAAGCTTCTAACTCCACACGCCCTAACTGTACAAGCCCTAACTTCACAATTTCTACGCCTTAGACAAAATATGTGGCTTGGCCATTTTAGGCCCGATCGTGGTCGGTTTATTGGTGGGTCGTGGACAGTTAGAAGCTTGGCTTTACATGAGAAATAATTAACTAAATGAATAAATAATTAACTATTGTATAACAGAAAATTAAGGAACAGTGAATAAATTTTTCACCTCACGCCCATGTGACGGTAACGAAACGGCCAAGACACATATTTTAACTAAGGTGTATGTTTGTGAAGTTAGGCCTTGTACAGTTAGGGCGTGTAGAATTAGAAGCTTGGCTCTACGTGAGATCTGATAACTTTTTGACAGTGCGAGCAATTATGGTCTCATATTGGCAACATTTTACATGAAAATGTTTTTGGTGGGATTTCACTTGTTTTTGTAAGTTGCTTATAACAAATATTTTTTTCATTTTGTGCACTTTTTCTTTCTTTTTTTGGGGTGTATTTCTTGCACATCAGAGGTGCTTTTTTCATAGGTGGGTGCATTTTTTTGTGTTTGTCAGGGAATACCCATACAAACTTCCATCTCCTAATTTAAAGGGTGGGGAGTGATTTACTAAAAATCCTGAAATATGTATTTTATTACTCATAACAAAAAGTCTATATCAATTTTCAGACCTCATCAAAATTTGCAGAAGTCTCATACAAACTTCCATCCCCTAATTTAAGCGGTTGAGGGGTAAAAGTTCCAAGTTTTCGTTTTTTTTTTGTTATTTGTGTACCTACTAATACAAGCTTACATACCAGGACTTCAGGAAGTACCCTAAGAATTTTGATGATCATCAGTGAGTGAGTCAGTGATGAAATCAGGGTTTTTTAGATTTCAATAAAATCTAAAATATAAGACCTATTGCAATTGAAACTTTATTAATAAGTCTACTATTGAAATCATATCCCGAGAATTTTGTTTATCTAATCCAAACCTAAGGTTAAAAAAAACGACGAAGCACTTCGAGAAAAGGTAGATAGTGCCCTTGCGCTTCGCCGAGTACTATCGTGCCCCCAGAAAAAAAAAAAACTAATACTAATTTCATTGTTAGAGCTTATGGTATGTATTTTGATTAGGAGTGAATCTGCTGTGCCTGTATCTAATGGTAATGATTAGAATTTCATTTCGAACTAAACTCTCCGCCCTTTTTTTATTTATTACTTTATTATGTCAGATAGCTCAGATGAGTTCGTGGCTAAGTAATGACAGCCGCACGGGTCGATCCATCAGGTTAAGCTACGCTTGCCGGGGTAAGTCCGTGGATGGGTGACCATCTTTACATATCGAGACTCCTCCGTGCCTCGGAAAGCACGTTAAGCCGTTGGTCCCGATTGCCATTTGTAGATCTTTGACAGTCGTTACGGGTCGTCAGGAGCTCGAAAGTCTGACAACCAGTCTTACCAAGGGGAATCGTATTATCTAGTGACTGGATTGTGGAGGTCAGATAGGCAGTCGCTCTATGTAAAATACTGGTATTCAGCTGCATTCGGTTAGACTGGAAGCCAACCCCAATATAATTGAGAAAAGGCTAGGCAGATTGGTTTTGACTTTATTATATTATGTCAGATAGGTTTATAATCTTATGTGGTCTTTTGTATTACTAGAAGGGTATGCTGATCCCGTGATGACTTAATTTTAATTAATAGGCTAGTAATACAATGGTGCCGATTTCCTTGTTCACAAACTAAACTAAATTTAAGTTCAGTGCATCTTTTCCTTTCTATTTCATTAAGAAAAGGACAGAAGATGAATTTTAGTTTAGTCCTGTCAAATTAATCAGCACCTATCACTACTCCATATCTCCAATTTTTATGCCATGTATTAGTTTTTTGAATAAATATTATTAAATATATTATACAAGTTTAGACGTAATTAAAAACTTGCCTACTAAAATTACATCAATTTACGTCAAACGCTGATTAATTTGACAGGACTAAACTAAAATTTATCTTCTGTCCTTTTCTTAATTAAATAGAAAGAAAAAGAGGCACTGAACTTAAATTTAGTTTAGTTTGTGAACAAGGGAATCGACACCAATGGATAATCGGACTAAGTATAATGAACTAATTTCTAACGCCAGCTTGTAATGTGTGGTGCATTTTAATTACTTTACAAAGTGGACCAAGGTCTATATTTGTCAAAGCTTTGGTGTAAACAAGCCTGACTTTGCTAAACTGGTGCTGGGACGACTCAAAGCGAATTAAACTAGACTCTGTTGGTCGAGTGTCGGTGTAGTTTCTGCTCGTTAATGAAAAGATCACTTAAAACTTGTATAAGTAGTATCGAGGCCAAAGGAGTCCACTTTGACACACCCACCACACCCCCACTTTAATGATTAATTGCTCAATAAAATAAACAGTGCACAAACAAAAGTATCGCGACGCAATGAAAGTGAGAATAAATACCTAAATAATGATGTTTATGGTCGCCACGTGGTTCCGTAATAGGGTACGCAGTATTCCTGGCGCCGAATAGATATAAAAGTTGTTGTAGTGCTTAGGTAATGTAAGGTAGCTTTACCTTACTGACACGTTAGTATAAGCTGACGTTTACACATAAACTATCAACAAACTGTGAGGTTTTGTGTCCCTTTTTTTGTCTAACATTCGAAACTTACCCATTAAACGATTTAAAATCTGTATTAAAACCAAACTTTGTAAAAAAGGGTACTATACAATTTCAGATTATTTAGAAGATAAAAAAGCTTGGGATTGAACTGCTCGCTCTGCTAAGCCTTGTGATAAAACCATAAAACTAGACATTTTAATTATTATGTAAAATCAACATATACCAGTTTTATAAACACGTTGACATTGTTGAAAATTATATTCAAAATGACATGATTACTTTGTAAAGTATTATATTATTTTAACTATTGTGAATGTGAGGACTATGTGGATATTATTTTTATTTCTCTTCTAGTATTAGTGATGGTCTGGCAGTTTGAGTAGTTTTTGCGGCCTACCCAAATGTCCTTTCTTTGGTATTGCTCGTCGAGTTGAGCTCCTTAAGTTCTAAGTTGAGCTTCACGATTATTGACAAATGCTTGCACTGACTGGACAGGTCCACTCAAATCTGTGTGGTTCTTTCCTCAAAAGACCTTTTCAGACACTAATCTACATGGTCCTCATATGGCCTGACCAAGATTATGTCTGGACTTTAAAAGAGACTGCGACCTCTGAGTTTGTTTTGGCCTTTCTTCTCAGAGTAGTCAGATAGGAAACGCCGAACTCATCTAGCTTATTTTTAATATTTTTTTATATGACGTGTAAAGGTGATTCCGATATCCTATTTACAGAATAAACAATTTCATTTCATTTCATTTCATTTAACAAAAAGGTATTACACAATCACCCTTTCAAAATAAAAATAAAAAATCAAATTCACTTCTTTACACTATTGCATTATGTGGCAAAAGTGCAATAACACTGAAAAAGAAAACATTACCAATTGATGGTATTCCCAAAAGGCGAACAGCTACTTTAGGCAATCATTGACACCATTTTTTTGACGTCACAGATTTTTTTTAAATCGTGAGTTTTTATCTTTTGTTTTAAGTCAGCTGATAATAAAAACGATATTAATGTTTACACGTATTTAGTATGATGTTACAGAGCACATGATTAAAGTAGGAAGTTAATACCGATGCGGTACCAAGGTCTCGTCATAGTGATGGATGGTGATCGGTATTAATTATAGCTAGCCACGTGCAAACCCTTTTTAACGAAGTGAAATGTTGATGCATATTTAATTGGTAAATATTTAATTTGGTGGTAACAAAAATATATGGTAATGCTGTTGATGGTATTTTGAAGAGAGGGTGTTATTAAATAAAAACATGAATAATAATGTTCTTTTAACAAAATATATGGTGCTGTAGACTGAATGAAGGATCTACAAGTAAGTAGGTAAGTAGTAGGTATCAACATTGTAAATTTTTCGACGTTCTTAATGTAAAATTTACAATTTTAATTTCTCTGCATAAACTTTAACTTTCCGTACCAATTAAGGTTTTTTAAATCGAAACTCCGCTTGAGAGAACGCAAAAAAATCAGCGTAGGTACTGAAAAATATTATTCCTTGAATAAAGTGACGCAAAATTTTATTAATGACCAACATTTAGATCAATTTACCAGTTGAATTCAGCTTCACGTCAAGAGCTTCAATTGACGTGAACATAAGAAAATATTTATCGGTTGAGAAAAATAAACGCAATCCAAACAAAAAGGAAGTAGCTGCCATTCACTGATAAAAATAAACAAAAGAAAGTATAAACAAAACATTCACAAATAAATAGAACCGCTGCGCGCTGTCGCAACAACAATCAATGATGCTCCAACAATGTTTTACCTGAAACATTTTACCGCTAACAATACTAGTAGAAAATAAAATGGCGTACCTCTACAATAGCTTTAGGTATCCAGGTGACGGCGATAAAAAGACTCTCCTTGATCGACAGGTCGTTAGCGAGTGCGACTAGGAAAGCTGTCAGCAGCCGGAGAACTAGCGCGGAGGAGATGCATCCGAGGATCAGGCACAGCTCCTTCACATTTATTTGTGATACCTGGAAGAAATGAGATTTTAAAATGGCCATTTAACATTGTTTTGTTGGTTTGTCCCGCAACGAGTGCAGTTAGAAGTTGTAGTTTGAATTTTTTTTTTGGTGGCGCAGAACACAAATTTTCTGATTTTTTTAAGGGTTTCGTACCCAAAGGGTAAAACGGGAAACTATTACTAAGACTCCGCTGTCCATCCGTCTGCCTGTCTGTCCGTCTGTCACCAGGCTGTATCTCATGAACCCTGATAGTTAGACAATTGAAATTTTCACAGATAATGTATTTCTGTTGCCGCTATAACAACAAATACTAAAAAACAGAATAAAATAAATATTTAAGGGCGCTCCCATACAACAAACGTGTTTTTTTTTTGTCATTTTTATAGATAATGGTACGGAACCCTTCGTGCGCCAGTCCGACTCGCACTTGGCCGGTTTTTTAAATAATAGTTAAGTTAAGTACCTAAGTAGATTAATTGGGTTTCTTTTTAGATCAAATGCTATTTCGATCATATTACAATAAAACTATGAAAGCTACCGATCAAGTGTGAGGCAAACTCTCATGCAGACGAAAAAAGAAGACATTCTCGACGAAAGGTTTAGGCATAGTATAAAGAGAGGTAGTAAGCTATCTTCATACAAACGCATCGCGCGCGGCTTGTATGTGTGGGGCCATAGTATCTATGCGTCGCCCCACGCACACTTAACAAAATCTCGACACGTTTCTCGTGAGAAACCGGTAAGCAAGCCGCGCGCGGTGCGTTTGAATGAAGATAGCTTACTACCTCTCTTTATACTATGGTTTAGGCAAGTAACTTTCATTGTTTTAGTCATGGGATAAAGATCAACCTTGTGCTTAACGGCACGGTTGGCGCAGTGGTTAAGCGATTGACTGCTGCGCTGCGTGTCGCGGGTTCGATTCCCGCACGGAACAAATATTTGTATGACCTACAAGTAGTTGTTCCGGGTCTGGCTGTTTGTGTATGTGAGTTTAAATGTTTGTAAACGCACCCACGATACAGGAGAAATTCCTAGTGTGGGGCAACGTTTTTTTTTAAAATAAATAATAAATAATAAAGGACATTCTCGACCTCTGAGAATACAAGAACTCGTTCCTGAGTACCAAACAGTAAAATAAAACTAAGGTTAAATTGTTCCCAGCGTTCTTCATAACCTGTGTCAATTAATCATGTGCTCGCTTTAGATCATATACTGCCTAGACAAGATAGCAGAAAGAACGTATGCAGGTATTAGATGTAGGTCATTCAGGAGTAAAATAACGTATTTTACAAATGCTGACAGACTTGGGTTACTAAGGCAGATGTTTTAAATGTTTTTAATTTTCTCCTGCGCCTGCTCTTAAAAACATAACGTGGTCCAGTTAGAAATCTTGTGTAGTTATAAAATCGATTATTTTGAATGCTCGAAATGGGCTTAAAAATAAGGACTAAAACCAATTATTTTGAAGGTCGATCTCAATCTTTTATATATTAGGTAACTCTGTCTTTACGCCGCATGCCATACGACGTAGAAGCTTTGCCTATGCGAGGGGTTACTCTGTGAAGCGACATTCATGTTAATTCCGAAACACGAAGATTACCGAAGCGCATACTTTTTCTGATTGAACTGTATTTACGAGCACAAAAAAGTTGGTAAAAGCGATATGTACATCTAAGAAATACCCGCTGAGGGTGAAGAGCATCGGCTCGAATATCCTCCAGAGTAGCTTGTAGACCTCCCAGACTGGGTTGTTGGCGAGCGGCCAATCACGGCGCGCCCACCGCGTCGCCGCTGCTCCTGCGCACACCATGATCGCTACTCCCGCTGAAACAAAAAAACTTTTTAAGATTTTTGTAGAATTTGATGCAGAGAATGACTAAGTACTTTATTCTCGGTGTCAGATTCTACAAAAAACAATACAAAAATAGAAAGTAAATTTTGTGAATTTAGATAAGGAAGGCAAGCAGAAAAAGACCTTGTTCATAAATTGCATTTAATAGTGTCCTTTAATTGTTGTCATTTTTACTTCCTGTACAACTCAAGAATCAAGGATTATTTATTTGTATAAATACAGGGGTATCAAGGTATACAAATTAGTCTTTTCTGAGCAGTGTCACTTCTGGCATGCTTTAACAACATTGAACTTACTTTTTTTTTTGTTAACCTTTTTTGTCCCACTGCTGGGCAAAGGTCTCCCCTCAAACTTACTTATAACTATATCTGCCTAGCCTTACTTATAACTCACAAAAATAAAATTAAATGCTGAATGTTCCCTGTTGGAATATTACAAAAATCCCAGTGTTAACAGATTAGAATAATTACTCGATTCAATCACACGATTCTCACAATCTATCTTTTCACTCATTCGATCATTCGTTGATGTCGGTCATTCTAATATTTTCTATATTATTATAAATCGGACCGTCAAACAGTACACCGTCTTTTCTTTCCTCCTGCGACCTATTTCCCACATTCCCGAAGCCCAAGCTGCTTCTCTAACCAGAATTACAACTACATGAGGATGAGTTTTATTCAGAAACATTTGCAACATACTACAGCCTTCATAACACTTAATGAGTTGATAATGTAGTGTCATAACCAATATGTTATCATTAGATCTTTGCCAATGCTCAGAAAGGAATTTCTAAAATTAAATCGCATCATGAGATACTTGACCAAAATTTTAGTTTGATTGAGTTTAATTGGAACGAAGGTCAACATAAGACTGGAGTTAATTAATGTAATGATGTTACGGACTCAAAGTGTCTGCTTGCTTTTGTAGTGGTATATAGGTAGGTATTACATGCCGATGTTATGTTTGTGGATACTGAGATTGCAGTTATGCTTATAAACATAATATAACGTAACATCACGACATTATTCTGTTTAAGTCAAATGTAATAGTGGACGAGCCTATTGCCATCAACCGGGTACAAATCTAGACTCCGGGCTATACTACTGAGAAATTCCAGATGGATAAACCTGAACCCAGGGCTTCATGCTCTGCAGTAGCGTTTGCGATCATTACACCTACGAGGCAGCCATTTGCTGTTTTTATGCTTATACCTTTAGTTAGTAAACAAAATTAGATACTCAAAAGATTTTTTGTTTTGTTGCTGATGCAGGCGGCCGTCTGATGGACGTCTGCCATACTAGAAGCATTGCTGGCACGAAACTATCCCAAATACAGTAATTACACCGGTATCCATAGATACTCTTCATACCGAATCACAGCAACGATGTTTGGCGGTCGATTTAGATATGGTGCTTTGACCCGCGGGATAATTTCATTTTGACAGTTCAACAACATTCATTGCGTTATTTAAGTTGTTGTGCAGACAATTTTTTTAAACCTCAGAAGTAATGGATTAGCAATATCCTTCAAAATATTTGGATTCTGATTGAAAGTGTGTTACGGAATTATGGCTTTGTTTACGTCGTTCCAACATATATTTCATGGACAATTTCTAGATAATTATCCAAATAGCTACATTAATATTCTAGCCGAAATGACCAGTACTCAGACTAACTAAATAGCAGTTTATTACACCACATCCCATTTAATGTAATATTGATGGAAAACAGATCATAATATTATTGCTTACGAGTAATAATCACTTTCATCAAAGAGAAGTATGGCAACAGCAGGAAATAATGACGTAGTGGAACGCATATTTTTTATAAATATAATGTTTATGCACTCTACGTCACGATACTATTAATAATTTAATTATATATTATTGATATGATAGTAAGTTATCACTTT
This sequence comes from Agrochola lychnidis, assembly GCA_963680765.1. Taxonomy (NCBI): domain Eukaryota; kingdom Metazoa; phylum Arthropoda; class Insecta; order Lepidoptera; family Noctuidae; genus Agrochola; species Agrochola lychnidis. The sequence continues at coordinate 14,795,932 of OY796858.1, forward strand.
CTTTCAACAAAGAAAGGCTTAGCAACAGGATAGAAATAATTTAACTTAAAGACGAAGTAATATAATAATAATATGTTTATTTGAGATAAAAGTACACAGATACAGGTTGAAACTTAATTACACGTGGAAATATGTTAATACAAAATATTGAACAATGCTATGCTAGGAAAAACCTGTGTTACAGGGGTCATCCATTCGTCCATTATGGATGTTATAAAACTTACATACAATTTAGTAATGTGCACTTATGTAAAAAAAAAAAAAAAAAAAACTAGAGTAATTGATTTTGGGGATAAGAAAAGGGGGGAAGAAAGTAAAGGGGTTTAAATTCATAATTGACATGGAAAAGGTAGTATCTAATTAATTGCCGGGTGTGTGTTGTCTGAGTGGGTGTAGGTGTGTAAGTGTGAGTGGGTGTAGGTGTGTAAGTGTGAGTGTAGATATGTATGAGTGAGTGTAGGTGTGAATGTGCCTGATTTGTTTAAGTTATGGTTTTAGTAATTCTTCTGCGTCGTTATAATTTAGGGTTAGCAGATATTCCTTAATTTTTTGTTTGCAAGTAGTCAAGTGCAAGTAAGTCAGTTGATAATAAATTTTATTTATTAATGGATAAGTTTTGCAGTCAACGTCACAGTATTATGCTTGTCTTAGATACCACATAGACGATGTAATTGATTTCATATTATTCAGGTATTATTAGCTTGACTTATCTTTGCGACGTCACGTAAACTATAATACTTTTCCGTTAAACAGTTATCGTGTGGAATATTACCCAAAATACAAAAATAAACACGTTACTAATAGTTGATGAGAATATGTCGCTGTCCCCGGTGAATAAAATGGTAATGTGCTATTACGATAGTTTCGACTTTATTGCAAATTCGATATTTAGAGGTTCGATTACACTTTGTCAATTTTATTCATTCATTTCCTACGGTTATTTCAGAAGTAACGAGATTTTAAGGTATATTGTATTGAATATAAAAAAACTTTTTACAAAAAAAAAAAACAACCGACTTCAAAAAAAACACTACAAAGTGAAAAATAACTTTAATTTCGGAAGTCGGTGTCTTGCGTTTTGAATTTTCGTTCTTTGTCACCGACTTCCGAAATTAAAGTTATTTTTCAGTTTGTAGTGTTTTTTTTGAAGTCGGTTGTTTTTTTTCGTAAAAAGTTTTTATAATTCCACTTTCGAATACCACTACCTGCTATGTAAATAACAGTGACAGGAAGTTATCATAATATCATCCACATACTAAGTGAGGTAAAAATACGTATTATTGAAGCTAACTCAAAAACTACCCAAGTAAAGTTAATAAAATTTATATGGGTGGTCCCTCTGAAGTATGATCTAACAAATAAAAAAAGAATCATCAAAATCAATTCATAATTGACGGAGTAATCGCGTAACAAACATACAAAAAAAAAAACAACATACAGTCGAATTGAGAACCTCCTCCTTTTGGAAGTCGGTTAAAAAGAAAACACTTTTCTCGTGGTATTTGAACAATTCCACTAAGTATGTATATTAGTTAGTAAGATATTTACAAAAAACTGTTTTTTTTCTTTTTTCTTGTATAATTTGGTTTTTACGATTACGATTTTATTCGCCGGGGACAGCGATGTATTAATGAAGCGAAATATTTAGTCTAAAAAACCGATTTATAAAGGTTCAAAATTCTTTAAACCATTCTACACATGAGTATTCACACGAATATCTTCGGTAATATTTCACGACGGAATTCCTGGAGGCACTTCTTAACGTCAACCCTCGCAGCGCACAGGAACGATGAGTGAAATTCCTTTTTTATACGCATTTACTTGAGTCGGGCTCATAACCCCGCTGGAGCCAAATCCTCGCGTCGCTTCATAACTGCGGAACCCTAAAATAATTTAGGGAAGGGTTCGTGACAAAGATTCACTTTGTGTGCTTCGGAGAGATCGTTGCCTTATCTAGCCTTTGTGTTCTGCTAATTAGATTGTTAATGGTAATAATGGTGGACTTTTGTGATATGGAGAAATTGGAAACTTAGGTTTTTTTTACTTCTTCGGTCTGATGAATTTCGTTACGTTGCGAGTACGTGACAGTGTGATTCAACTGTTTTGGAACCAGGAAACACATTTCTAAAGCAGGTAGAGGCTACATTGTTTTTTCGCCACTATATGGATTCCAGCTCTCAGGAGTTGCAGAAGTTAGAAATAAAAAAGCTAGTCTCAAGTCCCAAACAAAAATGCGAGGTCACTTAGGTCACGAAATGTCTTACGCTTCCTTTACACGACGCCGGAGCCGCACCGGTGTGTGGCGTCGGACCGCATGTTTGTGTATACGAATGAATAAGTTTTTTTTTCATCTTGCGGTCTGGCGCCGATGCGGTTCCGGTGCGGCTCCGGCGTCATGTACAGGAATCCTTTGTTTTTTTTTGGGCGTGAAATTATCAAATAACTTCTCCCGCTCTGGGCGGAGCGGGAGGGCATGTAGACTCTTACTGACTAAAACTCACCCGTGTTCCTTCAGTTGCCTGTATGTTGCCAAGGGCCACGGTAGCCCTTTCGGACAAACCCGCAACCCTGGTAGGCATCGGCCCTATCGGACCCCGTCAGATGTACAGGAAGCTTTATCTTGGTTTAAGAAGCTAGGTACTTAAATGGAATCATTCGATGAGCCGACTTTGCACCTATGAGATAACTTGACATGACAACATGTTAATCTAGATATTTTACACATTTAAAGGTGATTCAGTAACGATAATATTTAAACGATTTCTGGCTATAAAGACTGAGCCATTTCTTGTTGATTAAATGTAGTCAATATAGATAATGAAATCGTCATAAATCCCTGAATAGTTTCTTTATTTTGTATTTGTTTTTAGGGTTCCGTACCTCAAAAGGAAAAAAAACGGAACCTTTATAGGATCACTCGTGTGTCTGTCTGTCTGTTCGTCTGTCACAGCCAATTTGCTCTGAATCTAATGGACCGATTAAGTTGAAATTTGGTACACCTGTGACCCAAAAACGGACGTATAACTAAAATAAATGAATTTTGAATATCCCTCATATTTCACTTTTCGAGGGCAAGATGAAAAATTGAAAAAAAAAAAAAAAATTGCAAACTGTACTGTGTGATATAAGTATATTCAATGAAAGGGCTTGTTGTAAGGATCTCAAATATAATTTTAAAATAAATGCTTTTAAAGTTATTTAAGAAAATTGATGTCAATTGACCATTCCCGATTATCTCCAAAACTACTGCAGCTAAAATTAAAAAAAAAAAAAACAGAAAATTTATTATATCTTTATAGATTACAGGAAAAACTATTAGAAGTCTATGGTCTTAAAATAAAATGGTAAATCCCCCAATTTTTAATTTTTATTATTAACCTAACAACAAGCGACCTGAATTAATATTATCTAATATTAATTTAGGTCGCTTGTTCGGAAAAGGGCTATTACTAGACTCGATAGTTCGGTTTCGCTTATGAAAATCTCCAACATACAGCATACACACATACACACCACACACACGCACGCACATTTACACCATACTTTAATTATGTTATATTTAATTATTTTATACATTGTTACGCACTACCTAACCCTTCGGGGATTACAGGCGTGATGTTATGTTATGTTTTTACGTTAGGTACTATTTTCAGAAGTGCTTTGACCTGACTTGCCTAATTGGCAAAATAATTAGTTGATACCTACATAGAAACACGGTTTATTTGTACAATAAGCTGTGTCGTTCATTCATTATATTAATTCTTAGGAAACTTGAGTAGTATCCCCAATTAGGAAGTTTCTTTGATAACAATTAGTTATTTGCTAAAGTAAGCTACACTCTTCTACTGAACGACGCTGTGCGACTGTTTGTTAGTATCGAACTGAATGTTACTAATACTAACTTTCGTCAAAATTGACACTTCTGCTTCTTTTTATCCTTTAGTATTAAATGAGCAATATTTGTAATTTGTAATCACAATTTCCATTAAAGTTGCAATTTAGGGGTTTTTGGGGGCGAAAAATCGATCTAGCTAGGTCTCATATCTGGAAAAAATCGTTTTCTCCGTATTTTCACCCGAGAAGAGCTCGGTCGCCCAAAGTTTAGAAAAAGATGGCTACCTTAGAATGGCAGCATGGAATTAGTATAAACTTTCCTATACTATTATTACTATAACAGAGCTCGGTCTCCCAGGTACTTTAAACATTATATCCTAATAGGTACTACGATAGTGCTGTTAAGTGTCAAAATCGTTTAAATTGAATAAATTTACAAATTAAAAACAATGGCTTTAAAAAATGCGCGTGCAGCGCCGTACGAGTAATAGAAGTGAAACAGAAAAAAAAAGTATCATAGATATAGATAGAGATTTTGTGTGAGAGACAGAGAGGGTTTATATCTTTCTTCTCTCTCATGTAACGACATGTGCCTAATCTAAACGTGACGCGACTTTGATATTTCAATCTTAATTCTCGTCCAACTATCGAATCGCCGCCTATGAAGTTAAAACTTTGGATACAATAGGCACTAACAAGGCACATGTAGTATTACTTAAGTAGGTATTTTGATGAAAGTTTACTTAAAACTAGTTTAAGACTAAGTAGTTATTTCATGAAAAAAACATAAAATCTAAAATCGATTCTGTAGTGGATTTTAAATTAATTGCTTTCAGGATAAGCTCTTAGGTATCTTCAGTTAGGTATTCATACACATACAGCCTAAATGCAATTAATTCAAACAATACGAATAAGGGATAAGCTAACTTCACGTTCTGTCATTAGTTTAATTAAATTTCGTGGAAAATTTGGTAAAGGGCACACAGATAGGTATGTCAGCCGTGTAAATAAGATAACTAGACTGATTGAATTCACACGTTATAATTAACTATGTTTCTGATTAAATGTTTAATTTTGTGTAAATATTTGACACCCAAAGAGTGCCTCAGTAAAAACAAAGCACTCTCAGTATCTTTCGTGGGACTAGAAGGATCAATAGAATAGGCTTGTGTCCAACATTTTTTTTTGCCCGTCTTGTAGATTATTAAAAAATATTGAACACGTATTTTTCTTTTTTGACGTAATCAAAAGATTACGGCGATACATTGAGTTAAAATGTGGCATGACGTCACGCCTTGCTAGATTTAATAGTGCGTTGTGACGCAGCGAGCCCCTACTCCCCAACTTTAATGCGTGTTTTCTAAGTTATTTTTTATTAAAATGATAATGCAAAAAATACGTGTCTAATATTATTTTTATTATCTGAAAGACGGACTTAATATAATTTTTTTTTACCTAGGCAACTACCCTATTGGGCCGTAGTATTTGTGTTTGGTGATGGCCCAGTGGTTAAGGCCTCGCCTCACATACACGTGGTTGTGGTTTCAAATCCAAGCAAGTACCAATGTGACTTTTCAATTCTTATGTATTTTCTGAGTTTATCTCGGACATTACATTACTAACATCGGTGAAGGAAAACATCGTGAGGAATCCCGTACTTATCTAAACTAATATTATAAGGAGAAAAGATTTGATTTTTGTATGTTTGTTTGTTATGCTTTCACGCTAAAACGGCTAAACCGATTTGGATGAAATTTGGCACATGGGTAGACCATGATTTGGGTTAGGATATAAGTTACGTTTTATGCCGATATTCCCACGGGATCGAGACTTATGTGGGTGATAGCGCGGGGCGCAGCTAGTAGTTAATAAAGTTTGAAATCGCCAACCCGTCTAGAGGAAGCGTGGTGACCAATGCTCGTGTCTTCTCTGTCTGAGAAGAGGCCTTTACGTGGGACAGTAATATGCTGGTATTATTTTAGTATTTGTTATCTCATAGATTACAAGTACCTGGGCGACCGAGCCATGCTCTGGTGAAAATAGAGAATGCTCATTTAATAGTATAGGATAGTACCTACTAATTCCATACTGCCATGATAGTAGGTACTTACTAATTTCATGCTGCCATGATCATTATTCTAATGTCATTATTCATTATTTTGTTTGGGCGACCGACCTCTGCTCGGGTGAAAATACGGAGAAAACAAATTTTCCCAGATATGAGACCTAGCTAGATCTTTTTTTTTTGCCCCCATAAACCCCTATATTACAACTTTCATCGAAATCGTTAGAGCCGATTTCGAGAACGTGAGTAGGTAGGTACAAATATATATACAAACAAATATTGCTCGTTTAATGGTATAGGATGTAGGTATTAGGGACACCAACTGTCTGTAACCATGATCATTATTATGGCAACATTTCTGATGAAAGATTGCTCGTGGGTTAGTAAGAGGCGTTTACAGACGAAAGTATATTTGAATATTATTATAAAAGTCACAGTCAGGGCCGTCTCAACCTCTGGGCACGCCGCAATTGCGGCGATAAGACCCCTCTTTGAGGAGTGGCTAGAGAGGCGCCACGGCGTCCTCACCTTCCGCCTGACACAGGTGCTCACCGGACATGGCTGTTTCGGGAGGTACCTGTTCAGGATAAAGCGGGAGGAAACGCCCGGGTGTCATCACTGTGTGGATCGCCCGGAGGACACGGTGGAGCATACGGTGGAGGTCTGCCCGGCTTGGGCAGAGCATCGCCGTGTCCTCGTGGAAGCGATCGGCGGCGGTGATCTCTCGCGTCCGGCCCTGATTCGGGCCATGCTACGGAGCGAGAGGAAATGGGAAACCGTCACCTCGTTCTGCGAAGCAGTAATGCTCGCGAAGGAGGAGACGGAGCGCGTGAGGGAAAGGCAAATTTCGCGCCCTCGCGCCCCTAACCGCCGCAGCAGGAGACGCCCTGGGCGTCGGGAGTCACGAGAGGATTTCCGGCCACCGTAGGCGCGGGCTTGCGGACGGTGAGCAATGGGTAGCTCGCCGCCCGATAAGGACCAAGCCCGGGTCGACGGCGCGTTGTGTTCCACGCGCGCCTCAAAGAGATGTCAGCAGAATTGACGGGGTCCGCTAGGGCCAATGCCTGCCGGGGGTTCGAAGAAAACCGATAGGGAAATCGTGGCCCCCTGGCAACACGGCAACTGAAGGAACACGGGTGGGTTTAAGTCAGTAAGAGTCTGACACGCCCTCCCGCTCCGCCCAGAGCGGGAGAAGTTATTTGATGATTTCCCACCCAAAAAAAAAAAAAAAAAAAGGGCCGTCTCAACCTTATTGGGCGCCAGGGTGCGAAAATCAGCCCGCGCCCACATTGCCAAAAAAAAAAAATGATTGTTCCATTTTTTTTGTAATACTTACTCCACAATTAAATGAGGTATTTCAAACATCAAATTATTATTTTCTAGTTGTTAAGTGGACAAACTTTTTAATGATATTGTGTCGTGTTTTGAAATTTACGTTCGATTTCAAAACAAATCGATCGACTCGATCGGCTTGCGCCCCCTAAGACCATGCGTCCGGGTGCTACGCACCCCTTGCACCCCCGGGTAAAGACGGCCCTGGTCACAGTGGTACCTGCCCGAATTTGAAACCACAACCTCAGGCATGAGAGGCGAGGCTTTAACCACTGGACCATCAATACTTTCTGAGTTTATCTTGGATGTTACTGATATCGTTGAAGGAAAACACATAACCTGCCAGTCTATTCTGTAAAAAACCTCAACGTGAAAACTTACGTGAAGTGAGTTTGAAGTAAGCTGTCATTCCACCATGTGTTAGGTATTATAGTATACTTCTAGTTACAGCTTTATGTAAGCGGGCACGCCATTTATGCCTGGAGGCTTTTATTTAGATATTTATTTCTTTTTACGTTTAGTTTTTATTTTTTTTTAATTCTGCTTGAGTTCTCAATGTTTTTGGTTGGTATAATGGCGTGTGCTAGCTGACATATGGCCAATAATTTATACTTAATTAAAATAATGTTTTGTGTTGCATAATAATTTTGCATACTATTGTATAGAGTAATTTTTTTCTAACTTGAACAGACAGCTGTGCTGCTGGGGAGTTTAGTGGAGAGTAAAGGCACTAGGAAGTGGTGAAGGGTGGGCGTTTTGGGGGATTGTCTTATGTAATTTTGACGTTCGAAAAGTGCTGATTCTCAGCCTAGTTTGAATAAATGACTTTTGAATTTGAATTTGAATTGACGTTATTGGTGTCCGTATACCGGGAACCCCAAGCCATTTTCTTGGTATTGAAGTCCACAAGGACGTGCACGGGGAGATATCATGGGGCCTTGAGATATTTTATATTGAGAAGTTTATAGGTGAGTACGTTTTGAAATTCCAAATTCTATTTTATTTAGACACAATTTACTCCGGTAACGCGATCCACCGACCGACCCCGATTCCCGCAGTGCCTAGTAAGAGTATTCTTTGGCAGTAGGTTGGTAGTTCACTTCAGCCCGATATTTTTTCAGAATAGCACTGCTGGACTTATAGTCAAGTAGTTAGTAAGTCGCGTCGTTTACGGACCGTCATGGAAATGCTAGTGCTGTGACATTCTGGCTACTCATTGATTTAAGTTTGTAACATGTTACTTTTGAGTAGCGTCGACGGGCCACGTTCCGACATATGCGTTAAATGCACGTGTACTTCCAAAGTATATTGCAATTTTGAGTCCTATGCTAATTACATAAAGCTTATTTTAAAATCCTCCTACAAACACCGGGTACGCGCGCAACCACCGAGCAGCAACCGCGCAGTCACCGATCAGCGAAAATAAGCTTTATACTTTATTTAATTAGCATAGGACTCAAAATTGCAATAACCTTTGGGAGAACACGCTCATGAAATGCATAATATGTCGGGATGTGGCCTAAAGCTTTGCTTTCTATGTCAGCGATGGCCGCCGCATAACGGCCAGAGTGACAACTGTCATAAAAATGATGGTTTGTGATTACACGGTGTAAAAAAACGCTTTCCAGGGAAATACACCAACTTACTTGAATAAATAACTTTTCAGTGACGTCATTTGAAGGTAAATTGCGGACGTTATGTGGCGGCCATTGCAGTCTTAGGCAACCCTGGTCACAGATAATATAATACTACGTACCCTGGTTAAATTTAAGTACAGTTAACTTTTACAGTCACATGGGATAACATGAGCAAATTTTCTAGCATAAGCGAGCGTACTATTAAGGCTTCAAATTCATGCTTATTTTCAGTAAACTACTAGGCATCTCACAATAGTGTTGTTTATTTGGAAGTACGTTTTGTTAACCTTTTTTCCCATTGATGTTCCGAACACCTGTATAAGGAAGGCTATTCGCTCCATAACGATGCGGAGCCCTGCAATAACGCGGAACCCACACGCACATGTCCATTTTTATGCACAATATCTTACAATAACTGTGTATATTTTCAGCTAAGAGAATGGAACTTGCTAGGAGGAAAAGTAACTGACATTGCAGAAATAAAATGTACTATTGACAAAACAGATACATAAATTTGAGGCATATGTACCTATTTGTATATTATGTTCATATTTTTAACCTTTATGAATACATATTGTAAATGTGAAAGTAACTCTGGCTATCTGTTATCTTTTTCGATAAAATTTAGCACACAGGTAGACCATGATCTGGGTTAAAATAAATCATACATTACACATATGTACATACATACATGATACATTTTTAAAGCGGTTAGTCACAATTCTAACCTAAACTAACCTATTTCACCCACTTCAAAATAACGAATTATACAGACTTAAGACAGTATTTTAAATATAATTTAAGGTTAGAAATGCTATTATAGAGAAATGGCAATATGCCTAATAAAATTATTCCAAATAAAATTCTGCCATCTGAAAAGTGTGCTATTGTAAATTCGGACATATAAACATTCGACCAAACAATAATTATACTCAATGATTTTTATGCCATAAAAATATTTGTGTAAAGAAGATTAAGAGTAGAGAGTATCAAGATTCTGCCAAATAGAGGGAACCCGTTTTTAAACCGGTAGTTAGTTCCCGTGGGATAATTTTCGAGATCCACCCAGAAGAAGCCGCGGGCAAAAGCTAGTTAAGCCTATAAATCTGCTTGCCTGACTGTGTCTAAGAGTTATTAGGTTTCTACCTACAGACCCAAAAAATAATAAATATTGCGTCTATAGTGCAAAAATGTTTATTTCTTACTTTAACACCAAACTCTTTAGTCGTGTGTACCGACGAAAATTGGTATGTCGTTGAGTATGTTTGTCGTGTTCGCGAAAGTACACATTATTATTTGCCATCAGCTTGGTACATCAAATACTACGTATGTTTAAGCTTAACACGTGTGACTGTAACTATCGCATTGCGTAAAAAATAGTTTGTTTCATTCACATGACTGAAACAGTTAAAATTTACTTTCACTGATTAAAGTTGAAGGTAGACAATCATCAAAAACATAGTTTAGTGATGGCTCTCCGATTAATGAAAGCTTTTTCAATTTAATTTGCTGTCAAACTCAATGATTGGTTTGATTGGTGAGGCGTTCAATATTTGATCGATTTCATTTACCAATACACATCTAACATGAGCAAAAATAATTAAACGCAGATCTGATCAAAAATAAAGCCACTAGAAATCATATTAAAAAAATGTTACGAATAAACAACGCAGGTAGATGATCAACATACATTTTAAAGATGAGACTTTTTCCTAATTTAATAAAAACCCGTTGACAAACTGACTGATTACAGAACCGAAGGGACTAATTCATAACCACGGCTACCTACGTAGGTGCGTACCATGTCCCCCATGGATGACGTAACCAACACATTTACATTCCTTATCTTACATGCTCGTATTACCGTATTTACTCAGGTAAACTAATAAAATACAGTAGCTCTGTGTAATAAAGACGTTTCTTTTGCAGTGTAAACATAATTATCTTTACTACATGCAGTAAGCGGAACTTTGCCATCTGATATGCTTCGGAGTGCTGTTTTCTTTACGATAATGCACTTAAACACTTTTTATTGATGCAATTATTGGATTTGTGGAATAGTACCTAATACGCAATATGTTGACTTACATACTTTATGAAAGATAATAAAACTATAGAAAAACCGTGTAATAAAACACTGAAAAACGAAGTAAAATAGTGTTTTCAGGGGGTCTTATCGCTATTTGTGAATATTTGTAACCGTGTACAAAAAATATTTTTAAAAATGTTCGATTTTAAAACCAACGCATATACTAATAAGTCTTATTAAAATATACATTCGATTTTATTTTCACTGTTTAGAATGTTGTATTCGCTAAGAAAAACCTACATCCATATGCGACTAGGTGAACACTCCAGGAGGGCAACTGAATGTGTTAAGAAGAATGATCTCGCTGCTCCATACAGGATAGCTGCTTTAAGTAAAGCCACTCTTCGTAAAATTACTCTCTCGTTGATGAAACGCTTAGCAAAACAAAATATATAAACACGGAGATACTCACAGGTGCCACCCCATCCGATATATCCACCAGCGTAAGTCAACAACACACCTATACCAAAAATAAGCAGGCTTCGTATAGTAGGCGCGTATATGTCACTGTGATCCGGCAGACTGTCTGATAACACTCCCCAGAATATTCCGAGGGCGATACCGACGAATATAGCCAGCAAACTCTGCGGAATTACGAACAAAAAGGTTAAGGGCCCTATATCCAAATTGAACCTTAAGAGAAAGTGGTTTGATTTTAAAGAAAACGTAGTTGGAGTGTTTCTTGGAAACGATCTCAAGTGTGGATAAGTACGGCCGGATTTCGAAATTTGAATTTATTGTTGAAGATAAAAATACATTTCGATAAAAGAGAAACGCTTTCGAGATAGACGTACTATAAAGTAGTCTGCTTGTGAATTCAGGTTTTGTGTAATGGTTTTATGAATTTGAACTGAATCGTCCATTAACATTAATGGCTCGAGTGATCGAAAAAATAAATGATGCAATATAAATCGTCACAATAGCGTTGTAAAATATTTATTGACTGTTTTTGTTGAAGATATTGAAATAAAATTATTTTATGTCTTTTGATTTACCTTTACAATCCTATATACAAGTGGTGCGGGGTAGAATATGGCACTGTTAATGACTCCGCACACGCCCTCCGTGAAGGCGGTATCCAGTCCTCCAGCGTTCGCCACCAGGAGTGCTATTTGATTTTTTGTTCCTAAGCCTCTTGCATGTAAGCTACTCACGATCGGTACCACTACGGCTGGTGACACCGAGGCTAAAATAGAGCCTAGATGGAGACCTGTAATCACATGAAAATATATCTCAAACACGGCTTCATCGATTTCAAATATTGGTACATACATAGTGCTTTCTTTGAAATATTGTGCTTTGTGTTATTCAACATTCTCGACTCTCACAAGGCTCAATTGTCGTCAGATGAATGGGGATTTGTGTGAATGAACTCACTGAGCCGTTCCCAAGCAATAACCGGTGCTACTAGTTTTTCATCTGAGGCTTTTCTATTGGGAAGCAGCGTAAACAGGATCAAGAAAATAACTAGACATTTTATTTGGGAATTGATCTTTGCAATAAATAACTAGTTCAAGTAAATAAGGTCGAATTTATAAGTTCATTAAGGAGGTTGAAAGTTTGAGATGTTACTCACCCCAGTACCAAGGATACTCGAGTAGTATGTGGGCAAAGAAAGCAGTGGATAAACACTCGACGATCCAGGGCAGAGTGGCCAATGAGAAAACTTTTACCGAATTATTTTTTATATATTCCCAGTTCCAAGTGAGCGGGCCCTTCGTCAAGATAATGACGGGGTAGATTCGCCTGAAAGAATTAAATAAATATTGTTCATTGAATTATTTCTAATGAAATTATAATAACTTGAATTATCGGGAGGTCCGGAATACCTGAAGAATATATGCTGAGTGAATGGGTGGTGGGTGTGTGTTGTAGCTTTTAGCAGGTTACACTTATACGACTACAACAAAAATGATAAACTCTTATAGGATGACTTTTTTAAGGCGTTATAGGATTGCTTGATTATTTATACCAAGGTTATTTATGCCAATCGGTATTTTTAACTTGCAACAAAAAAATACGGTGAATATTTTGGCCAGGATTTGTAAAAGAATTTCTAGGTTTGAAATGACGCTTCTGCAACCATTTTAAATATTATTTTAAAAATTTCATATTTTAATATTAAAACGAAAACCATTTATGCGTGCTTGATGCGAAAATATTATTTTTATTAAAGTGGTTAGTGCCCAATAAAAACATCAAATGTAAAATAATTTTTATAATAAAAATAAAGTTTGGAAACTGAAAATGTGTGTTCAAAATTTTTCATGACTATAATATTTTCCACTTGTAAAATCAAGAGCGGAGGATGGCACGTCGACGTGCAGTAATTAATTTAATGACTCCCTAACCTTAGTATCATGTAGTACTTCTATTAGCAAAATTAATGTAAGTCCCCATTAAATTATCAACCGTTCTGTGAAGCGGTAACTCATTATAAATATACGTACATAATTACGGTAGAAAATTACGATGTGGCAAGATCCGAATCAATTAAGCAGAGTCATTTGTTACGTCATCAAGAAAGCTGAGGCTTTAACAATTTATTTAATTAATTAACAAAGTTCTGTGTGCAGGTGCTGTTTACGTCATTGTGGTGGAGTTTGTGCTTTAAGATATTTTGTGTAAGTGTCAATTTTCAATTAAAGTAATTTAAAATTGATAGCATAACGTCTAGGTCTGCATTCCCGGGGTAAGCAGTGGGCAGCAGCTGTATAAAATATATACATTTTGGTAGTAATAGAATTGGGGGCTATTACTAACCTTAAATGGAAATCAATGAGGTCTGCGGACGGGTTCTGCAAAAAGCTTGGAGGTCCAAAATATCTGTAGAGAGCTCCTGCTAACGTCATCCCAACGACTGGGTTTATTGTGGTGTATCGTTCTATCGTATGTCCTAGCATGTACCCCGCTATGACCACTCCGCACATATTGAACATGTATCCATCCGGGAGAACGGCATCTTTGAATAGGAACCATGATATGCCCCATAGTGTTAATCCTGAAAAATATGGTATATTTCAGTGGTGTTGCTTATTAGTTAAAGCAATGGCACGTAAAATTTTATCGGAGAGGCAACCGGATGGCGAGTGGTAATCTGGGTATTGAAGTGATACCGAACCCCCCGTACGGTCCGAATGGACTCCAAATGGACGGGGGTGGAGATATGGGGGATGGGGGCCTAACAATTTTTTTTTGACATGCCATCAAAAATTTAAGCTCTATTATGTGCAAGGAATTTGTGTGCATCAATGCCATCCGGTTGCCACCCCCAACATCGTTAGATATAATTGAAATAATGTATATTATATTTCTTGAAACTCCTTACTGATGATTTATCACCGAAAATGAGGGTTAATTTGATCAAACCAGAGGGTATTGATACACACAAATTTCTTGCACATAATACAGCTTAAATTTTGAATGCCAAGTAAACAAAAAATTGGGCCCCCATCCCCCATATCTCAGCCCCGTCGGGTCCATTTGGGGTCCATTCGGACGGTACGGAGAATTCGGTATCACTTCAAGACCCTGATTACCACTCGCCATCCGGTTGTCTCTCCGATTAAATTTTACGTGCCATTGCCTTGAATATATGTATTGTATATTGTAGTTTAGTAAATATGTTTACGAGATACCAAGGGATGGTCGGTGTTTTAATAAACATACGGACAGACAAAATAATGATGTCTAAGCCTCATCTGTTTCCTGCCTAACAAAGAGATCTACTGCAAACCAATCAATCAATTAATCTGCCTAACCTTTTCCCAACTATGTTGGGGTCGGCTTCCAGTCTAACCGGATGCAGCTGAATACCAATATTTTACATGGTACCACGCCTATATTCTGACCTCCACAACCAAGTTATTGGGTAACACGATACCCCTTGGTAAGACAGGTTGTCAGACTTTTGGGCTTCTAACTTCATAACGATTGTCAAAGATCTACGAATGACAGCCGGGACCAACAGCTTAACGTGCTTTCCGAGGCACGGAAGGGTCTCGACATGTTATGAATGGTCACCCATCCACGAATTGACCGTGGTAAGCGTAGCTTAACCTTCAATCAACCCGTGCGGCTATTATCGTTTAGCCACAAGCCCCTTCCACAAAGGTATCCTGACTGCCAACAAATAAACATTATTGTAGAATATAATTTATTATATAATTTAATATATTAATTAATAATAAGTGAAGGTATATGTAAAGCCCAAACGGCTTTTCTTCTCTTTATTATTCTGGTATTAGTTATTGTAAAGTGTTTGAAACGTAACGCTATCGTTAACATAATCTCATTACATATCTGTAGAATCCTTAGTTTTCTATAATAAGAAGCAAACTCTAAGTAAATTCCGTACAACAAGTGACTTGAAAGACTGTTTGTATCTACTCGTTACATAAGTAACAGTTTGTAGATTGTTAGTTCTTCTCCGCACAGCGCTAGACCAATTTGTTTCTCGCAGCGAACTTCACTGTTTGAGCTGAATGATAAGTAAATATCATTAACAATAAACTTGAGCTCTACTCATAACTTAGGACAGATAGAACTAAAAATATCGCAAGTAAAATACATTTTAGGATTTAATTCAGTTAAAATCTATGTCTCTGCTAGCTTGTTTTACTTTTAATCTCCAGATAGAGTAGAGTACTCAGTTGGTTAACTTAATTAAAACTAGAAATGCGCTGAAAGACAACTTTCGTATTTTTAAAACCAAAGTTAACGTAGAGAAAGGTAAACGAATAGGAATTAAAATGGTGAAAATTAACGTTCGTATTTTTATTTGATTAAATATGTAGTTAGCTCGTGGCTAAGTAATGACAGCCGTACGGGTCAATCCATCAGGTTAAGCTACGCTTGCCGGGGTTGGTCCGTGGATGGGTGACCATCTTTACATACCGAGACTCCTCCGTGCCTCGAAAAGCACGTTAAGCCGTTGATCCCGACTGTCATTTGTGGATCTTTGATAGTCGTTACGGGTCGTCAGAAGCCGGAAAGTGATAACCAGTATTACCAAGAGGTATCGTATTACCCAGTTACTGGGTTGTGGAGGCGAGAGCGACTGCATATCTGAATATGCAGTCGCTCTATGCAAAATACTAGTATTCAGCTGCATCTGGTTAGACTGGAAGCCGACACAAACATAGTTGGGAAAAGGCTAAGCAGATTGATTGATGTAGTTAGGACTACACACTATTTATGTTAACATTTCTTTAAAACTACGTCTTCTTTATCTTTCTTTCTTTGACATCTTTCTAAAAAAGTGGCAAACATCTTAGAAATTGCCATTGAAGGTAACTTTCTATTTACAACTAATAAACTTTCCGGTTACATAAATCAATATAGTATTAGTAATAATATCAGTTATTTCATTAAACCCAGTATTTCAGAATAAGGTCCAGTAATATCACGATTTAGAAGCGAGGGTCATAATAAACAGCTGTTGTCTGATGCCATTTGTAGACTCCCAAATTTATTGTCGGAAAAGTAATTTATGGCGACATGAAAACAACCAAGAAATATTATTAATCTCTCAAATAAAATATGGACTGAAGTTACCAACGGCGTTCATAATCTCTGCCTGTAATCGTTCCCTGTTGAAAATGGGTCTTTTAATGTCCGCTAAGAGGGATTGCCACAATCGCCCTGCCTAACAGATGGATTGGTGAACGAAGTTATTTCAACATGATCCCTTACACCACATTTCTGATAAAGTATTTAATTAAATCCATTCCATATTTTGCATTTCTCTTGATAAGTGATTTGATTGGCTATTGTTATTTCTGTCACGCAATAACAAAAGCACAAATTAGATTTGACAGAACAGCAGGTTTACGTATTAGCCTTTAAGAGACGAGGGTTAAAAACACCCGCAGGTAGAGCGTGGGAAGCTTAATCCTCTTCCGTAAGGTGATGAGATTTTAACGTCTTTTTAAAAATAGATGACAGGTTTCAGTTATGTCTTTCTATAAAGGGATATCCCAGGAATTGAGAATATTGTCATATTTTATTCACTCTATATTTTGCATTGCGTGAATAACGTTTGTATTACATAATGTTGTAAATATAATAATAATACCAGCCTGTTATTTTCCCACTGCTGGGCAAAGGCCTCTTCTCATACAAAGAAGGCATGAGCACTGATCACCACGCTTGCTCAAAACAGGTTGGCGATTTCAATCTTATAGTAAGGTTTCTTCACGATGTTTTTCCTTCACCGATGTCAGTAATATTCAAGATAAACTTAGAAAGAACATGTGAATTGAAAAGTCACATTGGTACTTGCCAGATTTGAGGCCTTAACCACTGGGTCGTCACGGCGAGATTCTTAACAGATAAAAAAAAAAAAACGAACTGGGTATTAAAAGGAAAAACTTTTTACTGTCCCCATTGGTACAACCTATCTGCTCCAGAGTTCATTCTGTAACAGTTTCCTGATAAATTCGTTTCGCTGCGACGGCGCGATTGAATTAAAAACATCCAAACAGTTAAACTATGTCGCAGATGACTGAAATTGGTTTGATTGGCTGATTGAAACATCCAAATTACCAAGCCCTTTGATACTCCTTTTTTGACATCAATAAAATTACGCCTATAATTCCCGAAGAGTTAGGCAGGTACCTATAATAAATAGTACACCCACATTTCGCCAGTTATGTTTAAGTCCCATGTAATAGGGGGCGAGCCTATTGCCATCAACCGGGCACAAATCCAGACGCCCCGGGCTGCTATTGAGAAATTCCTGTTGGTAAAACTCAATGGCACTTTTTCCGACATGAAAATCGAACCCAAGATCTGATGGTCTGCAGTAGCGCTTGCGACCACTAGACCAACGATACAGTACTTTTTTACAGAAGGAGGGTAATGTTTTTCGAGAGTATGTTTGAATGTATGTCTATTTCTTTGACACTCTCTGTAGCCTAAACGGCTTGATGGATTTTAACATGTGAGGTGTCGTTAGATTCGTCTTAATTGTGGGAGTGACATAGGCTATATAATATTTATATATTGCATCTGCAAAAACAAAAAAAGGGAGGGGTAGGTTTAAAAAAAAAAAACTACACTATCGGTATCAAATAAAAGCTAGTAATGAGTCAATATATATTATTTTATAAAACTAAAAAGCTTGAAATAAAAAATAAATAAAAAAAAACAACAAAGCCGACTGCAAAAACACATAACTGAAAAGAGAAAAACAAGCATTATAATCTATAGAATTTTGGTATTGCAGGCGGGACGAACAAAATTTACACCATCATTTCAGGTTATTGGTTCGTCCCGCCTGCAATACCAAAATTCTATAGATTAGAATGCTTGTTTTTCTCTTTTCAGTTATGTGTTTTTGCAGTCGGGTTTTTTGTTTTTTAAATAATTTTTACTCTGTAATATAGCTAAGCATTTTATGTTAGCAGGTATTGAAACGGGAACAGTATAATAAAACCACGTTCCTGTTTTATATCCTTGGTGATAACCCGCGCCTATGTCTCAGCTGAAAGAATATTTCAGCAATAGGACAATTTCATGAAATAGGGACGAAAAATAATAAAAGTAATGTATGTAATGTGGTGCTCAAGATTTTTCCATTACTTTGCTGAGTTTCAGGCGATATGAAGATGCCATACAAGATGTATTTTATTACTTGTAATAATATGAACTAGGTAGACAAGCACATTATATGTAACCACCGCGTCAGTTGTTAACGTTTATGGTCGTCACAATATGATTTGTTCTGTATTGTTTCGTCTTACATACCTAAGCTATTCGCATAAATTAATAACAGCCGATTGTCCCTATATGTCAATTTTCACACATTATGTAAAAAACCACATTGGTTCCTGGTAAGTTTTGAACCCACAACAGAGGCCCTAGTGTGAGTTTCTTTCATCTCGACCTTACGCATCGACCGCGTTTGGCGCTCCGATTGGCCCTTCACTGGCCTACACTGGTGAAGGACCAATCGGAGCACCGAACATGGTCGATGCGTAAAGTCGAGATGGTTAAAATAAACTCACACCAGGGTCTCTGAGGACCACGCACGTCGTAAACCTATTTGTAAACTCTAAAGTCAACCGTACATCAGTGCACTACGAAAATCACCCTTACAGCCATGATTGAAAGAAAGAAAGAAAAATGCGTTTATTGGCATTACAGCAGAGAAAATACACCTTATAACTATAAAAAACAAAAACAATGATTATAATGCCAAAAGGGCCTCAGCTCAGCATATTGTCAGATGACAACACAAAGTGTACCACCTGACGCTGATTTTCAGCTGCTGCTGATTGGTTGACCGAACATTTTTTTGTTGAGTCTTTCAACTCGCAGTCCTGAATGCTTATTGCTCAGCAACTACGCTTCATTTTCTTATTCAACGATTCGTAACGATGTGCAAATCTGTTACCGACTGGCAAATCAGTGATGGACCGAAAAGAAGTAGAGGAAGACAACGTAAACGTTGGAATAATGACATACCTAGTGGAGACAGCTGGTGCCGTGTGGGCCAGGGACATACCAGACCGTGACAAATGGAGGAGCCTGGGGGAGACCTATGCGAAGTGCAATAGTTTATGCTTAGTTTATTTTATGTTGTAATTAGTTTTAGTTTATCAGTAAATAAAGGCTTTATCCTTACATATTATAAAACAAAGTCCCCCGCCGCGTCTGTGTCTGTCGGTCTGTCTGTCTGAACGCAATAAACTCAAAATCTTCCGAACGGGTTTTCAAACGGTTTTCACAAATGGACGGAGTGATTCATGCGGAAGGTTTTAGTGTATAATTTATTAACGTTTTGTGTAAATTGGCTGAATTTAACGGTTATTGTTGAAGATGCCGGAAAAAATCATACTGACTGGGAGCTTAATTGGCGTGCGCCGCGGAAATCGTAAAATTTACATACAATTTATGTTCTACATATTGTTTATATTAAAAAGTTCAACAAAAAAGTTCTCGATGGCATATGTCTATCTTCTAAAGATGACCCATAGTAACCACTAATAACTTTCGGCATTTGATAAAAATTTAATTGTTATTTCCGAAGCTATTTTGACCGGTGTCATATTAATCCTTATCCAATAAAATATGTTATTTAAATTGGGCATTTCATTTAGATTAAAATATACCTGACATCATATCATTTAAATGAATAGTTTAAAAGATATCACAGATTCAAAATTACGCGTAACAAAATAATCATGGTTGATGGCACAGCGATAGGAGTCAAAGACGTTTTCCTAGGCTATTAGGTATGTAATCCCGGTAGTTCGTTCCCGTGGGATATTTTTGACATCCACGCGGGCGAAGCGCGGGCAAAAGCTAGTTATTGTTATAACAATGTGTTACAATCATCAACAATACGGTCTTACGGTTACTTGTTATGCAGTCAGTGGCCGTATGCAACTGTATTTATTATTTGGATTACAAGACAACACGAAAGCAATGCGGACGCACTATCTTTGTGTCGTTAGCGGACGCACTATGTGAGTTGTCGTAAGCAATAAAAATCTGTGGACAATATGTCAACAAGGCCAATTGGCAATGAAATCGTTTTGGCGATCAATCAGTTTTCATTTGCGACCGTAAATGTTTTTTGTTCGTATTTGTTTGGGGAGATGAATAATTTTATTTAACTTTACTAGAACTGGACACACCATATCACACCACAACCACCACCCACACCACCTCAGAATAAAAAACTCGGGTCACAAGATCCATCGCTAATATTACAAACTATAACTTCTGCCTGCGTGAAATTTCTTGTTTCCCCGACCCACCTCACCCGCATCGCCCGCCCGTCTTATTATTTAGTTTTCGCTAATCGTTCTTTCTGATTTTTTTCGTTTTGCTCGGCTCCTAAGGGTCATTGCACAATATTAAATAGCCTATAATAATCTTCCTCAAAAATGTTGATATCAAAGGCAAATAGTTTTTTTTTAATATGACCGCACTAGTCAAACTCAAAGCATTTATTTCCCATTCACAGGCGCTTTTGAATTGTCAAGGAGTCGGTCAGTCAGAAATATGAAGCTAGTTGCCCATTCCAAAGTGTAGTAGGTACCTATGGAGAAGAACGGGCAAGAAACTCCACGGACACTCTTTTAAATAAAAAAATTGTTACAAAAAATTGGTTACATCATTCATGTTGAAATTATACATGTGAGAACAATGTAGAAAGACGTGCACGTTAAAAGCGTCCGTAATAAAAAGATAATACAAAAACAATTCAAAGATTAAAATAAAATAAGCCATGGCAGCTAAGAGATGACCAGTCCCAACTGACGGGGCCCGTTCACGAACATGACGCATGGATCAGCACCATTCAGCTCAACAATTTTGAAGGGTGCTAGTTTCAACGATTAGCGCGTTCAAACAAACAAACAAACTCTTCAGCTTTATTATATAATTAATTCATTAATATAGTAAGGAGCTCGTGGCTAAATACTAACAGCCGCTCGGGTCGATCTGTCAGGTTAAGCTACGCTTGCCGGGGTTGGTCCGTGGATGGGTGACCATTTCTACATACCGAGACTCCTCCGTGCCTCGGAAAGCACGTTAAGCCGTTGGTCCCGGCTGTCATTCGTGGATCATTGACAGTCGTTACGGGTCGTCAGAAGCCCGAAAGTCTGACAACCAGTCTTACCAAGGATATCGTATTACCCAGTTACTGGGTTGTGGAGGTCAGATAGGCAGTCGCTCCATGTAAAATACTGGTATTCAGCTGCATCCGGTTAGACTGGAAGCCGACCCCAATATAGTTGGGAAAAGGCTAGGCAGACAGACAATTCATTAATATAGTAAAGATACGACAAAAGCCACTGCTGAACATATGTACCTATAAAGCCAGAGTTTGCCCGCAATCAACGCGCTGCAAAGTTCAGGTCGACGGAGAGTCACGTCACTAAGGACCCTAGAGAGGTCTTTGTTCATATTGTTCTACGAAAACATGGTATGCTTACATGGAAATCTAAACTAAACTTTTGACGAATAAAGCTGGTAATTTGAATACAACTATTATTATATTGTTACTAATCTACACGACGACGGACAGTGTTTTGCCTATCACCGTGTTATTCGGTTCTGAAGCGAGTATGTTCAGGCTCTAGTGATGTCATATTTATAGGTACGTAGATACGCGAGATTAATACTGCGTTCACCAGACCATCTGCACTTGTCGCAGTCATAGGAAACCCACGTTCATTTGTTCAGTAGGTGGTAAATCAATACCTATGGGCTTTGACATTCGAAAATGAAGATGCACGAGAATAATACTAACTGACTAGGTACCTATATCCCGGAAAATTAAAAGTATAAGTGCGTTTGATTCTATGTTAAATCCGACAGTAATTATCCCCAAGTGGACTGAACTATAGATAGGAGTTTGATCGGTACAAAATGTTTTAAAAACAATTTAAAACGAGTAATCTACATTGTTCTATCGGCTAGGAATTCCACAATGATTGTTCGTTTTATAAACGTTTTGTTGAAAGCTGAATCCGTTCTGTATAATAATGCCATTTCGCACCGTTTTTCTTTTTTAGTCATTTGTATTATGAGTTCAATTTTATTTTCATTTACGCCCAATTTCGAAATGCATTGCCACTTATTTAACAGTAAAGCGGTTCAAAAATTATCTCTTCGGAAAGTTTATTCAAATTGTTATAAAATTTGTTTTTGTTTCCATTTTTCGTTGTGAACAAGTGAATGTTCTACTGAATGAACTTTGGCTATCAAAAATCATTTTTTTACTATTTTCAGGCGATTTCAGTGTGGACACGATGCTATATAGGTATGGGGCACATTCGTGTCGTATTTGCGCAGCGTCTACACTGTCGATATTTACGGCAAACGCCTGCATTCTGCATACGCCAGCGTTTTAAAGCACCCGCAGCGAATGTAACATCCAGTTATTCAAATTGATTCAGTTTAGATGTCTCGTCTATATCTGGATACTAGACTGTAAGTTCGGTCCTTCGATCCGAAAAAAAACCATTGTGGTTTATTTTCGGAACAAAGGACCACATCCATTACATAATTATTTTTTCTGTCACTGCTTAATTTTTAATTATTTTTACCAATTGTGGTATAGTAATTTTATTACAAGTGCATCGTCTTCACATATAATTATATAAATAATGTATACGAAATATTGTAAAACATTTTAAAAGAGTAACGGTGGAGTTTCTTGCTCATTCTTCTCCATACGAAAACTACCTTTTGGAAGGGGCGACTAGAATCAATTCTATTTTTTGTAAATTTTGACGTTCAAAAGTGCCTTTTATGTGCCTAATTGAAATAAATTATTTGACTTTGACACAAATTAAATTACCTCACCCACGTTTTTATATGCCAGCGATAGCAACTATTTATTATTATCTATATATCTTTATCTATTTAATTTCATGGTACGGTATGGACTTTAGCCTGGGTGGTAAGTATAACAAAGTGGTAAATAATCGACCTCAACTCTGAGTTACATCAATAAATCATGATTCTCTTCCTCTCGCTACTTTTATACTGCACCAGTTTCTCAGCAACGCCTCGGGCCCTTCCCTTAAACTGTTTGATTTTATTTCCGACTTCAAACAACTTTTTGATTTTATGTTTATTTTTAAATAGACTCGGCTAATCGATATTACGGTAGTACAACAGTAGTAGTACAACAGTGGATGTGTGTATGTTTTCGGTGTCTTTCTTTCGAATATTAAATCCATGCAGAAAATAAAATATATTATTCATATACTTTACCAACAATTTTCATTGATTTTTTCCTTTTACTCAAAACAATCATCGTTTATTTGATATCACAACCAAACGTAGTGACCACACTTTAGGAAAAAACGATCATAGACGGAATAAAAAAAAAAGTCGAGTTAAAACTATTTCACCAATTTGAATATTAAACCAATTTGCGAAGTTTATGCTCAAAGGTAATTAAAAGTGAGGAGGTGCCCTTTATTTTCTAAGGTCTCTGTTAAACTTAAACTCAGAAAACATAAGTTTTCTGAACGCTCTCAATATTGTCTCTGAAGTCTTTGAACCGACTTTCCTACTTGTGCTTCAATTAACTTATTAATCGACAAAATGGGTGCTTAGTTCACTCGATGATATTACGCTCACGAGACTTTAATTATTTTTAATATAAACGGCAATGGCTGTGACCGAGATCAGTGTAAGTTACTGTATCTCTGTTTAATTGTTGCAATTGCCTCTAATGTTACCAATTGACTTTACACCTCTTGTTTGTTTGTCTGTATCACATAACAGTGAAATGGAATGACACTTATAAATTCTTTTTTTTTTCTACCCACTTTGTCCAAAAGGCCGTCGGCCGCCGAACTGGAAGTGGAAACCACTTCTTTCAGACAAAGGAGAAAAGTCTTTATGTGCTTTTAATTTTACCGGCACTTCCATACCCTACAAATCGGGAAACAGCAATGTAACATAACGACAGAAAAATGTGTTCACTTATTTCTGTCGCTAAGAACCGGCTGTTACCGGGTGGTAGTCCAACCCTGGGCTAGCTTTTTCACAAGAAGCAATAATCAACTATGTAGTTAGGTACTTTAGTTAGTAGTAAAATTATTATTTTCGCAGAAATTGGCTTAGGATAGAAGATAGCTAGCGATGTTCCAATTACACTCGCTCCATTTGTGGAAATGAGTGTTGTAAATGTTCTTTTTCTAATTAAATGATAATATTAGAATGCTATCAATCTGCCTAGCCTTTTACCAACTATATTGGGGTCGGCTACCAGTCTAACCGGATGCAGCTGAATGTCAGTATTTTATATGAAGCGGCTGCCTATCTGACCTTCACAACCCAATATCTAACTGGGTTAAAGACCCGGACTGGGTATAAGACTGGTTGTCAGACTTTCGAGCTTCTGACGACCCGTAACGACTGTCCTAGAACCACGAATGACACCTGGTACCATCAACGGCTTAACGTGCTTTCCAAGGCACGGAAGAGTATCGGTATGTAAAGATGGTCGCCTATCCACGGACCAACTCCGGCAAGTGCTGTATTACTTAGCCACGAGCTCATCGCTCGCGCTTCGATATTAGAATGCAATGGCAGTAATAACTGGTTACTTTGAGTTTTCGATAAAGATGGCTTTTGAGAAAATAACATAAGTAGTAGGTACCTATTTGTGTATAAATACTCTGTCTAATTACAAAATAATGAAATATCACATTCACTGTGCTAAACTCCACCGCTTTTTTGTTTCTCGTTGCTGCTGCACATTGCTACCACTTTTTGCCTATCTAAAAGGCGGTATCATTGAGGAGCATCTTGAATAAGCCACTCAAACACAGCACACGTGACAAAGCGGTTACCGCTGTTTGCCAGTGTAATGCTGCAGCCTGCGGTTGCAGTAATGTTTTGTATAATGAGGTTGCAGCATGAGGTTGCTACCTAGCTATTACGATCGTTAAACTGATGTTATTGCACATATGTGGGTTCAAAGCTAACTTTGCCACCACTTGGAATTGAGTTTATCTTGTGGGCTAAGCTTGGCGCTCCAGTATCGTAGTTACGTATGTTCGAAGTCAGGTAAGCTTGCACCGATGTGGAATTAATTAATATGCACGTCAAATATTTTGACAAGGTTACGTGTCCTTAACTGGTGCGGCCCTGAAATTTATTGTTAGAATGCATGAAATGTATCCTAGATATTCGATTAAGTACTTAAATCAAAGCTCCGTAAACATTATTATTGATACAAGCGAAATACAAAATTTGTCAATGTCCATGAATGAATACAACGGAAATAATAGTACCTAAGTACCTATCTATAGTGTCACGAAGGTACTCTACTTTCGAGAAAAATAATGCAAATGATTACGGAAAGAAATATAGCTACCTTGGTACGTTGCTATGAAGTATTTTACACAACATGTAGCTTCGCCCATAACCACCACTATTACCATTTTAAAGTTTGAGTGAGTTTATTTTAAAGGTATTGATCAACTAAGTCCATGGTCAAAAAATCGCGCGCTATTTTGGAAAAAGTTCAAACATGTTTTATATGAAACATTTAAAACATGTTTGTCACAAAAGTCTCTAATCAAGTAGAGAAAATAAAAATTGCTTTGATTTGCGACGTTGGTCAGTTCGTGAAAATGGGTTCATTTCATGATTGAAATTAGTCGCACAACAACAATAACATACACATACACGTGAGGAAACCATAAACAATCATAAACATGAATAAAACTAAAGTTAACCGCAAAGGTAACCGTGTGAAACATCTTTCCTAACATCATCACGCTTGACGGGCAACTTGGTGATCTCCCCTAACGTTATTAGATCACAGGCCAGCGCCACTGCCCGCTCAGCCGGCTTAATCTCTTCTCAGAGGTGACAGCCCATTCCTAGACATGAACTACGTCCGCGTCGGAGATCAAACACGGAGCAAGAATTTATTATTAAACTGTTGTTGACATTTTACTTCTTTATTTTTACTAAAATCATTGATTGGATGAAAATTCCTAAGTACACATTCAAAAACGTTCACGAAACAGTCACAATCTGCATTTATTAAAAATTTTGGTGTGGTAAAAACAGCTTCACGTGGGTGGTTTAATATTCATGATCTCAATATATGCAAAACTTTATATGAGTATGAAAGAGATAATTTTTTTCAAATTATATATACAAGGTGGAGATGACAATAAATTAAAGTTCGTATATCTAAATATGTCCCCAGTCTGCATGAAAAATTTCAAAGTTTAGTCACTATAGTTATAGTCAAAGATTGGTAAAACCCATTCAGCCAATCATTAAGTTTGTTTGAAAAATTCACTTTTTAGTTAGAATATATTTGATAGTTTCGAAATACTTCTGTATATACTTTAGTATTATCAGTATTTTCAGTTATTGTCGCCTCCGCATTGCATATGAAAGATAGGACGAAATGTAAGTGACTGAAAATATTGGCGTTCTGTAACTGTATATGAGACCACGGTTATCTTTGTGCAGTGAAAGTTTTCTCTCGTCTGAAGCCTAAACATGACAAAAAAGACTGATAAAAAACTTATTCTTTTCTTATGCCTACAATTTACTATGACGATGAAAATATCTAGTGAATCAGAAAGCTTTTATTGTGCAAACGTGCATTGCGATTCAATGAATAATATTGTTTCAACAGCCAAGTTGACATTCATACGTGATCCAAGTATTTTGTTCAGCATTCTCAACGTGTTACTATTACAGACATCCATTTGAATGATAGAAAACTACAATATTATAAGTTGTGTGGGAGTTTTTAATCGATCTTACGTAACTAAAGGCATTGTCCAGCACGATATTGTCATCGCAGTTGTTCGCATACTTACCACAAAGAAAGACGCCAATGTATTGTTTTATTTCGGCGACATTTGGAAGTGCCTCCAACAACTTTCCAAGGAATATATTGTTTTCCTTTTTCTTAGGATGATTACTGTAACAAAGAAGGTTAGAGTATATTAACAAGTGTTTCTTATAATATACGTGATTATGAAGGCGATTGAATGGAAAATTATATACACATACAAGTACTTACTCACGTTTTGGCGGAACCGAGATCGAAAGTGGTTATGTTAGTCGCTCTTGCATTTTCATTTTTATCTGAAAATAGAAAGGTTAATATATTAATACAGGTTGGTGCAGGTACCTACATATAATATTAATGTGTGGTTCCCTAATATCACTCTATTATAGTCCGCGCAATCCACGAAGACGTGCCCCACTCCGCTCCGCGCCGTACTAGAGTTCAGCTTACAGTACAGTAATCACGGAGTGGGGCGCGTCGTCGTAGATTGCACGGACTATAGTAGATATATAGGACTGCCTCGTTGGTCTAGTGGTTGCAAGCGCTACTGCTGAGCATGAGGTCCGGTTCGATTCCCGGGTCGGGCAAAGTGTTATTGGGTTTTTCTCAGTAGCAGCTCGAAGTCTGGATTTGTGCCCGGTTGATGGCAATAGGCTCGCCCCCTATTACATAGGACTTAAACATAACTGGCGAAATGTGGGTGTACCTACTACAGGGACACCTCTGCCCAATCTTTCGAGGAAACAAGGCGTGATGTTATGTGTTAGTAGATATATATTTTTTTCGTTAAAAGAATTTTTCATTTTCACAATTCTCAGGACTTCTCTTTCAAGATTTGTAATTCGTACCTACACTATAATCCTTAATATTATAAATGCGAAAGTAAGTTTGTTTGTTACGCCTTCACGCTAAAACGGCTGAACGGATTTGGATGAAATTTGGCACATATATAGATGATGCCCTGGAAAAGAACATAGGATACTTTTTCTTTTCCCACGGGATCGAGACTTATGCGGGTGAAACCGCGGGGCGCAGCTAGTGATAAATAAATTATACAACCATTGTGAAAAGTTTACACTTTTCAGTTTCCTATGACATCATTTGTTTAAAAGTTGTTGCATTTGTTTTCTATTTTTCTTCCATTAGGTTCCAAAGAAAACAAACGATAAGCGTAGCTACCTACTCACGAACAATACGTCATCGTACAATTGTGTTATGATTCAGTTTGATTCGGTTTAGACTTCTTAGGGCCGGAAAAATCCCATGCAATACTAAATACGAATTCATAACACCAGGGTTTGTTTTTATACATTTTTCTTTTTCCACATTACTCTATAAACAATGGTGGGTTGAGAATGGTCGTAGAAATGTAGGTAGATGATGATGGTCATGATCTTGAAGTTGAAGTTGGTTCGGGTCGTTCTGGCGACCCTTGAGGTTCATAAAAGTCCAGGGGTGAACGTCTTTTATCTAAAATGGTGAGTGTGCAAAAATTTGTACCATATAGGCTGCTAATTTGTATTAACACACATTATCACATGATGAAATAAGTACCGGTTGACACTTACGTGATATTTACTAATATTGATATTATGTATATATTCAGTTTAGTTTCTTTGTACATAATGAAGATGATGTTTTTATTTATTCACTAATTGACTCATTTTGGTCTACTATTGATTAGGTAACAACTTATTCAATTTATTTACCATACACCGATATGAGTATAAAATAACATTATTTATTTATTTATTTTAAAAAGCACAGCCACATCACATACATTAAATTTATGTTAAAATAATCTTATAACTAAAGGACTAATGTACATGATAATTACGGCGTACATAGCATTGATAACAATATCTTGTTGCCTTGCAATTGAATAAATTAAATTAAACCAAAATAAACTAAAATAGACTAAAATAAATAAGACTGATAACAACAAAAACAAAAAAGTTAAGAAATTAAAAAACAAAAAATTTAAATTAAGAAAAACTTGGCAAGCATAGCGTGATTTTCTTTCTGAATCCCTGTAGCTTGTCACTGAATATATCTAAGTCAGGCGTGTTTAATATAGTATTATTGTGAGGAATACAATAATACTATATTAAACACGCCTATTTACGCAAATACGTACTAACTAACCAAAATCGATCTAGAATAGCTAGTGTTTTGACACTTTTGATATTTTTTCACTAACGTTGATAACACAGTAAACTTACCCGCCGAAAACTCTCGAAAAAATATTCCTTGCACTTGTAATTTAACCATTTTACAATTCAGTTCACTAACAATTCCATGAGGGTATGCAGTAAAATCCAATTTTACTTATAGGTATTGCGCTAGACTGGTCGAAACACGCTGACTTGATGCAAATCAACCAGGATTATTTATTTATTTATTAAATTTTATTAAAAGTTGGGACGACGCGACCAATGACAACTGTTCTAGAAAAGTAAATAATAATCAGGCTTGCTATCAATATACATATATATCGAAGTATGTCAAAAGTAAAAAATAACAAACGCTACATATATCAGGTATGATTTGCCTCTAAACGCAGATGAGATAACAACTGCTCTGCCTAACAAAGGATTAGCCGTAGCACTTATTTTTTCTTACCACGTAATAAAGTGGCCAATTGGCCACTATTCATAATTATGAACCCAATGTAGAAGAACATAATTTAGAATAACCAGCCAAGTTTGAGTTAGACAAAGGGTTCCATACCACACACGAATATCTGTGAAAAAATTAGTTTCCTTGTGTGGGATTAGGATGTCCTTGGGTTTATAATTTTTATTAATTGCCACGGTAGCGACTAAAGTTATTCTGAGAAAATAACTGGCTAGCTACGATGCAGCCCTCTGACTGTGACTGACAGACAGATAGACGACGCAGGCTTACGTTATGGTCCCGACGTCCCGTTAGCACTCTTTGGGTACGGAACCCTAAAACTAGTTTTTTTTCTTGCACAACTGACACGATCAAAAAAATTGCAGAAACAATCAAACTGAACCTGCTTATATTATTAGTCACGTTTTTTACGTTGTACTTATTTATTTATTAAATACAAGTTTTGATTTTAAACGACATGGGTATTTTCATCAAACAAGTTTTTTCTCTAGCTATCCTCATTTTTGAGGAAATAAATCACCTTTGGCAAAAATCAAAGGGCATGGATTCGATTTTTTTACCTTACTAAATAGAATGACTCAGCTATTGCACGACAACATAATCACATAAGAATAATGTACTATTTTAAATAGTCCTAATTAAATAAAGCGGAGCGCTAATATTAGGTATATTTTGTTGTATATAGAATGTAGATTCTATTGCCGTGTGCGATTGCCAAGTCATTCTATTTATTAAAGAAAAAAGATGACAAATATATATGTACTGAATAAATTAACACAGGAGATTGCCCATATACAGTACTCTTGAGAAATGTCTCGTGTCTCAAAAACTTGAACAACATGAAATATCTAAAATAGAAATATATTTTTTTAATCATATATAATTATTATTTATAATGGGATAGTTTTTTTAACAATAATTAGTACTTTTAAGTTTTCGACTATGAAGTACGCCATTTTTTACTATCGCCTGTCAACACTAGGGATGTCCATTTCTTCTATTGCGTGTAATGTTCCTACCTACCCACCAAAAAATATAATGATATCGATTCTGTATTGATTGTTCAATTTATTATTGCGTATCAAGTTAAATAACTTTTTATTTAATAATAAAAAAGGTGTATGCAATATTTTTAAAGTATCGATAGATTGCTCACAAGATAAAATAAATAAATCTGTTTCTATAACCCCACAAAACTAGATATCGGGTAGTAGGTACATTTATCTATCTTATTTTTATTGAAAATGTGACGAGACAATAGTGTGCGGTGAGGTATATTTGGTTTGTATGGTTAATAGTTTTATTTTTATTTATTTTTGAAATTGAAATCGGAATAGCGTCAAACGTCTATTATTACTATTACACCCACGTTGATTAAAAACAACAAATATTTTTATCTGTAATAACACTAATAACCTCTAAAACGCGTTATGATTTTATTTTATTTTAAGTTGCCAACCGATATTTTTGCTTTTATTTTTCTATAATAAATCGATAAAAAATCGAATGTATTTGAATGTTACAACAGCACAGGTACAACCTTATTTGACATTTATTAGCCCGTCTGTAATTTTTTTGTCAATATGTCAACATTGTCAACCAGTATGTTTTTTCTGCTGGTTTTGGTACGTTATGCGTCGAGTTTGAGACTTTCAGTTCCTCCGTTACTGCTGCTAACCCATTGAAAATAAACATACTTCCAACACCGCTGCACGGCGTGTGTTAAAGACAGAACTTTTTGAATTGTGATATATTGAAATTATGGCGAGTGCGACTGTCGAGCGATATCTCAACTGAAAAAATGTTTTTTTTTTTTTTTCTGTAGGGCATCTCGCAGCTGGTTCCGAAAACCGTGGCTGTTTAACCGGTCAATCCTGTGGTTGCCTTAAGCTACTACACTCAAAGCCTCCAGCCACATACATAAACTAAGCTAAAAAGCTTAGGATGAACGCTCGCTAAGGGCACCCCCTGTGGGGTACGAGCCTCGGCTTAGGGCGTTATCCGGAGGGAGGACATCAAAAGATGGGACGGGCTGGGAAAAAAAAATGATTATAAATAAGGGGTCATTTATAGTATTTTTTTTCATTTATTGTGTCTAGTGTAGCTGTTTTCCATCCCTTTCTACTTACATATACCATTTTATGACACAATCTATGATTTGAGTTGGATCTAGATATAACACTGAGCGATTGACTATCAAGTTATAATTGCTTCCATGCTTTGCATTAAAATGAAACGCGGGAATAAGATTTTAAAGCACAAAGATGCTCAAAATCGAAATCAAGTAAGATTTGGTGAGGAGGTCACAGGTGGTCACCAGCAACTAGCCACCTGACATAGCTACAGATTTTACACAAATGTGCTTGAAAGACACAAAGCGTAAACCCATTCAGACTCTTTCAAATTGCTTTTTCAATTCATTTTATGGTCGAACATAACCTCTAAACAGTAATTACATTTTTGTAAATATCTCGGAAATGCCATTGTAGTTTGTGTTGAATTTTTTGTGGAAGTATTTAGACATGTCATCGAGAATTTTAAAGATGATTTGATGAAGACACAACAATGTTAAATTCAGTACATTTGTCCATAGTGCCGTGGGCAATCTCCTTTGGTTTTACATTAGATCTCACATCTTTTTACGGTAGAAGAACTGCATTGCGAGACTTGCATTATTTACATGTTTTGTTTTTGATGGGATCTCATTTCTTTTTGTAGGTATATATCCCGATACTGATACGGAACCTACATCGGTTTAATAAAACTCGTGGATTTGTGTGATCGTAGATCCCACAGGTTCCACCTAATTATTATTGCTTCTTCATTAAATTTTAATGCAGTTTTATTGACAACTGATTTCATTTGTTGCCCATTTTACAAATAACCTTCGAAGAGGCTGATTGTGCCTACCTTAATATTCCATTAGATAGGTACACTAGGCACCTAGTCTCTATCTATGTTAAAAGGGTATAGAGGAAATTCAAAACCTACCTGTCCTATATAACTCATTATCTGTTACGATGCCTTATTGAGGTGGATAACAATTAAAATTCTATTGTGTCTCGTTAATGACAGTTGAAATGTTAAATAATTTAATATGCGATTACAAAGCTACTTATGCAGTTCGTATATCTAGAAAACGGGACTGAAATTGCGGTATATTTTAATTTGTCCTTGCTGTATAGGATAAACACTAATTGCGTTCAAAATTTGAAGCTTGTGTGTCTGCTAGAAGTACCTTAGAATTTTAATGATCGGTGAGTTAGAGAGTCAGTATGTCAGTGACAAAATTAAGGAACTTTGACCTGCAATAGTTCTTAAACCACTGGTTCAAATTGAATGAAATTTGGGAATATACATAGTTATACTAAGCCCTCTTGGTCACTGAAAATTCAGGCTTCTAGTTTTATCCACAACGAAGTTAAAGGAGGTCGAAAACGTCCTGAATAGTTTCGAGAAAATATGGTACAGCTGTGCCTTTATGTTTGTTATGCTCGACTTGGCGGTAAAGTAAGTTGTTGTGCACAGTCTAACCTACTAGCCTACGGATAAAATGTAACTTTTAAATGTTCATTCAATATAAACCATTTACAACTGCCCTAACTGTTAAAAAGAAATAAAAGGATATGCGACAGCCGAGGCAATCTTTAGTATTTAATTACTCCAAAGTTAAGTAATTTATATCCATTATTATAGGCCCAGATTATGTAACCTATGAGCACATCAAACGAAGTTACAAATGAATTTTGTTTACTTATTTCCAAAAACTCGAACAAAAGTCGTTATGCGGGGCGAACGTTATGACCAGTTAAAAGCATTGTAAATTATATTATTAACTTTGTCGAGGTGTCGACGAGAAAAGTTTAAAATTAATGTTAAAGGTCGCAAGAAATGTATATTGGAGTATTATCATTATTTAGGCTGTTAAATGAATGACACAAAAACGGGAACGACATTTATGATTATGAGTAGGTATCGTGTGACATGACTGACTTTAATATGAGCGCGCATAAAAGAGAATAGCCAGCCGTCAGCATCATAATGAACACGAAACTATTAAATGTCTCCTCTATTGTAGCTCGAATGTAAACGTGTTAATATAATGTAGGTTGTATTTAAATATCTTTTTTTGTGTTGATGTCATTAATTTAATTTGTTCCTGCCCTTACCCATTGTAAAATTTATTTAACCACGTGATTACATGAATTAATTTGTTTGTGAAATATGTAAAGGCAGCACGAACCAATAAAACATGGTGAACATGAACATCGAATACGGAACCTTTTGTTTCGTACGTATGGTCGTAAATTATCAAAGCGAACACGAACACCATACGAACACAGTTCGCGCTCAAAGACCCCTCTCTCTTTAGTAGCCATGGATTCGGAATTGGATCGCCACGAACATTTTTGATGAACACAGTGTTTGATGTTCGTTAGCGGTACGCACATGCGAACAAAGTGTTTGATGTTCGTGTTCAGCATGTTCATATTCGTTCGTGTGTACACGCCTTACGAGTTCTTTATTTTATTCATAGGTATCTCTACTATTCGTTTTATTATTGCAAGTGAGAGACAATAGATACATATACAGTGTTTAATAATATAGATCTACTAATTAAATGATCTATAAAACTTGATTGAAATAAGAACAATGGAGATTTCAAAATAAAACCGCATTGGAATTTGTAACGAACACGTCTTGGCGCTTCTGATATATGCAAGGCGAAGTGGGAACATTTTATTGGAATTTTCTATTTGAAAATAACAAATTTTAGTCTTGGTTTGCAGCTTTAACGAATGATCTGTGTTATTAGCTCTCCTTATTAGATTGAAGACAGATGACACCATGTTGCTTTATCAACAAACACTAGACACGTGTTCTGCTTCAAGATAACATTGAACAATAATCAGTCAGGGAAATTCATTGATAAGCAAATTGACTACCAACTTAAATTGTCCGTATCATCATCATCATCATCAGCCTATAATGTTCCCACTGCTGGGACACAGGCGTCCTTTCTGTGAGAGGGAGTGGGCCGTAATCCACCACGCGGGCCCAGTGCGGGTTGGTAGATGTCACATGTCTTCGAATTTTCGGTTCTGAGATATGCCGGTTTCCTCACGATGTTTTCCTTCACCGTTTTGAGAGCAGTGGTGATGAAATAATTTACACAAAGTAAAGCGCCTGTCTGGGTTCGAACCTACGACCTACAACTCGTAAGTCGCGGCCGTTACCACTGGACCACCACTGCTGCATTGCATTGTCCGTATACCAATCACAACTATCATTCTTTTACAGTTTCATGAAATGGCTATAACACAACAAATTGAAGTAGCAACTTGCTTAACAATTGATTTTCCTAACTGTACTATACAGCCACTTGCAAGCGACATCCTGTCGCATGAATTCAGGCAACTGAAACTTCTTTCTACACGATATAAAATATAGTTCTACTAATTGACTGCAAGATAATGCACAGCCTAAACTACTAAAGACAGAATTTGAGGTTGTACATACATACATAAACTCACGCCTTCCTCCCAAGGGGGTAAACAGAAACTACAGAACGCCATCTGCTACGATCCTTCTCCTTTTGCCTCGTTTATGTTCATACATCTGTACCCTAATTGCGTAATACACGATAAATTAGAATCTGAATCGTTTTGAAACAGGTTGCTAATCTGTTCTGCTTCATGTGTTGGGGAAAAAAAAAACAGTGGCACTCCGGGAGTGCCGACAGAAGTGTAAACTTGAACAAGATCGCCTTGGTGAAAGAAAAATACTTGCATAGAACATTGATTCGTAACGAAATATAAATAAAGAGCACAATTGCGTTTACAAAAATGAGGTGTCGGTAACGGTGTCACGAATTCAATTGTTTTTCCCATCTCAAAAATGCCCAACGCGCCTAAAGAAGTTTTCGCTTAAAAAAATCCGCTCTACAACGTAAATAACGCAATGAATGTTGTTGAATTGTCAAAAAGAAACAGATAAGTCTTAATCGTTTACGAAAATGTGTTGCAACGTAATTAGGGTACTGGTCAATGGTCATATACTCACGCCGGTTGCGAGTATTACGCACCTAAACTTTCTGAACCACGACGTTGAGGTTATAGCCGGAAAAACCCTTGAGATGCAAGTCACGAGAACCAGCTAGTTTATAAAAAATAATATATGAGAGTTTCATGACAAAATATATCGCAGCTATGATTTTGAATAGAATTCTTCACAGGATCAGGACAAAGTTGGCACAGGATCAGTGTGTCGCGTCTTGGAGGCGGGACCGAGCAGTTCGCAATATGATCATATCTTTTTGGATCTAACAATCTTTTCGGTGGTTCCGGTAAAATTGAGAACTATATTTCTTAGTAAGAAAATGTTATGAATTATACTTACCTAACTATATATATATACTTAACTTTGAATGCCTTTTAAAGTATCAGTCCGGAAAAAGTGTAAACTATATATGCTGAATTTCATTCATTTGACAACGTAGACTTGTTATTGACTCCCGTGTTATTGAAAAAAAATTATGCAGACTCTAAGATTTTTTTTGTGTAATATGATTTAAAAACGCTCTGGTTACGAATAATCTAATGTGGATTTATTATTATAAAAGTTACTTCGGAAATATAATTAATATCAATGCAAATCACAAAGTAATGCAACTTTTAAAAACTAGCCATTGACATTAGCTGCCTATTTGTATTTAGTTCGATACATAACCACATATTTTATTTTATACTGGCTTCTGCCCGTGACTTCGCCCGCGCGTTCGTCACCTTCCTCAAGAATTGGGCTATCCAATGCAAAATGAATTTTTCAAATCCGACTGGTAGTTCCGGAGATTACCCCCTACATATAAATTTACCAACAAACAAACGAACGAACAAATAAATAAAGGATATGACCAGTGGGGCTATGGGCGCCTGCCTAAGAGTCAAAGCTAAAGCAAATATTGTTTTCATCATCATCATCAGCCTATAAATGTTCCCACTGCTGGGACACAGGCCTCCTCTCTGTGAGAGGGAGTGGGCCGTAATCCACCACGCGGGCCCAGTGCGGGTTGGTAGATGTCACATGTCTTCGAATTTTCGGTTCCAGGACATGCCGGTTTCCTCACGATGTTTTCCTTCACCGTTTTGAATATTGTTTTATTTGAAACGAATAAGGCGATTCGCACACTGCACCGCATTACGCAGCGTGGTGCGGGGCGGCCATAGCAAAATGAACGCGCGTGGATGCATTTTCTGTGTGTTGGACTGTGCGTGTTTTCTATACAAACGGATATACTTACAAGCAACGCATTCACGCGCTACGCTGCGTGGTGCGTGACAGTGTGTTAATCGCCTTACTTTGAATCTGAGAGTTTTAGGCCAAAATCTCATTTGACAAAAGTTGCAATATGTAATACGTCACGTGCATCCACTTTGAAACAGCACCCAACTGGTCTATAAGTGATTCTTTCCTCAAAAGACCATTTCAGACATTAATCTGCTGACTAAATTTATGTCTTGACTTTAAAAGAGACTGACCTCTGAGTTTGTTTCGGTGTTTCTTCTCCGAGTAGTCAGATAGGAAACGCCGAACTCATCTTGTTTTTAAAACATAAGATATTTTTGAAGTGTAAAATTGTTTTTTTAAACCTATTTACAGAAATAAATATCATTTCATCATCATCATTTCATGTGCCAGTTTGAGAAACAGGCCATTGCTTCTGCCTATCTAATAGAAAGTGCTTACCACCGCCTGCATCTGTCGGTTTTCGCTGTGTTGCGAACCTTTCAGTCAAGATTGTGATATCACACGTGTACCTTGCCGATAACGTCAAATTAAATGTAGGTTGGATGATTCCAACTTGTCATTTCGTTATCATGTCCACTTATCGAACTCTTTTGTTCAGTGATATTGACAAAACATAAAACATTATTAACAAAGGCATTTTTTTAGGTTTATTGACATCATTCATCGAAAGAAAAAAATAAGCGATAATGGGATTAAACCTATCTAAGCAATTGTCAATAAAGTTTAAATGTTCTAAATCTGTCATATTTTTTATTGACAGCGTTCCGAAATATGCTTGTCAATTAAATTTAATGATCCATACTAGTGATGTGTCGGATCGTTAAAAAATGTGATCCGCGGATACGGATACGGATACGGATCATAAGGGTCTAGATCCGCGAATACGGATACGGATCTCAACTTTCTTCAGGTTCAGCAGGAATTATTTATGATACTCATCGTAACTGACTTTTGGAGGACAAAGCTGCAAAGTTACTCTTTTTAAAATACAATTTACAATTACTCAAATTAATTTAAGTTCTTAAAAATAACATATTTTAATTGACGTGTTAACTCACATCATTATTTCAATTAGCATAGCACAAATATTAGAGGTTTGATCTCACTACAAATATAGTTTAATTACTACCTTATAACTTAATTTACTGGTACTTACTCTACTTGAATTATAATAAATATGATATTTTTTTTTACTAATTTAATCGAAGTTAACAGTATTTCATTGCTACATATCTTTAATCATATACGTAATGAAATGTATCAATATAAAAGATCCGATCAAGATCCGTCAAAAAGTAACGGATACGGATACGGATCTTTTTTCCCCCTCGGATATCCGCGGATACGGATACAGATATCCGGCACATCACTAATCCATACTATAATAATATAAAGAGGTAAAATACGTGAGTTTGTATGTACGGAATAATCTTCGGAAGTACTGCTCTGATTCCAAAAATTCTTTCACTAATGGGAAGCTAGAGTATTGCCCCTATTTTAAGTTTGGCTCCTGTAACACAGGTTGCTACCTAGCTCAGGAGCCAGGGCTTCAAACAAAGTTTGTAAAAGCTGTATTTGTGTCAATAAAAATTATTTTATTATTATTATTTTAAGTTAAAACAAGAAATGGTGTTCACTTGAATCACTTATTTATACGCTTTGGGTTTAGAGTAAACCCACCAAATTATCAGTAAGTACACATCGACTCAAAGGGAACGTCTTGTCGACATCGGGGATAGAGTGGGACTCAGCGGGGCGCTCTTGAGGCGCTACCTTTGAGTTGTGTGCTGCCTACTACATTTAATTGTATATCACATCAAAACAAGAAATATCACGCGGACGAAGTTGTGGGCAGAAGCTAGTATACACTCCCGGGCCTCTGAATCGAGCCTCCCTGCATATTTTTGTTTAAAAGTCTCTATCTTTTTAGGGTTCCGTAGTAAACAAGGAACCCTTACAGTTTCATTATGTCCATCTGTCTATCTGTCCGCGATCTAGCTCCGAGACCCTTAGTACTAGAAAGCTGTAATTTGGCATGGTTTTTTTTTCTGTCCCATTGTGTGGGGTATCATTAGAAAGGTCCTTTAAAAAAATTATGAGTATGTAAAACCATTTTTGGATTCAGGGATCTTTTTGCGAAATATTAAGCTTTAAAGTGCAAATTTTTGTTAGAGTCAAGTGTCCCCCCCCCTTTTTTTTTTTTTTTTTTTTTGGGTGGGAAATTATCAAATAACTTCTCCCGCTCTGGGCGGAGCGGGAGGGCGTGTCAGACTCTTACTGACTAAAACCCACCCGTGTTCCTTCGGTTGCCCTGTTGCCGGGGGCCACGATTTCCCGATCGGTTTTCTTCGAACCCCCGGCAGGCACTGGCCCTAGTGGACCCCTTCAATTCTGCTGACATCTCTTTGAGGCGCGCGTGGAACACAACGCGCCGTCGACCCGGGCTTGGTCCTTATCGGACAGCGAGCTACCCATTGCTCACCGTCCGCAAGCCCGCGCCTACGGTGGCCGGAAATCGGCTCGCGATTCCCGCCCCGGGCGTCTCCTCCTGCGGCGGTTAGGGGCGTGAGGGCGCGAAATTTGCCTCTCCCTCACGCGTTCCGCCTCCTCCTTCGCGAGCATTACCGCTTCGCAGAAGGAGGTGACGGCCTGCCATTTCCTCTCGCTCCGTACCATGGCCTGAACCAGGGCCGGACGCGAGAGATCACCGCCGCCGATCGCCTCTACGAGAACACGGCGTTGCTCCGCCCAAGCCGGGCAGACCTCCACCGTATGCTCCACCGTGTCCTCAGGCCGATCCACACAATGGTGACACCCGGGTGTTTCCTCCCGCCTTATCCTGAACAGGAACCTCCCGAAGCAGCCGTGTCCGGTGAGGACCTGCGTCAGGCGGAAGGTGAGAACGCCGTGGCGTCTCTCCAGCCACTCCTCAAAGACGGGTCTTATCGCCGCGATTGTGGCGTGCCCAGCGCGGGGTTGCGACAATCGCACCCTCCATGACGCCATGAGATCCCGCCGGAGCTCTGTCCGCTGTGCCGCAATTTCTTGCGGCATCGGGGTTAAGCCCCGGCGTTTCGCCTCCTCGCGCCACTCCCAGACGTGCGCGAGGACCTTTGCCTCCAGATCCCATGGCGGTAATCCGGCAAGGAGGCTCGCCGCCTCGCAGGAGACCGTGCGGTATCCTCGGGCCAGCCGGATGGCCATGACCCTCTGGGACGCGTTCAACCGGCGGGCTGGCCGCAGCCTCAATGAACGCGCCCACACCGGTGCCCCGTAAAGGGCCATGGACCGCACGATCCCCGCATAGAGCCTCCGGCAGGAGGCGTTTGGATCCCCTAGATTGGGCAGGAGCCGCTTCAATGCAGCCCCGGCCCGCTCAAGTCTGGGA
Source organism: Agrochola lychnidis (assembly GCA_963680765.1). Taxonomy (NCBI): domain Eukaryota; kingdom Metazoa; phylum Arthropoda; class Insecta; order Lepidoptera; family Noctuidae; genus Agrochola; species Agrochola lychnidis. The sequence goes on from OY796858.1 coordinate 14,836,528, forward strand.
GCCAAACGTCGGAAATGTTCTACGAAGTTCCACCGGCTGTCGAGGACGAGTCCCAGATACTTCATCGTCGACTCGACACCGATGTGAACCCCTCCCGCCATTACCTGGGAACCCGACGGTGGTGCATTCCGAGGACCATGAAAACCCATGGCCTCAGACTTGTGCAGGGCCACCTCGAGTCCCAGCTGCCGGATCCTATCGACGATTGTCGCAACCCCGCGTGTCGCTAAATCGGCCGCCGCCTGGTACGACCCCCCCTGCGCCAGGACAAGCGTGTCGTCAGCGTAACAAACGACGCTGACGCCGCTAGGGAGGTCGGCGCGCAGCACCCAGTCGTATCCGATGTCCCACAGATGCGGCCCCAGGACCGAACCCTGTGGGACACCGCACGACATCTCTTGCCGGTTCCACTCTCCTTGGTGACCGGGGTAGATGACGGCCCTGTCCGTCAGATAGGCCTCGACCACACGACAGAGGTAGGTCGGCATCCGGTGATACCGGAGTGCCTCCCTTATGCAACTCCAGGGCAGGGTGTTGAAGGCATTGGCGATGTCTAGAGACACCGCCAAGACGACCCCACCCCGGGCCACAGCATCCCCCGTCGTGAGGGCCCGCACGCGCATGATGGCGTCCACCGTAGAGCGCCCCCTGCGGAAACCGAACTGGCTCTCCGCCAGATCCGGCCCCACTCGCACCAGCTGCCCGACGAGGCGGTCTGCAATAACTCTTTCAAAGAGCTTGCCCACCTCGTCGAGCAGCACAATGGGCCGATAAGCGGACGGAGAGTCCGCTGGGCGCCCCGGCTTCTTGATGAGGACCAGTTTCCCCGTCTTCCAACGAAGTGGGAACTGGCCCCTCTCCATGCATGCGCTTAGGAGCCCCCTCAGTCGAGGCCCGAGAGCCCCCATGGCCAGGACCCAGGCTTTTCCGGGTATGCCGTCGGGTCCTGAGGCGGTATTCTTCGCACTCATCTTGCGTACCGCCACTCTCATTTCTACCTCAGTCACCTCAGGAGAATCGTCGTCGTCGGTGTGGTCCGCATCGGGCATCGCAGTAGGTGGAGCCATGGGCGGAGCAGTATGATCCCCTCTAGAGGGGAACAGAGCGCTCACCACGTCCCCCACAAGCTGAGGCCGGAGACTCTGCGTCAGCGGGGGAGCCCATGGGCGGAGTTTCTCCCGCACCATCTTGTATGGGCGCCCCCACGGGTCCCGGTTGAGAGTCTCCAGCATCTCCTCGCGGGCCAGCGCCCTGGCCCGCAGGATCTCCGCTTGGAGGGCGGTCTTCGCCACTCTGTACCCCTCGTACAGCTCCGCCTCAATGGCTTGCGTATCCGGAGGGCGGATACGGAGCCTGCGATGCCTGGCGTACCGGCGTCGCGCAGCAACACACGCCTTGCGCAGAGCCTCCAGCTCTTGCGACCACCAGTACAGCCGGCGCGAAGCATGTCTAGGATGGACCCGGGGCATTGCCATGTCACACACATTGGACATGGCCTCCCGGAACCACTCCGCCTCGTCGTTGATGTCGGCAGGCCTGTCCGGTGATGATGGTGTTTTTGTTAGAGTCAAATGTCCCCCCCCCCTGCCGGCTAAATGGTTGATTTTGGACGTATGAAAAAAATCACAGCAAGAGTTTATATAACGAAATTAAAAGGAAAACTATCACAGCTAAGTAGGCTCTACAAGTTAACGAGTAATAATCGACCAACTTAACTTAGCAGTTGCAAAAACATGTTTTCCCATACATTCCGTATGGGAGAACATTTTTTTCAACTACAAAGTTAAGTTTGTTTTTGGGATAAATTCATCCGAACTACGGAATCCTTCATTGTGCGTGGTCCGACACGCACTTGGCCGGTTTTTTAAATAATGGTAGTACAACGAAAAAAAAAAGATGCAGTTTTGAAGCCAGTCGATTACTACCTTGTCTACGATCTCCGTTGTAAAAAAGGCAGAATACAAAAAAAAAATTTTTAATTGCTACAAGTCGTATTTTCGCGTTTCTCAGGGGCAAAATTAGCGTGGAATTTTTGAAGCAAACAATGGTTTACATAGGGAAAACGTTTATTTAGTAACTTGTGTTACCTCCAAGGGCACGGCATGGAATTAATCAATGTCACTATGACGTGTTGTGGAATGTTCTCTCATGCTTCCAAGATGGCAGTTTTCAGCTCCTGCAAAGTTTCTGGAGCTAGTTGGTTAGTTCGTAAACGCCTCTTCAGCTCATTCCGTAAATGCTCAACAGGAATTCATATCAGGGCTTCTTTCTGGCCATTCCATTACTGCGATACTAACATCATGCAGGTATTCTCGAACATTTCTTGCATTATTATACATACATAAAAATTAAATCCTGGCCCTCAAACAGTATATAGCATCACATAGGCTTCTAGGCATTGACAAATGTATCAGTCGCTATATATAGTAGCTTAAGGACAGTTTTTCTTTCGGTGGAAACGCCCCAGACTGTCCATGACCCACCGCTGTAACTCACCTTCTCTTCAATGCAAAATTCCTGAAAACGTTCTCCCTGTCTTTAATAGTCTTTTCTACGTCCATCATTGCCGTCTAGCATAGTCTTAGTTTCATCCGTAAAAAGAACCTGGCTCCATTGATGTTGAGTCCAATGCAAATTTTTGCGTGCAAACTGAAGGCGCACTGTTCTGTGAGCTCGTGTCAGTTTGGGACCATTGGCTGGCTTATGAGGTTTCAGGCCACGTTGTTCGAGTCTCCTTCTAACAGTTAGTCCATAAGAATCTCAAAACTGTTCTTAGACCTGTACTGAGGTCTGGTGACGATTACGCAGGCTGGTGGTAAAGATAAATTGATCTTGTCGTGCTGTAGTTCCCCAGTTTCATGGTCCTCCTGGATGGCGCACGAAGCCATCATTCTCTAGGTATCGATGTCAAATTCTTTTAACGGCAGAACGACTTACATGAAGTTGTGCACTTACATTTCGCTCACTAAGCCCAGACTGAAGAAGTGCCACAGCTTGCGCGGCTACTTCAAGTGCATTATCTATAATTTTAACGTGAGAATGGATTGAAAAATAAGAAAAACAAAACAATTTCGATACTCTTTTAAGAAAAACAAAAAAAAAGTAACGAAAATAACTATTGACTTATAGGTGCTCTAATCAAAGCTTATTATTGCTTCTCTAGAACGACCAAACTTCGATTTTTAAAATCGTGAATTTAAATTTGGAACAATGGTGATACCGTAATGATGGCAAGGTATATCAGCTTCAAGACTGCATAAAAACTTTTTCCCAGACTTATCATTATTTTGATGTTTTAAGCCTAAACATAAAAATGCAGGTTGGCTTGATTTAGGAGTCCGGGAGTGTATTTTTTGGTAAGTGTCGTCCTTGAATAAAGACTAGACTAAAAGTGTTGGCCATAATGGAGTTGACTGTTTGTAAATGCATTTATCTACACCCATGCTATAAAACCTCTATAAAAGTTTCTGAAACAGTTAGCTTATTGGCAACATTATAACAGTCAGTGTCATAGTAACCATTACATCATCCAAACGAGTGTTACAATGTTGTACTAAATTTCATTATGCAACTCGTTTCAATGTTCAAATGGGGGACAGCAGCACCCACTGCACGCATGTGTGTGTGATGTGCTGCTGCAGGAGATATACATGTGGGGGAGTAAATCCTCTATGTAAGATACAAATTTATAATAACTTCCAATTATAGCTTTAAATAGCTTTATGTAAGCGGGCACGCCCTTTATGCCTGGAGGCTTTTATTTAGATACGAGTATTTAGTTCTGTTTACGTTTAGTTTTTATTTCTTCTCGATGTTTTTGGTTGGTATATTGGCGTGTGCTAGCTGACATATGGCGAATAATTTATCATTTAAATTATGTTTTGTGTTGCATAATGAACTTACATTATGCATTTTGCATACTATTGTATAGAATCATTTTTTCTAACTTGAACAGCTGTGCTGCTGGGGAGTTTGTTGCGCCACTTCTTCTTCCCAGCTAAAGGCACTAGGAATTGGTGAAGGGTGGGCGTTTTGGGGGACTGTCTTATGTAATTTTAACGTTCGAAAAGTGCTGATTCTCAGCCTAGTTTGAATAAATGACTTTTGAATTTTGAATTTGATTTTTATTTGATTTTAGTTTGTTTTTGGGTGTGTCAGTAGAGTCAATTGCCAAGACAGATGTGTTTTCTTTTGCTTAAATTTTTTACCTTTATATATTTTAAATAATATACCTAAGTTACTTCTATCGAGAAATGCTTTTATTTGCCCTACCATTCCTATATACATACGTGGACTTGTACTGAATTTCGTGGGATATTCTTAATTCTTTGATCTTGAATTACAAACACCCAATGGTTTCAGAAACTTTTATAGAGGATTCATATCATGGGTGTAGATAAAGATCTACACCCATGATATGAAACCTCTATAAAAGTCAAGTGATACTATTATCACATTCGTGTTTTAATACCCCTTATTATACAACAGTTGCATCAATAACTATAAAAAATCTAACTTTTATTGCTGTTTAATAAAGTAGTTATTATGATGTCTATAAGTTATAAGAGGAATATTGTCGAAAGTTTAGATTTTAGGTTGTACCTAAATGTACAAGTGAAAGAAATAATAATAATATCTACCTTTATGATACTTATGAGAGAAATAAATAGCTATTAATATTATTGTTAATTACACATTCTGTTTAAAAATGCGTACCTAAAACAATTTTTAAAGTGAAAGTGAAATACCAAACTTTTTCATCATGGCCCAAACCATGATTGAGATTGTAGTATGTGAATATCAGCACCTTATCAACTCTCAGGCATAGCGACAGAAGCAAAACCATTAGTGTTTTATGTACAGTCAGCCCCAAAAATATGCATACACGGAACTACTACTATATATACCTATAATGTCAACTACTTCCAGTGCAATAACATGAACTTGGTGCCAGGAATAAATACGCTTTTCTACACTATACAGGGTGGCAGGGATATTGACGCGCAAACTGTTACCATGGATTCAGTACATGATTTTGAATCGCCTGCATTTAAATTTTTCGTCGGTTCATTAAAAAAAAATCTGCTTTTTCATAGAAAAGTGCAATACCTACGCGGTCAAAATGTATGGAAAAGCAGATTTAAAAAAAAATAACCGACGAAAAATTTCAACGCAGGTGTGTTCAGAATCATGTACTGAATTCATGGTAATAGTTTTCGCGTCGATGTCCCTGCCACCCTGTATAAAGAGGTAAAGTTTGTACGTTTGTAAGTTTGGATGTGGAAGGTAATCTCCAAAACTACTTATTTATTTTTTTAGGATATTTTTTATGTTCATACACGCGGACGGAGTCGTGAGCAGCAGCTAGTCATTGATAAAAAACCGGCTAAGTGCGAGTCGGACTCACACACGAAGGGTTCCGTACCACCGTACAATATTTAACACGACATATTCATTTAAATAGGTACTTTAGTAAAAAAATACGTTTCTTGTATGGAGGACTCCCTTTAATTTTAAACTTTTTTTTTTGTTATAACGGCAATAGAAATACACAATCTGAGAACATTTCAACTGTCTTCCTATTCATGAGATACAGCCCGCTGACAGACAGACGGACGGATGGACAGCGGCGGCTTAATAATATGGTTCCGTTTGGCACCCTTTGGATACGGAACCCTGAAAACAGCAGAATAAAAAATCGATGCGCATGATTTATTCGTTTTTCATCCATAATCCCAAACAAACTCTGAAAACAGCCAGTTTTAATCAGTATGAACTGAATTCAATTATAATAATTAAGTACTACTGTTCGTAGGGAGGATCTACAGGCCATTGTTGCTGGCTATTAAAACAAAAACATTGTGCTGAATGGATGTATTATAATAACTTGAGCGACAGTACCTAATACTTACGTAATTATAATAATCGCTACTAGTTAGCTCTATTTCCTGTTATTTTAGGTAAAATTAACAATTCAAGCTCGTCAATAAGAATATTGCCGGAATACTATGTGTTAAAGTCGGTACTTACTCTGTTTTATTCTTGAGTCAAACACTTTTTTAATAGGTCAAAGATTGTCACAAAAGAATGCAAGACGAAAATAGAAAATGGGAAAGAAAAATAGACTTACCAACATCACAGTTATTGGCGGTCATCTTCCGTGACACGGCACAACTCAACAAACAGTTTATTTTCACGTGTTTAATAATTATTTACTGATTGATAAACTCACTGAACTTGAAAGCGCGTCAGCGTACGCACATAGTTTATGTTGAACGCACAGCGATCACTTTACTCGAGAGTCGGAAAGCGACCGAGGAACCCGTGTGATCTCGTTTAGCGTCCCTCTAATAATACTATCCGCCGCATGCGCACTGCGTTCAATTGCCATAATAGAAAATACATTAATCAATGGCCGTCGAAACCTGCCGATGCTACAAGGATGTACCGTACAATCGCCACAGTTTGAAAATAAGCCAGTAAGAATTATTCAACAAGAATCGTGTGCAAGACGAGGGTGATAAACCTTCGACGTCATCACTCTATGTTTTCATATCTAAACAATAAATAAGTGCCTATACTCCATTTGAAATAAGATTAGACATTTAACTAAACCTTTTTACACTCCGTTCAACCGATTTTGACTTCTATTGCGATGGCAGCATGACAAATGACAGCTGCAGTAAACAGTTGGTTTGAAACCACTTTTTTTGCTTTTAATGCCATCCTTATGCCTACAGTATAGAAGTCAAAATCGGTTGAACGGACTGTAAAAAAGGTTTGTTTAAATGTCTAATCTTATTTCAAACGGAGTATAGTTTTTCACAATTCTTTAGTTCGTAGCAATGGTAGGTAGTTAGTTATTGCCTTTTAGTGGCAATCTATTTTTTATTAATAGTAGTGTAGTCACGAAGTTTTATTTTTCGTAACATTTTTTTTTCTTGCCTCTGTAAAACATTGTGTAATTTATTTATTTTTAATTCTTTAGTAGTAAATTCTTGAAAAATTGTGTTCCTTTTTCAATTGCATTGATGAAAAAGTTATTTGGTAAATCAATTGCCTTTTTTCAAACATGCTTGGAAATTCGACAACCTTCTTCGAGATAAATTGTAAATGCTGCACTGGTCAAATACATGCGAGCAGGCGGTCGGCCATGTTAGTATGAAAACCCATTCATTCGTGTTTAGCGGCCGAATAAATTACTATAAAAACTCATATCTTGTCGTGTAATTAAAAAAGAAAAATACTTTTTACTTCGTCACAAGGCAACTATGGCAATATTTCACTTGATAAGTTTTCATTCATTATTGGAGCTATAGAAACCTAGATAATCGCGAAAAACAGATTTTTGTGACCTTTGACCATGAATAACTTACGACGCAGACACGAGATTTTATAAAACTTTTGAGACAATTTTTTGAACGCAGTTTTTTGAATGAAGGTGTATACGAGTTTCCAGTTTACTATCTCTCATTCCGAGGTGAAACTACTAATGACTGGGCATGCACTATTTTACCATTTACGTTAGTTTGTTGAATGAATAGTTCCTATCTTTACATTTTTCGTCTTGTTTTAAGTGTTACTGTAGATAATATGAAAAAAAAAAAAAAAAAATTATTGCATCCACTTTTTAAAAAAACTTTGTCATTATAATGATAAACCGTTTATTTAATGAATTTGAATATTCATCGATTGGCATAAAACATTTCATAATTTCATAGAAAGCATTTAAAAATGAATAACATATCATAAAAATAAAACGGCCAAAACCGTGTTGGATCACGCACAATGAAGGGTTCCGTAGTTGGGATGAATTTATACCAAGAACAAACTTAACATTGTGGTTGAAAAATATGTTCTCCCATACGAACATAGGAATGTATGGGACAACATGTTTTTGCAACTGCAAATGTAAATTGGTTGATTATTACTCATTAACTTGTAGAGTCTACTTGGCTGTGATAGTTTTCAATAGTTGACAAAAATTAACACTTCAAAGCTTAATATTTCATAAACGGATCCCTGAATCCAAAAATGGTTTCGACATACTCATAGTATTTTTAAACGACCTTTCCAACGACACACCCACACCTAGGGACAGATGAGAAAAGAAAAAACATCTCCAGTTTACGTGTAGGGGAGGTAACCTAAACAATTTTTTTTTCATGATTTTATTTTACCACTTTGTTGGCGTGATTAATATGTTTACCCATGCCAAATTACAACTTTCTAGTGCCTTAATAGTGCCACGGACAGACAGACAGACGGACATGACGAAACTATAAGGGTTCCTTGTTGACTACGGAACCCTAAAAACGTTGACTTGCCGGACAGTGAATTAGAACGGGGCTGCCACTACAAAGTTCTATTGTAGTGTTAGCTAGTATGTTATATAATTAATTAGCTCGAAACCATTCATCATTGCACGGCCCTTTGTGCGACAAACCCATGAAATATTCATACAATATACCTACGTTGTTTAAAAAGACATTAGTGTTATTGATACTTTCTTCTAATCGTACAATCGTTTTAAAAGTATGTTTAATATAACTGACTAATATGTCTCCAATATACCTATTATTTAATTTATGGAGTATTTAAATAGATAACAACGTCCTTGTTACAGAAAGATACTCATCCATGTTAGTTCAACCGACTTGGCATTGGCACAAATTCAATAGACTTTTATTTTTAGTTATTCCGAGTTACAAACAAAAGTTGTGGACGAAATTTTATTAAAACATAAATAATTATTACAAAGAACTTTCATTTAGAGTGTCATTTACTGCCAACCATGCGCTCTAACAAATGATAAAAAATGGTGTACATTGGCAAAACGTATTCAAAGCCTAAAGCTATTTGGCCACACAAAACGGGCTATTACCGTCGAGAGCTCCACATTGATGGCTATATTTTGTTCGTGTCACGCAAAAAAGAGATATATTTGTGCAGTTGCATCAGCTTGCAATCTCTGTGTTCGTTAGGTGCGCTAGCAAAGGAAGTCATTCCGGCGGTAAACAATAACGCACGGTCGGAAACTTCTTTCACGCTAGACCGGCTCCGTCGAGTTGGCAAACGGCGAGCCTGTAAAGAGCGGGCAATTTGCGCGGTAACACCCGCCGGATACTAGCTGCTCATTAACTATGAACGCCGTCATCAACGACTCTTCTTCAGCAGAAAAAACGGCGTTTAACCGTAGCACTCTTCACAAGTAAACGGCGCGGTGAGGTGCTTTTGAACGGCCACCGCTACAAAGTGCATATAAATTGCGCTGTGAAATTGAAGCGGAGATATGAAAGGAGTGGTAAACTTTTGAAAGACAGGCCGAGGGCAACCCGCTCTGAAAAGTCTCTATGCAAAGAGGGTGGTTTACTAGCGAATAGTTGCCATCACTATGTACTAAGCTGAAAAAGAAACTTGTTAAAGCGACACGCATGTTGTGCGTTTACTTAACCTTAGGGAAACTACACACTCGATCAGTATGTAGTTTTTATTTGGGCAAAACATACGTAGAGTTGAGCCTTTTCATGTGTTTTCACACATACTAAATTTACTTTCCCTTCAAGAAAAAGAAAGACGGGGAATCGTTTATCTTGGCGATAGTAGACCTCCTTAGCATATTTAACATGCATGAACTCTTTGGTTACAAATGCTCCCCACGTTACCGACAAAGAGCTCGCGGCTAATCAGATCTTCAAATGACGACTTTCTGTGGGCTGCCATTGACTATAAAATACTTATCTTTTCGCTCTTTAGAACAAGACTCACTGCAATACAAAGATTTTCATTTTATTCTTTATATGTCGTAAAGCTTTCAGAAGTGAGACCGTAGTAAAGATAAACTTGACTAAAGGACTTGACTTGAATTTGTCAGGTACAAATTAAGATATATTGATAATGTTAATACTTAATGGAATACTTGCAAATTGTTCGCACACAGAAATTGTGGTCAAGCGTGTTGTTAACATGCATTCAGCTTAAAGAAAAGGTTTCTTGCATAAACATCAAATCAAAAAGTGAATCTGGAACAGAAACCTTTGGTTAATTGGAAGCCTAAAACAAACGACTGGCGGAGGAATCCTGCTCTATGCTAAAAGGCGTATGTCTGAATGATACAAATATGGCCTACGGAATGGATTAAAAGCCTAAGGCCTTGTGCAATTCAGTTCGACCCAACTCCAAATGAAAGCGTTCAATGGAACAAATTAGCCTATCGGTTCAATGAAATAACAAACGATGATCGCCCGTTTGGTAAACACCTGTGGTCCACGATCAAAGCCTATTGAGTACTTCACAATCCTTGAATGGTGGAGTGGTACTCTTAGGGGCTCCAGGTGCTGGTAAAGGATTCCTTGTCAACTGTTGTAAAGTGCTCAGTTGCTGTAAGGTGTAACAAGCTTGTAACGACTGCGTTGCGTTGTTTCTAGAAATAAGGGGTTTTGAACTTTGCTCGGGGCTCATTTGCGGGTATCGACAAATGTCAAAATGTTTAGCATCATGCCTACTATACAGTCACTCATGACGTATTGTTCAGATTGCTAAGCAAAGGCGGCACCCTTTTTTTTTTTTTTTTTTGGGTGGGAAATCATCAAATAACTTCTCCCGCTCTGGGCGGAGCGGGAGGGCGTGTCAGACTCTTACTGACTAAAACCCACCCGTGTTCTTTCAGTTGCCGTGTTGCCAGGGGGCCACGATTTCCCTATCGGTTTTCTTCGAACCCCCGGCAGGCATTGGCCCTAGCGGACCCCGTCAATTCTGCTGACATCTCTTTGAGGCGCGCGTGGAACACAACGCGCCGTCGACCCGGGCTTGGTCCTTATCGGACGGCGAGCTACCCATTGCTCACCGTCCGCAAGCCCGCGCCTACGGTGGCCGGAAATCCTCTCGTGACTCCCGACGCCCAGGGCGTCTCCTGCTGCGGCGGTTAGGGGCGTGAGGGCGCGAGATTTGCCTTTCCCTCACGCGCTCCGTCTCCTCCTTCGCGAGCATTACTGCTTCGCAGAACGAGGTGACGGCTTCCCATTTCCTCTCGCTCCGTAGCATGGCCCGAATCAGGGCCGGACGCGAGAGATCACCGCCGCCGATCGCTTCCACGAGGACACGGCGATGCTCTGCCCAAGCCGGGCAGACCTCCACCGTATGCTCCACCGTGTCCTCCGGGCGATCCACACAGTGATGACACCCGGGCGTTTCCTCCCGCTTTATCCTGAACAGGTACCTCCCGAAACAGCCATGTCCGGTGAGCACCTGTGTCAGGCGGAAGGTGAGGACGCCATGGCGCCTCTCTAGCCACTCCTCAAAGAGGGGTCTTATCGCCGCAATTGTGGCGTGCCCAGCGCTGGGTTGCGACAATCGCACTCTCCATTCCGCCATGAGATCCCGCCGGAGCTCTGTCCGCTGTGCCGCGACTTCTTGTGGCAAAGGCGGCACCCTGGACACTATGATCAGGAGTCAAACTTACGACAGCAAAACTAAAGTGGCAGACACAAAGAAAAAAAAAATACAAATAATAATAAAAAATAATCAAATAATCTATTTTTTTATTTTGATAATCTTTCGGGAAAATACACGAATAAGATTTTTTTCAAAAACGATTACAGCCGGCTCCTAGCTTTAGCTACTTTGAAACATCAAACGCCGTTCAGTTTGAGTGGACATACTCATATGCTTCTCGTTCGCTTCAAACCCCACTGAAAGACAACTTGTTTACATTTTTCAACTCATCTTGCTGAATAGCCTTTAGTAAAACCACAGGAAATGTCTATAATGTTTGCTATTCATTTCTGGAATGAAAAAGCTTAGATGTACCATGTTTATGCAGGTGTGATATGACTAGACTACATACTATGCAGGTCGACAGGGACATCAACGCGAAAACTGTTACTATGGTTTCAGTACGTGATTCTGAATCCCCCCTGCGTTGAAATTATTTAAAAAAAAAAAAACGTGTGGCACTCGGGGACTGCCGCGGTAAAGCTATTGCATAGCATTTGTAACCTCCATACTTCCTATTTGTTAACGCTACGTTGTCATGGGAACGTAATTTTTGTTTTATGTCATCATCCGTCATTACATGGTAGGCGGAGTGTTAGGTTTTTTCGTTATGAAATTTCTTGATTCGGTCGCCGCGCTCAAAGCCCGCGATAAAAGCTATGCAATAGCTTAAAATCTTCTGTTCCATACATTTTGACCGCGTAGGTATTGCACTTTTCTATGAAACGGCAGATTTTTTTTTTAATAAGCGACGAAAAATTTCAACGCAGTGGGGTTCAGAATCATGTCGTACTGAATATATGAAATATTTGGCTCCTCCGATTTTAAATCGCCATGAACACAGCATGGAGTATTTTTTTTTTAACCACGATCCTTTTGTGGTTGCATTGTTATTTTATCAAAGCATAAGATATACAGATAGATGGATAAATTGTTTATTTGGTGCAGACAAAAGACATAGCACAACATACAAAAACACGATTAAATATTAACAAATTACATGAATAAATCCATAGTGTATGCTGATAACCTATCCCAACCATAGTGTATGGATATAAAAGTAAGTAGATGTTAGTAGGCTTGACTTTGACTTTGACACCAAGTCGATACATTGATACAGTGACTCTAGAAACTTTAAAGATAACTCAAGCTTAAAGATACATACCTACACGCTTTATTTCAATAGGATAATGACGTAAGCTTCTTATACGATAATTTCGATTAGGCCCTTCGTAAGTTTTTTGAAGTAAATGGCACGTTTGAGCGAGCTAAACCATTTTACAAGGGTTGTGTAATAGAACCCCGGTCGGTCCACGATTTGTTCCCTCGGATTTTCTTGCGGTACGTAAAGACATCGCGACGTCGGCTTGAAGAATATTCTTATTTATCAAAGAGTTCAGCTCTCGAATAATGTTTGTATAGGCACCGAGCGCCGTATGAATAGTTATTGATTTTGAAAATAGTATCCCCGCTTCGGTTTTGAAATATGTTGTAAGTTTTTACAATCTGCTGATTGCGATTCGGAGACGAATTAATATGCTTACGTGATTTTTATTTCCTGCATAATGAAAAATGAATGAATCGTTTTTAATTGGTATTTGTTTGACTTACATGATTCTTTCATTTCGTAAATTAAAAACACATATTTTCGCTTTACAAATCTAGCCCATTGCCCGCTAAACACAATATGGACAGCTAATTGTGTAAGTCCGAGGCTATTGTTACCTGTACTACACTTTAACAGCCGTTTATTTTAAAAGCAACTTTCCAGGGTATGCCGGCGATTTTTACCGATATTGTAAGCCCTATAAAATAAAAACTATTTGTGATACATCTATATATTTTTTTTTATGCATTGGTCTTATATATTTTTAGGATAGGAATAAAAAACATATATTAATTATTTATTTTTATTTCAAAATATCAATTAAAAAATGGTGTCACAGTGAAAAATAAAAACCTCTGACATGTACTTTTTAACATTTTGAATGTAATTTGTTTTTTATTGTAAAAAAAAAATGTGCGACGAAAAGTAGGTGTATTCAAACAAAAATAGACGTATTCTCGCGTTATCAGCGTGGGAGCGAGTGTGCCGCGCGACGCTAGATCGCTTGTCCCGCCCAAACCCCGAAACTCCCATCCGTGAATCAACTATGTTTGAATAGCTTAAAATGTTACTTTACACGCCGATCACGTACCACAGATGTGGTTTTATAACAAATACAAGCCACTCCATGACGTACTGAGTACGTGATCGGCGTCCTGAAACGTTTTAACGATCACGTGCTCAGTACGTGATCGGCTGTTAAAGTGGAAACTGTTGGTGTATCTTTATAAATTAATAAAATAATTTGTATTAACTAACTTACAACACTGTTATGAGTTTATGATATTTCCATAAGTGAATCAAAATCGAATTCCCCCAAACAGCTCCGCCCCTTCATCCCTTGTTCTTGAAGTGCGTAATATTTCCCCGTTTGTGGTGGACATGCAGAACTTTTCTTCCCCAGCTGTTATCGGTTCTACAAGCAATGTGGCCTAACTAATTCTTTGAGCTATGACGGTAACTTCGGTGCTTTCACCAATTTCTCTCTTTCCGAATTTTATTACTTAGGGGAACTTGGAGCATTGTTCTCTATGTCCTATTGAGTGACCGACTTTATGTATGAGGACAGACGTTGGAAGGGGATGGACTACCCTAATGAATATAAACTCAGTGACAAAGCTTAAGTAGTTAGCTGTCGAAACTGTGTTAAATTTATAACTTTTGAAAGGCTCTCTCTGAATTATCATTTGTTAAGTGGGTGATCTCTCACAGAGAGGCGATAGGAACGATGTCCCAGCAATGGGAAAATTATAGGTTATGATTATGCTAAGTGGTTGAGTGTTTAACACATTCGTATGATAAGTTTTCAGTAGCAAGTTCTTTTGGTTGTGTACTCTGGAATCTGGACATAATTCCTGTTTAGAACGTTGACAGACTTTTTTATTGCTCTTATCGGTACTATAAAACTAAAATATAGCTCATGTTGTGATAAAATATAAGACACCAAGGTAAGATTTCAAGGTAAACTTGCCTGATTATATTTCTAGTAATGTCACCTTCAGCATTCAAACCAGGACGTTTTAGTAATCATTAGCAACTTCTATTACACCGCTATCGTATTATATTGCTTTGGGGTCCATGAATAAGAGATTTGCCCGCTTCTTATGGTTCTTATAAGTTTTGGTGACAATGTGATAATCGGATGCTGCCACCTATCCATCATGGGATAATCTCACTTTGATAGATGGGAATGGGAATAATATAGGCACTTACTTCATTATTGGTTTCGCATTTCAGTCCGTGTAACTTCAATCCGACCTTTGAAACCTAATGTGTTAACCGGGTTTTTCGTACTTTTGACTACCCAACAAGTTTCACAAACCTTTAACTACAGCTGCAATAGCTGCATGAGACCTACATACTTACATATGTGCTCTCAAAGAAGAAAGAGCAGTGGTGGCTCATTGGTAACGGCCGCGATTTACGAGTTGTAGGTCGTAGGTTCGAACCCTGACAGGTGCTTTACTTTGTGTAAATTATTTCATCATCACTGCTCTCAAAACGGTGAAGGAAAACATCGTGAGGAAACCGACATGTCCTAGAACCAAAAATTCGAAGACAAGTGATATCTACCAACACGCACGGGGCCCACGCGGTGGATAACGGCGCACTTTCTCTCACAGAGAGTGGAAACACTATAATGTTCCCACTGCTAGTACGGCTTATGTACAGGCTGATTATGCTTATGCTATGCTCTCCAACGCACAGAGTGGTTTCCATGGCAGCCAAACAAGAACTGACCGCAACCAATCCTAAACCCTGCAGGCTGATCTGTTTTTAACCGAATTCAAAAAAAAGGAGGAGGTTCTCAATTCGTCGGGATATTTTTTTTTTTTATGTATGTTCCCCGATTACTCGAAGACGGCTGGACCGATTTGAAAAATTCTGTTTTGTTTGTAAGGGTATACTTTCAAGTTGGTCCCACTGTCATTTGGTCACCATCTGATGATGGAATCTCGGAGAAATCGAGGGAACTCTTCAAATATTAAAGGCACATCTATAGCGATTTCGGTATTTTTGATGAGCAGTTGATATAAGGCTATTGTTACATAAATAAATTACAAATCAATCCACTAAAAAGTGAAAAAAAAACTTTTTTACAAAAAATATAACCGACTTCCAAACTACAAAGTGAAAAATAACATTAATTTTGGAAGTCGGTGTCAAAAAACTTAAATAATGATCCAAAGACACCGACTTCCAAAATTAAAGTTATTTTTCACTTTGTAGTTTGGAAGTCGGTTGTATTTTTTGTAAAAAGTTTTTTTATACGTAAATATTTAAATAGGTATGTGTATTTTTATAACGAGCAAACCCAGGACGTACCTCTAGTATTCTAATATTATCAAACTATGATTAGCAAACTTAAGAATTTTCGGTCTGCTGTAGAGATAAAAAGATAGTCAAAACAAAAATGGCACACTTTCCCCAGAACCTAATTGGCACCGATAATGGTACACTTTGAAAATAAACGTAAATGCGGCTAGTGAGTTTTACGACATTTTGATGATATCAACCTACATTATGCACTGTCTTTAGTTTTATGATATTTGTGTTGATATTTACGCTACGACACATCCTGCTTTGAACAAACAAAGCATAATACCTGGCTGCCAGTATTTTAGGAACTAGATCAGAGATTAGAGACCGTGCTTTTAAAATAATTGTCAAGTTTTTAGGACTTTATTTAATAAAGGTAGCAAAGCTATTTACTGATAAGTCACAGGATGCCGGCGCCGGCGCGCCGGTGCGGACGCGGAAGCTGCCAATTACAGGTGCATCTACCGGTTCATCCGATGTTTCATCGCACTAAACCTCGCCCGCATTCGACCCCCGACCCCGTAAGCCACCACAACACAAATAAAAGCTGGGGAGCCAATACCCAATCCAAGAAATACTAAAGGAAGCTCATAAAATAATATTTTATTTTTATTTGTTAGTATTGCATTTAAAGCTTGTTCGAAACTCGAAAATTCAGTCGATAGAACATTCATAGTTACACTCTAATATTGATATGAACATTAAAGTTGTTATATTGGGCAGGTTCTTCCGGAGCACGTGCAATTTATACGTACAGAATAAAGTCCAAAATTAGGCCATGAAGTTAATTCCGTGTAAGCCAACACTTAGCTAATGCATTAAGGAACAAGTGGCTTAAGAGAGATTTATGCTGGCTCCTTCAGCAGGTAGGCAGAATTTAATTAACAATATTTATGAGAAGAATAAGAACAAAATTCTTACGGTTCTTTCAGGTAAGTACACAGTTCTCAACATAATGCGATTACCAATTTACTGAATTTGGTGATAGTGGTACACTCATACTTAATTCCTGGTATAAAATATCGAAGAAGCGTATATAGTAGAACTTACATTAAGCACTAAACATTTTTAGTCCTAAATAAATATTAATTCACGATAACGTAACTCAGGTCTTTAGGTACGCCTCTTCTAAAGTCAAAGCATAGCATTTCTGAAACTATTGTTTCGAATCCCTCCCCAGTCTTTTATATTATTATGCTAATTTTAAGAACAGCTTAATACTTTATGCACATAATTTCTCCTTTATTTATACAGAATAGTATCCAATATAATCCAGCTAATAAGTTTATCTAGAAATAGAAAAAGAAAGGTGATTATACCTTTATGGTTTATAAAATTTCAACTTTTATACGCTTTCAGTTTCGTTAGGGTTTAAGAGATGCGAATAATTTTGTTTAAAGCGTTTGAATAAAGAGTCTAGATCGTGAATATCTAAGTACCTACCTTCTTACCATGGCTGTTTATAACAGAATGCTTAGTCAGCTGTCCAGTACGTTGGTAGGTACCTGTAAGTGGTACCTGCCCATTTACTTTTTCTTTGAGATTTATAGTAGTTGGTTCCTCTCAGTTTTTGAATGCCATTGTTAAGTATGAACCGAGTTTAAATTTAATATAATTTTGTTGTAGGTACAATCCAGTAATCAGAATAATTTAATAACTTAATTAGTGAATCATTTTAGTGTCCCCAAATTTTCACTAGACAAGAATAATAAAATTGTAGAAGTATTTTTAACTTAGGGCCGATTTTTCAATCTACGGAGAACTTATATCTGTGAAATAAATATTGCGGTTTGACGGCTTTTGTATAGAACAACAACAATGTTTTTTTCAGGAATTCAAAGGTTGACCATGAACCTGTCGTAATGATTAAAATAGCCCTTATGAATACCTTATTGAAAGTATTGTTTCCAGTATGTTTAGCATGATATCAGCATTGTTTGTACCTATTACAGCCGACCTGTCAGCTCTATCCCACTGTACACGAAGAACTGAAATTAAGCGTAAAACGTACTTAGCCTTTTATTCCGCTGACTTTAATGAATACAAAATGGCGAGAGCGAATAATCAGGGCTATTTACATTTTGTTTAGGCCCACCTGACGCCAGGGAAGCGCTACACCGCTTGTGTACCTATCATGACAAAGTAAATATTTTAATTTCCCGCGTTATAACAATAAAATCTGAACTTTAGGGTGTAAGCATTAAAATTTAAGAGTTAAATTGTGAAGTTTTATATATGAAAAGGCAGCCTTTTTATTATCATGACGGTCCTCAGTCGAAATGTGTAGTCCAGTTAAATTTAATCGAGCATTGTCTCAGAATAAGGGTATAAAATTGTTCGTCTTCTCGATTGCGCTATGAAATAATAAGTAGGTATGTATATTATGGTGACGTCATCTGTTGCCGAGGGTGTGGTTTAGGTATAACAGGAGGTTAATGTGTTTTTAATGTACTTACCTTTCTTAAATATTCTTGGAGTAATTACGACTATTTCTAGTGTAGTCAACACTGTTAATCGTTAAAAACTACTTGTATACTGAAAATGCCAATGTGCTTATGGTTAAGCTGAATTGTGCCAATCCATGCGTCATGTTCGTGAACGGGCGCCGTCAGTTGGGACTGGTCATCTCTTAGCTGCCATGGCTTATTTTTAATTTATTTTAATTTTTGAATTGTTCTTTGTTTTATCTTTATATTACGGACGCTTCTAACGTGCACGTCTTTCTACATTGTTCTTACATGTATAATTTCAACATGAATGATGTAACCAATATTTTGTAACAATTTTTTTGTTTAAAAGAGTGTCCGTAGAGTTTCTTGCCCGTTCGTCTCCATAGGTACCTACCTAATCGCTTTGGAATGAACAATTAGCTTCATATTTCTGACTGACCGATTCCTTAAATTCAAATTCAAAAGTCATTTATTCAAACTAGGCTGAGAATCAGCACTTTTCGAACGTCAAAATTACATAAGACAGTCCCCCAAAACGCCCACCCTTCACCACTTCCTAGTGCCTTTAGCTGGGAAGAAGAAGTAGCGCAACAAACTCCCCAGCAGCACAGCTGTCTGTTCAAGTTAGAAAAATGATTCTATACAATAGTATGCAAAAAAAACTTACATTATGCAACACAAAACATAATTTAAATGATAAATTATTCGCTATATGTCAGCTAGCACACGCCAATATACCAACCAAAAACATCGAAAACTATACTCAAGCAGAAATAAAAAATAAAAACTAAACGTAAATAGAACTAAATATCTAAATAAAAGCCTCCAGGCATAAAGGGCGTGCCCGCTTACATAAAGCTATTTAAAGCTGTAATTGGAAGTTATTATAAATGATAAACTAGGACCATTGAGGTAAAATAAATAAACAGTTAATTACTAGTTACAATAACAAAACCATGATCAGCAAGACGACCAGTCACCACAAGCAGCACCCGTTCACGAGCATAACACAAAGATCAGCCATTATCCCCCTCGCCATATTTGAGGATAACTAAGGATAAGGATCTTAAAAATTCAAAAGTGCCTGTAAATGGTTTAATTGAAATAAATGCTTTAAGTTTGAGTCTATTCTATTGCTTATTATAAATACTTTCACGATTGAGTTGGCTGGTACCTAACTGTCGTTTGCAAATGTTTCTTCTCTGCCAACCCTTTTGATAGAAGAGGCGTGCCGCTGTGTAAATCAATGTGTAACTTTATTTTACTTTCAAATCTAAGTTATTTTCAGATTGTACTATGATCCGAAAGTTTTGTTTGGAATTTTAATAGTTTCTCTTAGTCTAGAATTTAAAGGAGACCGAGACAAATCAATTGTCCTCTAGACAAAGTCTTGGAACTTACGATAATAAATCGTAGACAGCATCAGAACCAGGACAGCGGAAAATTTGTGAAATAATTAAAGACTTTAAACTTCCATTTAAATATAAAGATCTTATTAAAAATGCTTACTAACCACCACAAATTACATCTTATGCCTTGATAACATAATATAACTTGACACCTTTATACCCCCAAAGGGTTAGGCAGAGCTAGGCTGTACCTACCTATAGTCAAAGCTGGGCAAAATACATGCTTTGCTTTAATTAAAATACAAATTACAAAATATTATCTCGCACGTATTTAAAATACGAAATACAAAGTATTTTTAAGTCATGTATTTGAAATACAAAATACAGTATTTTAACAATTTTTATTTAAAATACAAAATACTCGTACAGCCAGGTGTTATGTAAATAGAATAGAACTAATACAGCCCAGTGTTGCCAACTTTAAAGATTGACATATTTAGCGGTCGCCATTTTGCTTACGAAAGCTATCGAGGGTAATTTTTTGCAGAACGCACCCATTCTGCAAAAAAATACCCTCGATCGCTAAATGTATTTATATTCAAATGGATTTTGAAGCCATAAGTATTTGAAATACTAACTACAAAATACCTTAGCGTCAGGTATTTGAAATACCAATTACAAATTACATTTTTAAGAACTAATTGAATTACAAATACTAAATACGTATTTGTATTTCAATTATGTATTTTAATTACAAGTAATTCAAATACTGCCCAATCCTGCTTATAGTACCCCTTCATTTTAACAGTTTTGTTCAAGTCCATTGTAATATTGTAATCAACCGGGCACAAATCCAGATTTCTAGTAACTACTGAGAACTTTTTGATGGAGAAACCCAATAATACTTTGCCTGACCTGAGAATCGAAGCTAGGACGTCATGCTCAGCGGTAGCTTCATGTACCAACGAGACCAACGTGGCCGTACTTGAAACTTAGACAAAAAGTGTAAAATACACTTCTCAAGGAAAATTAGTTTTGAAATACAATCCATATAGACCTACACCAAATAGTTCCACTTCAGGATAAGTCAAACCCTGACTTCCAGTTTACCCATTTAGCTACTTAGGGATGTTCGTTTTACCTCGAGAGTATTACAAGGAGTCTTTATGCTGCAGTGGCTGCAAAGCCCCGCGTTGATCAATTGGTCCGCAGAGTAATAGCTTGCTTAACGAACCGTTAGCGACTTACACGATGCATGCATTGCATTGTTAACTTACATTTACAGTTTTTCGTTTGTTAAAAAGAATATCTTGATTTCTTAAATTTGTAAGTAGTTGACTTTATGTACGGTGGGCTGCATCAGTTGGGTACCTCAGTTGTATTAAAATTTTATTTTAATATAAATAAAAAATAAAAAAATATACTTATCATCTGCCTAGCCTTTTTCCCAACTATGTTGGGGTCGGCTTCCAGTCTAACCGTATGCAGCTGAATACCAGTATTTTACATGGAGCGACTGCCTATCTGACGTCCACAACCTAGTGACTAGGTAACACGATACCCCTTGGTAAGACTGGTTGTCAGACTTTTTGGGCTTCTAACTACCCGTAACGACTGTCAAAGATCTACAAATGACAGCCGGGACCAACGGCTTAACGTGCTTTCCGAGGCACGGAGGGGACTTGGTATGTAAAGATGGTCACCCATCCACGGACCAACCGCGGCAAGCGTAGCTTAACCTGATCGATCGACCCGTGCAGCTGTTATTACTTAGCTTAATTTTTTTAAAGAACAAATTGTATGGCCCACTTGCACCACAACACAATTCACTAAATGTACTGGCGCTATACGAATTTAACACATCGTTCTAACAGATTGATTGATTGAGATCCACGATTACTGACAAATGCTTGCACTGCAGTCAGTGCAATTCCACTCAAATCTGTGTGGTTCTTTCCTCAAAAGATCTTTTCAGACACTAATCTACATGGTCCTCATAATTATCAACAACATTGATCTTGGTCAGGCCAACCAAGATTATGTCTGGACTTTAAGACTGCGACCTCTGAGTTTGTTTCGGCCTTTCTTCTCAGAGTAGTCGGGTAGGAAACGCCGAACTCATCTAGCTTATTTTTAATATATATTTTTTTATGTGACGTGTAAAAGTGATTCCGATATCCTATTTACAGAATAAACAATTTCATTTCATTTCATTGATATTTTAAATACGTTTAGCATTAAATGGATTAAGTGATTTGTGGTGCAACTGTGCAAGTGGGCCTTAGTAAGCTATGAATTAACCGCAATTCAAATAAATTTTGTCTTGTACTTAGAACAATAATTGAAGCTGGTTATTTTCCGGGCTCGTAATAAGATGCTTAAACCAGAAACCTATATTTTCATTTTAAACAAAAAACAATGACTTATTTCCATATAAGTACTTTCACGCAGGCACAAACGATATATTAGCACCTAGACTCTAATCTAAACTAAAGGCGTTGCTGAATATACATTGCTATAAATAATGGAGGAATTGTATCAGGCGTAACTTGATCGATTGTCGTGACTGCAACAGTGAACAAAATTCAATACCAACTCGTTTAGACCCGTGTTAAGGCTCCTGCAGACGACAGGCTCGACGCAACTCTGATGGAACAATTTCTATAAAAACTTCACGGAAATGATTCTACCGGTGTCGCGTCGCGCCTGTCTGCTCAGACTTTACTAGAAGGAAGAACAATGGCAATATGTTAGCGAGGAACTTCTGGAGTACAGTTTGTTAGTAATTTCTACACATTTATCGTGGAACGTTGGTGAATAGGAAGGAATCTTCTGGATGCGCTCGTTACATCGTAGATACCTACCTGCATTTCATTCATTGGAAAGTAATGAAAGCAGCCATTACTCGAGGTCAAGAGTGCCTTAATTGAATGCATAATTGACAAAAATAATAATGAAAGGGTCATGGAAGAATAAATACGCTGCTTAGGGTCATATTCATAATACAAAGGTAGTGCTAATAGGTTTCAACTATTTTTTTCAATTAACCTTATTTGGTTACAAAAAAAACCGGCCAAGCGCGAATCGGACTCGCGCACGAAGGATTCCGTACCATTATCTATGAAAACGGCAAAAAAATCATGTCTGTTGTTGTACCTATGCGAGCCCCCTTAAATATTTATTTTTTTCTATTTTTAGTATTTGTTGTTATAGTGGCAACAGAAATACATCATCTGTGAAAATTTCAACTGTCTAACTATTACGGTTCATGAGACAGCCTGGTGACAGACGGACAGACAGATTCACGGACGGACAGCGGAGTCTTAGTAATAGGGTCCCGTTTTACCCTTTGAGTACGGAACCCTAAAAACTTATACACTTTAGATCAATATTTACATATCTTAAAATCTATACGTACCTAAGTTTTTTTATCAATCAAGTTTTTTTTTAAATGTACTGCTTGTATATTTTTTTTATTTTAATAGAATCTAGATTGTCTAGAAAAATAAAGGCTATAATATTACTTGAGGAATTGTTAGAAGTACAATGTTTCTCTTTTCTTAATGTATTTCGCAAATAGTCGTAGAACCATGGTACATTACGCCATCAGTCTCTCTAATGGAACCAAATCAAAGTTTGTTTTAAGAAAGTCACGAACTTAGGAATAAAAGATTGATTGGTATCTTTTTGAACGAAAGAATCTTTTTCTGACTTAGGTACCTACTGGTTTCTTTTTTCAAGTTAGATAACCCTTTAGCGGTATGGTACGAAAACCATGCACCTTTTTTACACCTTACTTGATAATGCAAACTTTAATGCTAAATTTATTTAATATAAATTTTAAATTGATATATTAATTCATTCACTGACAGACAACTCCTTCCAACAGACAGTTCCTTTTGTAACAAAGGTGAGCACTAAGAAAGGATTTTTCAAATGAAAGTTTGTGTGACAGTTCGACATTTTATCGAAATCCCATGGGGCATAGAGTTTGTAGGGTTTATAGTTTCAAACAGACGCATCCCCCGCGGACGCAATATGGCAGAAAAAATATAAAATATGAAGGCGTACAACTTTATAATAATCTACCGGCAGATAGCAGGAGCACATCCTCCTTTAACATATTTAAAACTAAACTCAAGCAGTACGTCACTAGCAACACAAAACTATTAAGTTAACGACTTAAACCAGTCTTGCACATAAATTGCGACACCGTACCTACCAGCATAAAAAAAAGGTTAGCTACTGGACTACATACCTTACATTTTGGCTAAGTGAACAATGTATATTCTTTTAGAATAAATAAAGAATCTTTAAACCCAAACAAGTAATTTTATAGTATAGATTGGCAAGAAGGAACCGATTTAAAAAATACCGGTTAATACTGGTTTATTGGGTTTTCCTCCGAACTTTTCTTAAGAACGTGGACGTTTTAAGAACTTTATTTAAACCTAAATTAATCGGTTTATTCGACGAGCGGCATATCGGTAAAGGCGTTGCAACTTGTGACTACTTGTGTGGATGTCACGCTGAAGAAAAACTAAACATAAAACCGGTTAATATTGCTTTAAACCGTTTAATCCGAAAAAACCTTATGTAAAGACTCCACTAAAACCGGTTTATACGAACGAAACCGAATGTAAAGGTTTTTGTGTCAAGTACATAATAACAGAGCAGTAATGGCCCAGTGGTAACGGCCGCGACTTACGAGTTGTAGGTCGTAGGTTCGAACCCAGACAGGCGCTTTACTATGTGTAAATTATTTCATCACTACTGCTCTCAAAACGGTGAAGAAAAACATCGTGAGGAAACCACCATGTCATAGAACCGAAAATTCGAAGACATGTGACATCTACCAACCCGCACTGGGCCCGCGTGGTGGATTACGGCCCACTCCCTCTCACAGAGAGGAGGCCTGTGTCCCAGCAGTGGGAACATTTATAGGCTGATGATGATGACATAATAACGGTTTGAAAAGTTAACTGGTATCCGAGCCTTGTCGATTGGTTTTTTAATGTGGGTGTCCTATAAGTACACCTCTGCGTAACCCTTCGTGGAATACAGGCGTGATGTTATGTTAAATGTGGTTCTTTACAGTTACCTAAATCCAGATCCGAAAATGCCACAAAATATTAAGTGGCTCTCCCTTGGGTCGGGTCAGAATCGTAGAAAGACGAATTGGAAACTACAAACAGCTTAGATTTATATCTTTATCCGTTTCTGAGAAATTCGACCGAGAGTCTTTCTACAAGAAATTCATTTTAGCCATTTCCATTTCGTAGAAACCTCGTAGCAAAATTAATATTGTGTAAATTTTGTGATAAAATTAAATGGTTTTTGTAAAGCAATAAAAATGTGAATAAAACTTATATTAGGTAAGTTATTATTTTGATTCGGTTAATTATTTAATTAAAACCGAGTTAAAATTAAT
The DNA here is from genome assembly GCA_963680765.1 of Agrochola lychnidis. Classification (NCBI taxonomy): domain Eukaryota; kingdom Metazoa; phylum Arthropoda; class Insecta; order Lepidoptera; family Noctuidae; genus Agrochola; species Agrochola lychnidis. Next base: position 14,861,677 of record OY796858.1, read on the forward strand.
CCGTTGCAACCAATAAAGTTAGAAGGACGGTTAGAATGACCAAATCTTATAATAATACAATCTGAAGTAATAAAAGAACTCAAGTGCCCTTCCTAACGACATTGAAGTTCATTTAGTTAGGAGGAGGAACATTTTGATTGCTTTCTTACTAATTAAAACTAAGATAATTTGCGGGCGACGGTTTTGACGAGAATGGAGTAGAGACCGAAATATTATGAAAAAGGATTCAATGGTTTGGTTCTTGTGCTTCTTCAGACATTATAATATATCATCAGCCGATAATAAAAATCCTTTGATGAGTTCATCTCTTAAAGATTAGAAAATAGATTTTCGTGAAAAAAAAAAAAACACATTTTCACAAAAGCTAGGTGTACTTATTTGCTTACTATTAGAATATGTTATTCTTTTAAATAACATAACATTACGCCTGTAATCCCCGAAGGATTAGGCAGGGATGTATCTACAATATGTAAAAAAAACCCCGTCCGATCCGAAAGGGGCTCATAGGTACTGCAACAACATTACCTAAAAGTCATAAAAAATCTTATTATTATTGAAAATAAAAAAGTTATTGCTATTTAAAAATCACTTTTTTAGTAGCAAAAATACTCCAAATCCATTAAAAATTTGCAAATTTTCAACAAGGGTCATAAGTTATGACTTGTAGACACCCGCTAAACGACGGCAAGCCCGCGACTCATATAAATGACCTTGGTAAAATTCCCCTTTTGAAAAAAATAGGCCGATTTTTTGTTTTGTTTTTTCTTGAAAATTACCACATAAAATAGACTCGCAGTACGATACCTAACAACAGCCTCACGAATCGGACAGGTTTTTTTACACGTTGTATAGTAGGTGCACCCACATTTCGCCAGATTACACCCTCTTCTCAATAAGCACACCTACTACTGCTGTAAATCTCTAAAAAATCATTTTGTGAAAAAGCTTAGCCAGTTAAGTAGTGGCAATGCTGTCTGTCCAGGGAGTGTCCGATGTGCCTTAGTTGATAAATAGACAAATAGAAAAGACGGCATTTCATTTTCTGAATTTAATGTTCCGTGTAACTTATAATGCGCAAAAGTAAAGTAAAAAATAAAAACTTGAATCTACCATACACGGAGTCAGTCAAAACGACATAACTACAGTTATAAATCTAAGTCAATGTTTAAAACAAACTGGGCACTACGCCCGAGCTTTGTATACATATAAAATATTTAAAAGTACCAACTGGCGGTCAGTTTGTCACGCAACTTCTGAAAGGCAAGTTACATGGAGGTAATCTGTGACGTCAGACGTGCAGCCGTTAACCAACTTATCTGGCGACAGATATAATTAAATAATTTGTTTGCTGAATGCTTGAAATGAAATGAATGCCCATTTATTTGATAGCGACCAACTACTAATGAAATTGTTGGTAAACCTTTTCGTGGAATGCAATGCATTATGGGCTCGTGGCTAAATAATTACAGCCACACGCGTCAATCATCAAGGTTAAGCAACGCTTGCCGAGGTCCGTCCGTGGATGGGTGACCATCTACATACCGAGACCCCTCCGTGCCTCGGAAAGCACGTTAAGCCTTAGGTCCCTGCTGTCATTTGTACATCTTTGACAGTCGTTACGGGTAGTCAGCGGCCCGAAAGTCTGACAATCAGTCTTACCAAGGGGTAGATATTGTGTTACCCAGTAACAGGGTTGTGGAGGTCTGATAGGCAGGCGCTCCATTTAAAATACTACTATTCAGCTGCCCTGGAAGCCGGCCCCAACATAGTTGATAAAAGGCTTGGCAAATGATGATGCAGTAGCTCACGTCAAACGTACTTGTTTTGTTATGTATTGCAAAATAAACACGTTCTCGTATGATGTGAGTTATCTCCGAGTGACTGCTATGAAACATTTACATATAAAACAATAAATCTATCTTCAGCAACGTTACGCTAAGACATTACGCATCTTTTTAACGTTCAGAGCAACAAAGGAACACAGTTTTTGTAGATATGAGTAATAAAATATTAATCTCGTAAACTTATCATATGCTTACACGATAAAGGCACTGCACTGCGGCATTTTCAAGTAGCTTTCAAGTTTACTCGGAAATTTGAGGCCTCCGAATCAAGTTCCTAGAAACAACCCTAAGTTAGACTTAGTTTTCTCCGTGAAACAAAGCTCTTGCGTGAGTTTAACGACTGGTCTAACTCCTCTAACTACTACAATAATTGCAGTCACTCCTGAGACGGTCGATGTTGTAAATCGGTTCTCCATTCTATGAAATAATTAATATTATCTATTTATAAAGCGCTTATGAATTCTCTTTTATCAACGCTCATTGTTATTGCATATCTACTTTATGAATATGAAATCGATATACAGTGTGATTCTTCACAATGTGCACATATCGAAATGAGGGGGGAATCTATGCTTAATTTTATCGACGGAAAAATATAAATTGTTTTTTTTTCTCTTTGGCATCTTATTTATAAATTTTACAATTATTGTAAAAATTGATGAAAAAATACAGATTTTTGCTAAAAAAACATGTTTATTTTCAATTGAGGGTAGTTTTTTTCTCAATTTTCATTTTATGTGGACGCCTAATTACTTCCAATCATTATGCAGTTTATTTCAACGCGATAAATGATTTAGTTTAAAAAGTTACACAGTTTTGTTACAATTTCTTTTTAATTCCATAAAAAGTATAAAAAAACATTTTTTCTGTCGTTAAAATTAAGCAAAGATTCCCTCATTTTGATATGTGCACATTATGAAGAATCACACTGTATTATTATCCACGTTTCATATTATTATCTGTGCGAAACAGCTGTCGATATACCCTTAGAACTATTTTGCAATAATATTCAAATTTAATCCTCCAATTGAATTGATACAAAAGACAATTAGTGGCCGGGAACCGAATTAATTTAATAAATCTGCCTCGGTAGACAATTCAAATACGGACTAAGTCGAGATAATCGTTACATTTCATTAATTTAGTAAAGTCTTCATTACACGATTTGAAGTCCGTGCTATTCTTAGCAGTTAAATGCAAGTTACGAGTGTAATTTCGAAACTGCTTTACCAAAGTGAGTTCAAAAACTGTGCGGACGAAATCGTATAACACGAAGGAAAGAGTTGCCCAATTACCGCAAACTTCCACGCAGATCTAGCTAACAGAGTTTGCTCAAACGGTTTACGTTGTAAGTACAATGCCGATGTAAATACAAAAATATTTTAGTGCTCCATTCTGAATTTTGTTAAGACTTCAAAACTTTTAAAACGCTTTTCGAGTTGCAGCGGATAGGTTGTTGGTGAAATGTTAAATTACTTTGTAAAGTACGATTCGGTATCCTTAATTATAGATTTCGCACAGGTACCTACTTCCTAGTTTTAGATAATTAATTAAAACATGTTTTTCTTTAATACAACAATGGGTATGTTAATATACATTGTTATCTAGAACAATTATCAAAGAATCCATTGTTAGGCATTTCTTAAATATTTTCGGGCTTACATTTAGTAGTGGTGAATAAGCCAGGGGTGCAGCACACGCAGGTACACACAATTATTCACACGGCAGAGGCACGTCCGTCGTTCCGAAACCGGGTAATTTACGGGCGGCCTGATCTGTCGCGGCGCATCGTAAACTCCGCGCACTTCACGTTCAAACTCACTATTTTACAAATGTAGCAAAACGTGACGTTTGTTTGTAATCACAATGTTTTATTTTTAATTTATGTGGCACAGAATTGTTGGACCTCCTACATGATCTGATTATTTATTTATCATTAGGCTTTGCGCTCTTGACTTGAGCGTTCGAATGTTTTGTTAAAAACGTCTGTATAGCACCAATGATAATGTGAATTTCCAAATATTACTTTATACATGGATACATACAATAGCACTGCAGTTACTGAAAATATGTGATTAAAACAAAAATGATTTAAAGAATTGTTGAAACCAGTTCAAACGTCCATAGTATGCGGATATTGTGGTTAAAATTACCAAAAATACGTGTTCAAAATGAATAAAAGTCGTTCTGTACAGTACTGTGAAGTAGTTATTATTTCTGAGCGGTTTTATTTATCATCGCCCATAAATACCACTGAAACCGAATTCGGACGCGTGGGTGGGACCCGGCCGGCGGTTTCCTCGGTCCCTTTATATAACAGATTTGTCATAAAATGAAATATTCGATGCATTAATTTTTATCAAATTTCCACCGACCTTATATTTAAGTGCTAGCTGGCTTGGGTATGGATCTAGTTTTAACGCCTTGGAAAATTGTGAAAGGGTTATTATATACTTAGGTTATATTTAGTACCAGCCCAAACCTTGAATTGTTCGAAATAAAGATCTGACTTGCCTCCTACCGAATACTGCTATCTACCACCGAGAACTATATAGTACATATATGGTCACAGAATAAGAAATACACCCGTCAGCCAGTGCCTTTAGCAACAGACAGTAGCTAAGCACCTAGTAGAAGTTCTCTTCGGTCCAATCCATTAATTATTATCACACACACTCACATAACGGTAAAGCTCCAACTTTTTCTCAATAAATCGTAGATACCTACTCACACACTACCATCCAAGTACACACTTTTGAAAAAATAAGATTTTAGTTACCAAGTCATAGTTCAAACAGCCAGAACCAGCAAAACTAAGTAATCGAATGTTCCAATAGAACTTAGCGGCAGAACTTTGTTAACACCCGCACGCCTTAGAACTACTTTACTTGTATTTGCCAATATTAGGAACCGGTGGATTGTAATAATTGTTGGTTGTTCATTTAATTTACATTTTGTGACGAAATGGAGGCTTATTTAAAAATGCGAGAGCTATGTAATATTTTTTCGTAGGTACTTTACATATACGATAAGGCAGATTTCAAAATATTGAAGACAAAGATAAATGTTGTTAATAACTAATAGTCATCTTGATAATACAGTTACCGCCCTTACGATTGACATTTATTTATGACTGAGGTATCCAATTCTTAATCAAAGAGAAAATAAGATTCGCACAGAATATATCACGAATATCCAACTGAAAGGTTTCCACTCAGTCATTTCGAACTTCGATTAATTATAAGAATGACCAAACTCTAATAAACTCGCGATGTTACAGAACACCTAAACAAGTTACAGCCAATAATTCTCGCAGTATATTTGATTTATTGTAATAACTATACACACAAGTTCGGTAGCAAAACAAAAACTAGGAAAACAAAGCGGCTCCCATGAGCTTTGCTGTAGGCGAATAAAAATAAATATATCTCAGGACAGAATCAATTATGGAGAAAAGATTCGAGAAGCCATGTCTGCATTTTTGTGTCGCATTTCAGCGATGAAAAAGCTTTTTAACATTACAATGAGAGCCATTTTATATTTCCTGATGTAATAAATCAAATCTCCTTGGCGTAGTGACGTCCCCCTTGAATCTCGGAGCCAATACTGACTGGATTTAATTCCGTGTTTCGTAGATGGGAAAAAGAACGTTCATCGTAACTAATTTTGAAAAAGTTTGTTTGATTGCTAGATTGGCTTAGGGGACGCAGACGCGGCAGACGAGCCGAAGATATTGGTTCAGTTCGTAACTCTAACCCTTCTGGTTGTTCAACTTTACTGTTCAGCAAATCATTACAATTGATCCGGTATTTAGAATACATTAAGCGATGACGGACAGTCCGTATATGTTGGTCTTTAGCTCACCTTGGCAACCATCACAAGGACCGAATCCTCAGTAAATCTTCAACTTTACCTGCAAAACTCTGTTTACGTTCTCAGTATGTTCGGAATGGATACTTGGATTGGTTCTAAGTTCACATAAGTAGTTTCATACATCCGTGAAGTAAGGCGAAACGTGTTTTAATTCTAAATAGAGTAGCAAGTTGCGAAGTCAACTGGGAGGAACTACCCTAACGGGTAGTACGGGTAGAAGGGGTAGCGTAACATGGCACGACGACTTTCAACCCTGCACAATACATTACAGTTGTACGTGGCTCCAAGCACTTGATGCAATGAGTGTACTCAGAGTCTGTTTTTAATAATATTTATATAGGCAAAGGTAGGTATACGATTTCTTGGGAATCAATCTATCATCTTATCGTAATGACGCTACGTAATTCGGGAAAAAACACATAATCATCAATTTATTGTATCCACTCAAGGGCGGATCCAGGGGGGGGGGGGGGGGGGGGGGGACGGGGGGGTACGTGCCCCCAAACCTAAAATAAAATTGAATCGTCTGAATGGACTGGCCTGAATGCATATCTATCAAGAAGTTGCTTTAAAACGATGAACGCTGAAGAAGCTACTATATCTTCATAGAAAAAGAATGAATTCCAAAAACAGCAATCTATACTAACATTATAAAAAGGAAAGATTTGTATTTTTATATGTAACGAATAAACTTAAAAACGATTGGACCGATTAAAAAAATTATTTCATCAATGGATAGCTATATTATCAGCGAGTAACATAGTCTATATTTTATCCCCGTCGTCACGGCAACGGGAACTACGCGGATGAAACCGCGTAGTTCCCGTCGTCGACGTCCGCTAGTACAAAATATGGGTGACACTTCTAGTCTGTCTTGCCCACGTGCCCCTACCAGAATAAAATCCTGGATCCGCCTTTGTATTAAATAACTAATAAGCTAGTGGATCATCCACTAGCTACTGTGTGGTTTTTTGTTCATAAACTTTGTCCTTTAACTTGCAAAAGACTTTGATAGCTTGCGTATAATGCTCCCTTTCATTAGGTCGACCACTCCACCTAATACGATTTACCCAACTCCTGTTACACCGTTAACATTTTCGTATCATCCTTGACAAAAACAAACCACGATCGTATTCCGTAGTAATAATAGGTCAGGTTTAACGGGTTCAACATTATCCCTATAATCTCTAACAAGACACACGGAGATGTTTTAATTGAATGTAAATCTTCTCGGTCTTCTTGGTCGCGACCTGACCTCGCCTCTGTACTTCATATCATACGAGATAGATGGCGCTATTTACCGCTCAACTTTTTATCATAAAATAACATCACGGCTGCACTCCCCGAAAGGCTAGTCAGAAGTGCTCTTAGAAGATAGATAGATAGATAGAATATTACAGTACAGTAACACCCACATTCCGCCAGTTGTGTTTAAGGGCCATTCAATAGGGGCGAGCCTTTTGCCATCAACCGGGCACAAAACCAGAGTCAACCGCTCACTCAACTTCTTATCCGGTTCAAAACTTCAAACGGCACTTAACTTGAAAGAATTTAAAACATTTTAAAAAGTGAAATTATAAGAATTAGAGGTGACTTATAATGCAGTCGCGGTTTGTGAATTCGACCGTCATCGTAGAGTAGGCCGCACATCATACTGGTAACACTTTGTCCTTGAGCTGGTCTAGCGTAGTACGCAGTTTCAATAGAATAAGAGATCAGTTTATACTGGTTTTGTTACGACTGACGTGCGACCTACCGTACCTCTACAGATCAAGAGGTTTTTTTTGTTGAGAATCAAAATAATTCATACATTGAGACAGATGTTACATTATATAAGCAGTTACCTATAATAATATGTTATTATTAAACTATCGAACTGATATCACAGCTGCACTTGACATATTCCACACAAAAGATACATTCTGCGACCTTCCTAGTGACAACAATAAGGAAATGTTCCCAAAATCACAACTTACCATCTGACATTAGCTTTTGTCTGAAAAGCTCCCGTTTGAGTCCTTTATTGAAGAATATTACGAGAAATCCTTTCAGTAAACATAAGTTCCTAGATTTAAATGTAATATACATTACATTTAATATAATATACCTACATTTAGTATAATATCTGGATGACCATATTTTTTAACGACGTTTTCTAAAAATTAAACCTAGCTAGATCGAGTTATCGCCCCCGAAACCACCTGCATAATAAATTTCATGAAAATCGTTGGAGCCGTTTCTGAGATTCAGATTATATATTTATATACAAGAACTGCTCTTTTAAAGGTATTAGATATACACACCCAACACATGCAACCTACCTACATTTACGATCGTAGGTACCTATATTTTTATTTACTTTTAACAACCACTCAGTAGATTTGCCCATACGTTGCCAAAAAAAAAAAAAAAAATGTGTCCAATTTTTAAAATATTTTAGTTCATAAAACTTATTTATATGAAATAAAATATTTCAAATTTGAATTAGACACGTGTGATTTTTTTGGGCATGGGTATTTATATGAAATGTCAGAATCTACCTAGCTTCTATCGTGCACCGTACACGTGAACCGTGCACCTGCACGGTTCCAATTAGTCGTTTCTTATGGAGAAGAACCCGCAAGTAACTCCACGGTTATTCTTTTAAAAATAATTGGCATTTATAATGTTTTCAAATTCCATTGTTTATAGGTATGAAAGGGCAGTGTTATAAGCTTGTCAGCAAGTACTAAATACTTACCAAATTGTTTATAATTTTACGCAAATTGGGAGAGAACTATATTCAGCACTGTACCGAGTAGTTGATATACAAACAAAACCTTTCCATCTGTTTTTTCATCAATTAAGAAATCCAGGTTAGGTTTTAATGAAACTTGGCAGTGATAGATTATTTTGAAGCAATTCATATTTAAATTATTTTTAATCCTGTTAAGGCAAAGCTCCCACGGGATAGACAAAATACTGAATTTCTAAAAAGGTTAAATGGATTATCCCGTAAAACTTAAGATTCTCTGGTGGAATAAGAGGCCTCTAATCGGAGCATAGTTTTAATCTCTCGTGCCCTTTTACTTGTGCACATGATTCTTTATAACTCAATTAACAGTTTTCTTCTCGAGAAGTAGCACGGTCTAAAATATCAGCCAGTAAGAAACGAATCCGAACTTGCGACTCGATATTGTTTTTCCATCTTCCACGTAGACGATATGACTGATGAATAGGCATTTGAATAGTTACTTAATTCCCACACGTTGGCCGACTGGTGAAAAGGCCATTGTAGTGTTCCACAACCTTTCTAATTTACAAATAAACTTCAGTGGGAGCGCTGTAACATAACCAGATGTTATGACTGTCAAATAATAGTTTTAATAAATTAAACATAACATAACAGAGGTGTACTGTAATACACCTTAATACATTTCGCCAGTTATGTTTAAGTCCCATGTAATAGGGGGCGAGCCTATTGCCATCAACCGGACACAAATCGAAACCGGGTCAAAGTGTTATTTTTAGTAACTTATTAAATCAAAGTTACTAATAATAACGCTTAAACCCGGTTTCTGGAACGAAAATTGTCGACGTTTCAAAATTAAACGATAGTCAAGTGACTCGATCGGCTGTTGATAATTCTGCCAAACAATCGAAACAGTTTACGGGCGCTTGATAATGTGTTATCAAATTTTTGTGTTGGTTTTCATTCCAAAAACCAGGCGTAAGCGTGACTTCTAGAAAGAATTATCGAAATTATTGTTCTTTGAAGCGGTCAAGTGGTCTTTACATAAAACCTTAACGATACCACGAAGTGAATCGATACCTACACTTATTCTGATTCCGGTTCCGGTATCGATTATCCTTAGATAATTTTTGTTGTATGTATAACTTCTGCATCACGGAAGATTTGATTACAAAGAAATCTTGTTCAGAATATTGGTCCGGGCCTGGGTTATCCTAGAAACTCATAGAGTAAACATTTAAAAAATGCAGCTCAGTCAGTAAACATTTACAGACTGACAGTTGATCCTATAAAGCAATACCATCCATTACTTTGAAAAAGTCTGTCACAAAAATCTGGAGCATTTTTATTCCTTTTTGAGCTTCACAGCATTTTTTACACTGAAAGGAAATAGCGGGAAATTCGCCGCTTTTCCCTTTTCCCACCTGCATTAACTGAACCAGTGTTGTACCAACATCTATGTATTTATGTAAGCTTTATTTCATCGCACTTAAAACGTATAATGAGTGAAAAGTTGGTTCACCTAGCCTAAAACCAACGTAGTCCCCAACATTCTTAACGTAATTTCCTTCGTTATTTATACTGCGAATAAAGAAACAAAATATAACGTGTTCGTCGCCTCTGTGCGTAATTAGTGTAAAGCCACAACTCCGCACCTGCCTCCAACGCACAAAACGGCGCGGTTTTATAACGTTGCTTGCGACACTGGCTCAACCCGTATTGCGTGCAAAACGTGCAACACAACGGCTGTTGTAATAAATCTTTTAGACGAATAAAGACTTCTCACATAGTTGCGGTTAAAAGTTTTAGTGGGCAACCCTAAGTGCATGTTGCTGTAGCACCGTGCGTAGCTGCGTAGCAAGCGTAGCAAAGCGGCTGATATGCTCATTCAGCTACATAATTCGATCATCCGATTAATTATTAATGAAAGTAACTCGTTTCATTATTCAGCTGCCATTTAATCAATTTAAATAAATACGAGCTTATGATTCGCGAACAGTTGTATCCCGGGAGTCAGTTTGTTCAGCATTGATTTAATATTGTTAATGATAATGATCGCTCCTGTTTTATCATTCAGTAATTGCGTATTTAAGGTCGGTTCCAAAAGTATATGATGAAATGTATGAGAAAACGTACCTTTAGGGGTATATATGAGGAACAGAGTGTAAAGTTCACTCATCCTCAAGAACTAAGTACGCAAGCACAAGTAAGTAGTAAGTAGTGGCTAAGTACTAACAGCCGCTCGGGTCGATCTGTCAGGTTAAGCTACGCTTGCCGGGGTTGGTCCGTGGATGGGTGACCATTTCTACATACCGAGATTCCTCCGTGCCTCGGAAAGCACGTTAAGCCGTTGGTCCCGGCTGTCATTCGTGGATCTTTGACAGTCGTTACGGGTCATCAGAAGCCCGAAAGTCTGATAACCAGTCTTACCAAGGGGTATCGTATTACCCAGTTACTGGGTTGTGGAGGTCAGATAGGCAGTCGCTCCATGTAAAATACTGGTATTCAGCTGCATCCGGTTAGACTGGAAGCCGACCCCAATAAAGTTGGGAAAAGGCTACGCAGATTGATTGATCCTCAAGAAAAGGGAAGGTCCTCTGACCAGATGAGTGTCGTGTCTGACGGGCAACTGCCCAACGGTTGATGGCGGATAGTCTTATATATGTCGTTCGCGCTGCAAACTCTCTCAGGATTTGTGTGACGTCATGTCTTCGCTACATAACTATGAATGCTAATTAGGAATACTTAAACCCGAAACTCTAGTTCTAAATCTAAAAAAAATGTTTTTCATTTGACAATTGAGATTAATTTTGTAACCTTAGCTTTTCGATGTCTTTTCAATTACAATTTAGTAATGCTATTCAAATTATATTGTTGGAAAACGTGGTGAGGTTATAAAGTTGAAACTTTCTAATACAGATGAATGTGTTAGTAATTCCCTTTAGAAAGTGATTGTGTAAGAACTTTCATCAGATACTTTTAGAACAGATTATAATATTGCATGCTTGGTCTACATTTCAAATTCAATTTTCAATTCAATTTTTTATTATTTTAATACTTAAAATGACCGTAACTTAATTTGTACAAGGACTATTTTTGTGTCATTATATTGAAACGAATAGCAAACCATGATTGTAGGAGGAAGGCGCCGGTGTCTGTCACACAGTTAATAATACTAGCACAGACATCGTCGTTAACTCTATCTTTAAAATGCTCTTAACTCTGTACATTGTGTTTTTGTTTAGGATAGGTAAGTTGTATCAAACTTTATTGGTAATAAATATTATTATATTGTTATTATATTATTATATAATGAAATGAATGATAGTGTTTACGTGTTTAGTTACAATCCAGTGCAGAGTTAGCGAACGTGACCGAGTAATGTATGTGGCTGCATAGATTTATACATCTATTAAAACTTGGTCCAACAAATTCCAAGCAGGCAAGCACCTGTTCTGTTAGTAATGTAGGAATGAAAAGACTATTTATTTTAGCTTTTTTATTTGTGTGCTGTATTCTAAATCCTAGTATAAAACCAAGGAGCGCAGGTATGCAAACATCAAAACTGGGCGAATAATCCGTGCGTCGTACCTATTCCAAGCACATTCACAGAAATTGCTTGTCAGGTATACTTTCATGATTTTACCTTACTACTACCATCATTGTATCTATTGACAAGCCGCAAAAACAAAAGATTTACAAAACTTCTACCGCCATCGATCAAAAAACGACTGAAAACTTCGCTGACACAAGACGTTGCCTTTTTCGCTTAAAACTTGTGTTCAGGAAGTTTTTAACAGCAAACTTGTGGAACGTTTTTTCCGCCGTGATCGAAGGCGGCGGGCACTGCATCACGTGTTGCCGGGATTAAGCCTGCAAGCGCACCAACACTGCAGGGAGGCTGGGAAGCTATTCATTTTGTTCAGCGCCTTACAAGTTACAGCGGACGCTAAGCCACCGCCCCACTTTGACTGCATTACAAAAAGAATATTATGAAGTGTCTGCACAACGGAGCCGGATTACAGTGAGTCGCCTGGAGCCTCTCCTCATATTGCTCATTTTGCTGAAGATTTTAGTCTTTTAAATTCTTTGTCTCCTTATTTTGAACAGGCCGAGTTAATAGATTACCTTTTAGCTTATTACGATATTTCTTCGAAAGCTGCTAAAACTTCTGATGGTAAAGCGCTTTGCGGTTAACTTGGCTTTGAGATTTTGTTCTTTGAATTATGTTTCGGGGAAATGTTACTATTTTCTTTTTGGGATCTAATTGAGTATCGATCAAGCTTACCGGCGGGTTTTTCAATGTCGTCTTCTGAGGGGGGTCTATTAAATTCACAGTATCTTTAGGTCGAGGCTAAATAAGTTGGGAAAAGGATTAGAGATAGACAGACAGCTTCAATCTTTAGGTTTAATTATTATTCCTTCTTTTTACAAATTAAACTTTGATATGAAATAGGTAAACTATTGCCACATCTTAATATTCGTAATCTGTGGCGACACTGTGTGCACAGGCACGTGAGTGCACGCATTGGGCACGCTAGTCGTCTGTAGGAATTTAATTTTTCCCCCTCGGATTCCTGCCTGAGCCCGCGGAGTCACGACGTATTCAATTTACTGCTAGCTAACACATGAATACAGATTTCTCATCCGACGATACTCAACAGTGCCCGCTATCTACGATTGTCACATATTTTTCTTCAGCTGAATATTGGGAAACAAAAAAGTTTGGGTAGCAAGTTTTGGAAGAGCAGGCTTTGCGGTATTTTGAAGTCATGCTCGTTTAAATAGTCGATTTTTCCTAAGGAGGTACCTAATTTTAGTTAAATTTAAAAAAATGTGCAACGGAATAAGTATTAGATACCTACTGTACGTACGGATTACAAATTCAACTTGTGGCACTCAATCAAAATGTTATTATAGAACTTCTATGTAGACAGAGCCACAAGCACAACTGGTTCTGTAATAAATTGTCTAATAGCTCACTCCACTCGTATTTGATTATACAATATTAATTCATTAACAGGAATTTAATGGTTTAGACACAACTCTGCTTTTAAATGTCTAACAATACTACGTGATACGAAATGTTCGAAATCAATAGCAATTGATAGCTTCATTTAGGAGTGGAATCACCGCGTGTAATCTGAGTTGCGTCCAACCACAATTTGTCGAATTTTGACTATTGAAATGTGTAATAATGCCTTGCTATTCAAACTAAATGCTTTTCTATTATTCAAGAATAGTTATGTGTTACCAACCAGTTGTTCTGTTTAAAGTAGAGACATAGTTTAGAACTGTCATTTTTGTGAGTAACATGCAGCCGTGGTTCGGACAAAGTCAAATATGTCTGAGTTTTACTCGTGAGTGTGTTTCGGGATTGTCTCACTACATACTTTTGCGAAGCCGTGAGCCAAACTGTACCTTCGCATTTATGACCTGAAAAGTATAGTTCTAATAAATTATAGTTATATGTATAAAGGAAATGAGGGGCTTGTGGCTAATAATAACAGCCGCACGGGTCGATCGATCAGGTTAAGCTACACTTGCCGCGGTTGGTCCGTGGATGGGTGACCTTCTTTACATATCGAGACCCCTCCGTGCTTCGGAAAGCACGTTAAGCCGTTGGTCCCGGCTGTCATTTGTAGATCTTTGATTGTCGTTACGGGTAGTTAGAAGCCCAAAAGTCTGACTACCAGTCTTACCAAGGGGTATCGTGTTACCTAGTAACTAGGTTGTGGAGGTCAGATTAGTTAGTTTAGTTTAGTTTATTTATTTATTTCACCAAAAAAAAAAAATACAATTACACATACTTATAGGCTAGTACTTGGGAGTATATAACATGGGAGCATCTGTAACCGAACTAGGACGAGTCCTGTATCTCGGCATACAGCGCCAGACCCCTCAAAACAAACAATGATACAATGACATATATTAGCCCAAAAGACATGCGAAAAGATGCATCAATGAATGATCTTAAAACAAACATGAAAATTGAAAAAAACTGGAAAAATACAAAATGAGTTTGTGTGTCTTAGTGTGTGTGTATATGCGCGTGATTTTGTGTAAGTGTAGAGTAGTGAAAGGTGTTGGGGTGTTGGGTAGTGTAAATACGTTAAACCGAAAAATAAAAATAAATTAAATCGTTTATTGGACAAGAGTAACTACTACTTCTGAATATGAGATAGGCAGTCGCTCCATGTAAAACACTGGTATTCAGCTACATCTGGTTCGACTGGAAGCCGACCCCAACATAGTTGGGAAAAGGCTAGGCAGATGATGATGTATGAAGGAAATCAATGCTTTTAATTTACTCAGGAAAGCCAGAAGTTACACACTATGACTGCTCTATCTCATTTCTTAATTCAATCCTACGCGGTTGGTTACTACCCGCTCCTTACTACAACTTTGTTATTCCAACGTTTTAGCTCTAACCCACTCAACGGAAGCTGAAATGTTAAGTTTCATTCTAACTTAATTCCTTACTACGTCTTTTAAGTGTTGTTCGAAACAGAGCAAAATTACATCAGTAGCGATTTTGTAGATGTTAAATTTAGAATTACCCTCAAACAGCCGACTTAAGTGCAAACATGAAGATTCGAACAGAAATTGAATTCCGAAACCAAATCCTTTCGAGATTTGCACCTACTTCCCTGATACGACCTGTGAAACATTCTCAGCTGAATATCTATAAAGAAAATAGATTCTTCACGTTATAGATCTAGACTGCAAAGAAAGCATCTTAGTATCATTTTGTTTCTAAAATGTAAAATAAGTGAAAAGAGGATTAACTTTTATTTTGGTTGGTATTTATTTCGGAATGTTTGATGAAAATACATACATTTGAGATCTTTTATTGGATTATATGAATTGCTTCGTTCATATTTTATTGTTGTTTAAAGTAAAGACATAGAAATTTAGAAAGTAAGTGTTTTTTTTTAAAATACAAAACACCCAAACCCAAAAAAACAAAACGAAAGAATCGAAGTCCCATGTAATGGCGAGCCTATTGCAAGCACCGGGCACAAATCCAGGCTGCTACTAAGACACCATTTCATCATTTATACAATACGTAAAAAAAACCCTATCGGATCCGAAAGGGGCACATAAGTACTGCATACATTACCAAAAAGTATTTTTTAAATTATTATTGAAAATAAAATGATGTTATTGCTATTTAAAATTCACATTTTTGGTACCAAAATAACCCCAAATCCATTAAAAATTAGCAAATTTTCCAGAGGGGTCATAAGTTGTGACTTGTAGACACCCGCTAAACGACGCGAGGGCCGCCCGCGCCCCATGTCATAATCCAGTAAAATTCCCCATTGAAATAAAAAAATGGCGATTTTTTTTCTTTTTTTCTGAAAATTTCCACATAAATTGACTCTCAGTCCGATACTTAACAACACCCTCACGGATGGGACAGTGTTTTTTACATGTTGTATAGTTGCATAATATCACATTAAACCAAACAAAGCAGACTCATTACTTGCCTTTGCTTAATTCAAAGTCCGAGCTAACTACCCGAACAATAACATACTATCCGAATAATATGTTTCGTCAGTAACTATCGTATTATTTAAAGGCCGTTAACGGCTTTACTCAAGTACGTTTTATCGGGATTATCACACTAGCTTCGAACTTAACTGAAGCTAGATACTGCCGAAGAGTTTATTGTATCGGTGTGGATTTTTTAATATAAAAAAATACGCTTCCCTGAGTCGCTGCGTATCAAACCGCACCAAATTTTTTAAATCTAAGTATCAGAATCCATAAACCGCAAACGCAAGCGTATTTGCACATACTTTTCATATTCATTTACTTTTTGCATTTATTGCAATTTTATACCACCATACGTAGATAGATATAATCTCTGATGAATGCAATTTCAGCCGTTGTCCTTTTGATTCGTTTCCCTCATGTAATATGGGCAGCAATAGATTGCAACTCGTATGTCAGGGTTTTTATGGTTATGATGCTTGTGTAGGGTGCGCGTATCATTTGCCTCGCCTTTTCCCAACCGTTTTGGGGTCGGCTTCCAGTCTAACCGGATGCAGCTGAATACCAGTATTTTACATGGAGCGACTGCCTATCTGACCTCCACAACCTAGTTACTAGGTAACACGATACCCCTTGGTAAGACTGGTTGTCAGACTTTTGGGCTTCTAACTACCCGTAACGACTGTCAAAGTTTTATGTCATGCAAGTGACATTCGACCTTAGGGTGATGAAGCAATTACGAGATCGACAACACCTACTCTATGTATTTCAAGAATCACTTGACCTCGATGATTGACACTAAATTCAATGACGTCGGGAGGCTGCACCGATTAACTATCACGTCTTGTCTCTCATATAAACGTTTATTGCCAAACATGGACCTTCCATTCAACTGACACATATAGCCTTCTGTCCCACGAAATCTCATGGGCAACAATACAGATAGTGCTATACACAACATGCCCGAAACATCAAACAAAACGCATGAGTGATTTGGCAAACAATAGAATGGGCATTTTTTGTTTGCTTATTCTATTACTTACCATATTGTGGAAGTGTACTTACATCTATCCTGCTACAAATTCTCTGTATTGATAAAAAAATTGTTCGTTAACTGATTTTTTAGGCTAGACCAGTAGACTACCTATGGGTAAGTAGGTAGGTAGGAATATAGATTTAGCTGATTTGGTGTCTTACAAAAATGGGTTACTTCTCAATTACAAGTAAAAAAAAAACTATTGTCTGTCCTTTATAAAGGTTTAAAATATAATTATTGTAATTTGTTCAAGGCTAGCATCCAATTTTAGAAATAAATTCGGTCCCACGAAAAACGAAACACAGATAAGCATTTGACATGAAAAAGATTCTTAACTTGTTGTAAGTACATTATTCGAAACAGAACGAGATGTAGCCGTAACAACAATCAGCCGTTTGCATCAGATTGTAAATAGGACGGACAGCAGGGACGGGAAAAGTTGAGTGGTCAGATACAGTGGTCACAACGAGTGCCACAATTTTGCATTTGTTTAAAATTATGGTACAGTCCACAAAAGATATAGGTACGTATGCAGGCAGTTTATCAATAACAAGGCAGATACTTTATATTTGTAATACAACAACCATGATAAACGTGGTGTTTATTTCCCTGCATTTTCCGATAATTTAATCAAAATTAATAAAATCCTCCTTTTCATTACAATTTTGGCATAAAGGGGCCATACCTACGTATAAACTACCAATTTAAGCTGGGCAGTAACCGATATAGGGATACTGGATAGTAACATCAGAGCGTACGTTAATGACCAGATATATTCTTGTCAGTTTACGGTCTTATCGGAATCGACGTCCCATCCATTATGATCGAAGTGCGGGCTCTGAGATCTGTCAGCAATTTGACGCAGCCACGAGAAATTAGGTTATGCAAATTGGATGGTTATTGAGCCGCCCCGCTTTGTCATTCAAGAAATGTCAAAGATAACACTGTTATGGGCGTCGAGATAAACCGGTGGAAAAAAAACACAATAAAATTGCAGATTTTTTCTTAGTTTTTGTGGTATTATCTTGTTCAATCTCAAATGAAAAGAAAATATTTTCGGTTAAGTGTGCACATTATTTAAAAAATTCTAGTCTTCTATTCTATTATGAATTAACATCGATTTCATTTTTGACATTTGTTTCTTATACTTTATTTCGGCACCAAGTGCCAGTACCTACTTAAATACTCAATTTACTTTGAAAAGAAGTCAATGCGTGTTGCCCGCGATAGGGTTGCGGATATATTTCATGAAGTGAAATCGTAATGTGACAGAGGAGTACCCATTACGCCCATGCCATTGTCATAAATGTCTACTTAACTAGAGTGGCTTGCAAGGTAAAAGTAGGAAATGCGGTTATTATCGATAAAGTAACTTTATTCTCAAAAGCCGCTGTGTTATCAGGTATTTTAAATTCCGACCGAGGGGAGAGCTACGATACTTATTGTATTCAGGGTACAATGAAGAAAGTTTTCTGCTCGAAAGGGTTGTAAAGCCACTTTTAAGTAAGAATTAAAACTTGTGGTTTATGAGTGGATTCGCTGTGTGGAATAATGACAACTCTTATTTAGTAGGTACACATTAAAAAGTAAGTTACAGACGATACCTAATAAACAATTCTATAAAATGGTTTTCAAACTTTTGGGTAACTTCATTTTGAGCACTGGAACCAGGAAACATTCTATTTCACTTTAAAAACGAATTCCGAGGTAGTTGTTTCGGAATTTTAAATGGAACGCCAAATTAATTAGTCAGAAGTATTCTCACAGTACAGTGCTTGATAATTAATTAATGCCTAGTTTTAAGTAAAGAGTTAACAGTTACGAGTCTATTAGCTATAAGGAAAAGGCAGGAGTTTCAGAGAAAAAGGTTTAGTGTGGTGGAGTCGCCCCTCGGAGGTAAACTCAGATTATTTGCAAGCACCGCGCAACTGAACCAACACCGCTAATTAAATAAGCTTTCGTCTGTGAGAACTTTACTGTTGTGGAAAGGTGGAGGCCACGTAAATAAAGAAACATCGACGAGTGAGTACACAAGGGTGAATGAAATCTAATTAACGATGGCAATTATTATTGGGTTGTTTGGAAAGCTGAAAACTTTATATCCTTAATAGTTTTTTTTTTTTTCATTTAGGTAGGTGTATGCCTATCTAAAAATTTACTTTTACATTTTATTTTCCAAATAATTCCTTTTCATCCTCAATTCAACGTAGGTAAACGAACTATTTTATGGCTGACGGCGATAGATAGGTCCTAGGGTTAAAGAGATAAAAAGAATCGTATTAACACTCGGTCGTTTTTGTTAAGTCAAACATGCATCTTTTTAATAAAGTGTCCGAAAATAGAAACCAGCCAATCAGGAGACAGTATTTATTATAAATTTACTAATTGTTAGTGGTTCCAATACCGCCCAATTAAAGAAAAACATTTTATGTATACCCATATATAAAATGATTTTCTTTAATAGGGCTTTAATACTTTTCTCCAATCATATTTAATAAAATACCTGATGTAATAAAAAATGAGACATATCCACTTTAAAAAAAAATATTGTCACATCTATTAATTAATAAATGTTATTACTCAATTGGCGATTTTTTAACCGAAAAGAATTTAAATTGATAAGTCATCTCTGTACTCCTGACTTGTACTAAATCATTTTAATTTAACTGTAACCTCGAACTTAACGAATTTATAATCCCATTTTATTAAACTTGACATTATGTATTGTATTGCTCATTTCAAATTATTTACTGAATTTCATCTTGACATGACAAACTTGTATTGATTTGATTCAATGTGTTAATAATATTATATTGAGAGAGTCTTTATCATTACAACTTAAACTGTTTGCATGCCTTAGTTAAGGTAGTTAGTATAAAGATCATTTTTAAACTTAACATCTGTAATTTGTACCTACTTTCTGTGCAAATAAAGAACTATTCTATTCTATTCACATACAACACAAAATAGTCAAAAAGCGAAGGTAGAAGTGTATTCTACCTTTATATTTATATTAAGTTTACCTCTTCGTGACTCCACCGTGCGATACAAAAAGAAGTGCCCTTAAATTGTTTGTTGGTTACTCACATGAACAGCTGAACGGATTTTGATGACTGTGTTTTGCTCAATATTCTGTAAATGTTACGTATCTCTTTTAGAACGTGGTTTGGGGAATCACTGTACTTTGCCTAGTCAATTGTTTTATTTTTTATTAATAAAATACGCACTGATTTGAGGACCTTGTGGCTAAGTAATAACAGCCGCACGGATCAATTCATCAGGTTAAGCTACGCTCACCGGGGTTGGTCCGTGGATGGGTGATCATATTTAATTATGAGACTCCTCCGTGTTTCGGAAAGCACGTTAAGCCGCTGGTCCCGGCTGTCATTCGTGGATCTTTGACAGTCATTACGGGTCGTCAGAAGCCCGAAAGTCTGACAACCAGTCTTACCAAGGGGTATCGTATTACCCAGTTACTGGGTTGTGAAGGTCAGATAGGCAGTCTCCATGTAAAATACTGGTATTCAGCTGCATCCGGTTAGACTGGAAGCCGACCCCAACATAATAGGGGAAAGGCTAGGCAGATTGA
Source organism: Agrochola lychnidis (assembly GCA_963680765.1). NCBI lineage: Eukaryota > Metazoa > Arthropoda > Insecta > Lepidoptera > Noctuidae > Agrochola > Agrochola lychnidis. The sequence continues at coordinate 14,882,250 of OY796858.1, forward strand.
TTTAAATAAGCACTGATTTAAATCATAATCATAACATAACGCCTGTATTCCCTAAAGGGTTAGGCAGTGGTGTACCTATAGTAAACCCATTTTGTCAGTTAAATTTAATATACCTAATATCCTTAAAGATTTTTTTTTTTTTTTATCAAAAACAATTTATTATTTTACAAGTTAACAGCACCACCGTTACAACCGTACCTACGGTTTCACTCAATTAACTTCATAACACAGAACCTAATACGTCAAATTGTTCATTCGAACCGCTTCAGTCCTTTTGTGTGTTTCTTAGCTATTTTCTTCTTTGTTATTTGATTGTTCCTTCGCCAAGAGCAAGGTAAAGACAAATTAAAACTATTCGCAAAGTACATCAGCAAATTTTCCTGTTTGGTTAATGGCGAAGTTCTAAGAATATCTTTGCGGGTGTCCCTCAATGATTGCGGATATTTATACGAACACTTACTATTATTTACGATGTCAGAGAGCGCCATGTATCACGCTAGCGGCTACAGCGGTATAAAGGCGTGTCCTCAATACTTGGCCTCTCAAGCATTCGTTAACAACGTAAGCACCTCGTATAAGAGAGGATAGAAATGTTATGAAGTAATATCTTCTGTTTTTGTGTCCTTTGTACTATACATATTTTGTTAGACCAGAAAGCACTCGACGTGTATTTATCTTTTAGGTGTCCTATGTGCAGATGATTTTGTACATGATAAGTTACTTTTCTTTATTATGTTTACATTGTTTACAGGCACCAAATTCGCTTTCTTCTTCTCTCATTTTCTTCTAATATAATCGAGGCTATTAGTTCTACTACATGTCTAGAGAAATATTAATACTATTGGTAGATTGTAATCTACATAAAGTAGCCCACAGAACTACGGCAAATATTTTATCAGCATCCAAAATACCAGTCTGCGTGAAAAGTCAACATTTCGGGTCAACAACCCGGAACACCACCACATCACCTACCCACCAACATTTTTGCGGATGCACTGTCAACGCTGAAATAAAACATTATTCTTCTTTTATTTGTATTTATTTTCCGGATCCGTTACAATGCTTGCGGTCACGGATTGACTACTCCCGCCTGCAGGCGTAGCAAAAAACTCAATGCATGGCACACAATGCAAACAATTTGCCAAGTTATTTTTAATTCAATTCCCTTTAAGTTCAATTTGCAATTTATTTCTTGCTGATACCTAATGAGTTCCAACCTAGCAAACTCTGCTGTGTTACAGATATTGTCAATGATAAATTAATATATCCTGCAAACTGCAGTTGGTTTTATGAATAAACGAATCCTGATTCAGTTTTAAATTACAGGTTTTTCATTCAATTAACAAAGTGGAAAATAGATTATTGCAGTATTCACTGCTCTATCATAACCAAGATTAACTTTTAGATCTCCCAGATTCATTCAGCACTTTTTAAATCGGAAAATAACTCCAGCGAAATGAGTTCGCAAAGCAAAAAACACTTAAATGGTAAACAAGTAACAGCTATCGTTTAGAGCTCTGACTGAACATTTTTTTCACAAATTATCGCTTAAAAGGCGGTAGTATTGAGCATTAAATACATTTGAATTCTCTTTCGCTCAATTGAGGTTGGTACTAAGTGGTTCGAGACAAGTAGTCTGAGCATCACCGAATAATGCTCTGTGTAAATTGTGGGCGAAGGGCCCTCAGCACCCGGTGGGAGCATCCACTCGACAGTACATAACATCATCCTTCATAGACAGATGCTCATAATTATGGCTGTCGTAGTGTCGTATCATTGTTTTTAATGAGCAATAACAACGACACTTGTGCTGGAGACTCGACACGTCAATTTTAGTCTGAGTATAGTTGTTTAGGGCTAATGTATGTCAGATTGACGATTTTATGGATTATTTTAAAATAAAGCTTTAGCTAACGCAACTGTGACCTCTGACGGGAATTCCTGCAGTCATTTTAAATTTCTCATTATTCCGTTGCTGGGTGTTAGGAATTATGACAGTTATAAGTATAAAAGCTAAAATATTATGATATTAATGTTATGATATTATTATTGGTTATTAATGTTTAAAAGCACTATTCTGCGTCTAACCTATCACTCCAGGAAATAATGAATCATGAAAACTTCTTACTTAAATCATTATGTCATTAGGTTCTGTTATTAGTTCCATTTAATTCACTCCGATGCCTTTAATAGAGTGTCAGTATTTCGGGAGACGAATGGTACACTGTGTCGGACTTAACTTCTCAGCCAGTCAAAGACGGAATTACGTCTTTGTTTTTGTTGGAATATTAACTCGCGGACTAAGTTGTAAGTCGAACGCTAAATTTTGCTTGTTTAGTGCTGAGACAAATAGCGGTGTCTATTATAAGAGAACTTAAGTCTTATTTAGTCTTCTAGGGTTGCCACTACTTTAACCAATAAAACCAAACGAGTTAAGTTGAAAGTGTAAAAAAAAAATGTGCGTTTAAAAGTGGACACGTACGACAGTTATTTCATTTTAAAGTGCATGGTGTAAAGCTCTAAGGTGTCCATTGTACCGCCGAGTGGAAAAATAAGAACTAACACGGCATTAAATAAAGTGCCAACTTCAAAGGACAGAGGAAAATATAAATGTGGAGAAAAAATGCTCGGCTTTATTTGCGTTGCTCGTATGTTAGAGTGAAATATTTGTCTATAAAGTAACCGGTCGGGTCGGCTGAATGCTAAGTGCTTCGCAAACGGGCACGCATAAGCAGAGATTGAAAAATATAATTCATAAAGCTGAAATATTGTTTAACTCGAATTTTTTGCGATTAAACTTTTACCTGTGGCGTTTCGTTTGTAATGAATGCACGCCAAAACTCTTCTAAATGTGAAAATCAATTACTGGTTTTATAAAGATTTAATAATAGGAGTTTATCGTTAAAATAAATGTGAAGTGGAGTGATCGCGGAGTAGTGCTCAAACTACCGACTACTTCCTAACGCTAAGTGTTTTATAATAGTGTTTTCGATTCGTTGCGAACGTTTGTGAGAGAAGTTTGCATGTTTTAAGCTCCATTATTAATGATCGAAATCGAATAAAAATTTAACGACGGTAGGGTGATAACGAGCTCAAGTCGTAGGTAATTAACTCGAGTTATAATTTTAGCATCACAGTTAAAATGTTTAAGATAATGGTTTCATCTTGGCGGGCGCAAAGTTAGTAACAGATTTTTAGTTTTAAGGCTGCTTATAGCAAGTGACTGAGGACATTTTCAATTATTTCTGAAATTAATTGAAAATCCATTCCTTCCTTTCCCTTCATTTGTTTCCAATAAACATGTTTTTGAGTAAGTTTTAACTAATATTCGGTCCTCGTGGAAAAGCCTTCAGTGCGGGCATTACTCGCGGCTCTAATTTGTACTTAAAACAGACACGGCTGCCACGCGGAATTAACTTCTCCTGTATGTACGACTTAATAATTAGGAAAGGGGACCTTCAAATAAATGCAGCCAAAAACAAACATTCTGATATTTTTAAGACATTTCAATTACACGCTTTGCTCTTACGATGACTGATTGTGAAGGCTCTATTCATCATAGTTCACCAATATTTATTTTTGCAATAATATTAATAAATTTCTCCGTAGACATTAGGCCTTGTCAATTATCCAAAATAATTGGTTGTTATTCTTTGTTACAAAACCTAAAAAGTCGTTATTAGTAAAAGAAGGTAAACAAGCTAAGCAATAATTATGTGTATAATCTAGAAACCCTTATGGAACCCACGGATGCTGCTTATATTATTAATAACAAATTTTTAGAAACCTTTCTTTTGCCCGCGATATCGCTCGCGTGTTTTCGTAAAATATCCCACGGGAACGTACTACCGGGATTAAAAGTACCCTAGTCTTAATCCAAGTTATGAACTATATATATACCTATGTGCCAACTTCATCCAAATCTGTTCAGCCGTTCTTGCGCGAATCCAGCACATATCACACCTTTACGTTACTAAACGGTTACTAAATGGTTTTACTTTAAAGGTGCGATATATCCAGACAAACAGGACAAAAATTCTAAAAACTATGTTTTCGGCATCAGACTCGTTCGAACACCTCGTAACAATTACTTTTTTTTTTTCAATAATACATTCAATGTACAGTTTTGAATTCGTTACTATTTTATTTTATATGTACCTATAGATATAGATAAAACGAACGCTATGATAAAGTCGAATATAGTAGTTACTTACCATCGTATAAGAGCACCCCTGTAATTCATTTACCACAGTTGACTCTTACAAATTGCCGAGCTAATATATACCTACTGTTTTATCTCTCGTTCCCGTTTCATTATTATTATTTATGTTCTTATTTTTCTTATATCAAACAGTAGATTGGTGTGTATTCCATTATTTGGATATTTCTTATCTTAAATAATCGTTTGCTTATTAATCGAACCTTCGTCTGTGATTGGCTATAATACATTGTATTGAACGTAAACATGAAATCAAGGCCTGTTACTAGAAAATAATTCACTGTGTGCTACAATAGAACATTTACTACGCTCCCAAGCTTTACTACGCTCGAAATACACCCCGTCGTAGCACGCTACGGTGCTACAAAACCGTAGAGAAGCTACATTTTCGTAGCACCGTGCCGGTCCGTGCTACGACGATAACAATATCCGTGTAACTACGCACAGCAACCTGTGATGAACCGTAATACGAATTATTATTAAAGTGAAACTTTTATTACATCGTCTCAAACTTTTTCGTCTGTGTGTTGCATGTCGCATGACGGTCGGCCGCGGAGTAGGGATAAAGTGAAAGGCGCTCGTCAGAGCAGCCAAGGCCAATATGGCGGCGCCTATAGAAGTTTCACTTTTACCGCGGTTTCATAAAACCACACAATCCTTTTTTTTATTTTACATGTTCTAGATATCATTATATCAGACTTTTGGAAACATGATATCAAAGCTTACCTAAGAATCAAAGCAGTCGCTTTCTAACTAAATACAAACCTAAAAGAGTATCAGCATTCAAAATTAATTGCTTTGGTACCACATAAAGTCGCGTTTACAGTTACATTTGGTGTATATATTTTAAAAGAGCAACAGTTTTCTTCGGCTTGTAGTTTGAGTATCGTTGGAAGGGGAGACAGTTTAAATAACTTGCAAGTTGTTACGCCTGTAAACTAAATTGTTGCTAGCGTTTGACACCGGAGCCTGGCAATCATGACTATGAAATTAACTAAGTGGGGAATTATTATTCAACTGCGTACTGCATAATTGTGTGGGCAGAGATATGCATACAGCTGTATAACTGCTGGATACAGTCTGTGTTATCTCAACTAATATTATATGGAGAATTTAGATTTTTGTATGATTGGTGTAATAAATAAACTTAAAAACAACCAGACCGATTTTAAAAAATTCTTTCACCAGTAGTTTGCTTTATTATCACTGAGTAACATAAGCTATTATTTATAAAGATATCATGCGGGCGAAGCCGCTTGCGGAAGGTAGTTTTTAGGATTCCGTACCTCAAAAGTAAAAAACGGAACCCATGTAGGATCATTCGCAAATTGGCTATGACAGACGTACAGACAGACAGACTGTCTGTACGTCTATCACAGCCAATTTACTCCGAATCTTATGGACCGATTAAGTTGAAATTTAGTACACATATGTATTTGTGTGACCCAAACCGTGTAACGTAAATAAATGAAATTTTATGGGGGTCATTTTTGGGGGCAAATAGGAAACTTTAAAAATAAAAGTAATTATTTATTTTATTTATTTGAGAAAACAAACAGTTTTTAGGGTTCCGTTGCCAAATGGCAAAAAACGGAACCCTTATAGATTCGTCATGTCTGTCTGTCTGTCTGTCTGTCTGTCTGCCTGTCTGTCTGTCTGTCTGTCTGTCTGTCTGTCTGTCTGTCTGTCCGTCCGTATGTCACAGCCACTTTTTTCCGAAACTATAAGAGCTACGCTGTTGAAACTTGGTAAGTAGATGTATTCTGTAAACCGCATTAAGATTTTCACATAAAAATAGAAAAAAAGCAAATAATTTTGGAGTTCCCCATACTTAGAACTGAAACTCAAAAAAAAAAATTTCATCCATCCCATACGTGTGGGGTATCTATGGATAGGTCTTCAAAAATGACATTGAGGTTTCTAATATCATTTTTTTCTAAACTCAATAGTTTGCGCGAGAGACACTTCCAAAGTGGTAAAATGTGTGTCCCCCCCCCTGTAACTTCTAAAATAAGAGAATGATAAAACTAAAAAAAATATATGATGTACATTACCATGTAAACTTCCACCGAAAATTGGTTTGAACGAGATCTAACAAGTAGTTTTTTTTTAATACGTCATAAATCGTAAACCGCAATTTACCTTTCATTCAATGTTACTTGCTGCTACGGAACCCTTCATGGGCGAGTACGACTCGCGCTTGGCCGGTTTTTTTTTTAAGTTGTTTTTAAGTTTTTATTTAAAAATCTCATTTTTATAGTGCCAAAAATACCCCAAATCCAATTTATATTTATAAAAATTTGCATTTTTCTCATTTTTCAACAGGGGTCGTAAGTTATGACTTGTAGACATCCGCTAACCGAAGATCGCCCGCACCCCATGTCATAACCCGATTAAATTCCCCATTGAAAAAAAATGTGACGAATTTTTTGTTTTCATTTTTATTGTAAATTTCCACATAAATAGACTCTCAGTACGATACCTAACAACACTCGTTGGACAGGGTTTTTTTACATATTGTATAACTACTACCTTTTGCCAGCGGCTTCGCCCGTATGGAAGTCGGGAATTATCCCACGGAAACATACTACCGGGATAAATAGTATCCTGTGTGTTAATCCAATTTATAAACTACCTGCGTGTTAAATTTCATTTTGCGTAAAAGAGTAACAAACAAACATCCATCCATCCTCAAAAACTTTTGCGAATAATAAGTAGGATAAGAATTTTTCACACAAATATATTTATCACGATTAGCATTAAAAAAACACTTTTTTCAAGAAATTACTGGTCTATTCGTCTCAACGCCCGATCAGTGTACAATATTTCCTGCCCTAACTTGTTGAAATGTGGTAGCAATCTCTATAACTATGTTGAGTTGCGTCAACGTTTCGGCGCAGCAACCCTTCTCAAGCTAGAGAAAATCGACTATGACAGAAGAACGAGTGATCTTATTACAGCAGAGTTTTCCTATTTACATTGCGGAATTCTGAAAACAAGTTAATGGTAGAGAAATTTATATTTTTTCATTTTCCGTTTTCAATTTATTTTGTTATGTTTTAACATAACAATATAACATCACGACTATATTCCCCGATGGTTTAGGCAGAGATGTACTTATAGTACCTACATCCACATGTTTAAATCCCATATAATAGGGGGCTAGCCTATTGCCATCAACCGGGCACATATCCAGACCCCGGGCTGCTACTGAGAAATTCCTGATGGAAAACCCAATAACATTTTGCCCGACCCGGGAATCGAACCGGACCTCATGCTCCCGGGAATCCTTGTCCAGGACCTCATGCTCAGCAGTACCGCCATTTCATAAGATTTTTTGTCTTATTGTAATGTTATTTCACCAGCAACCAATGACATAATATCTACATGGCAAATTGTAGGAAAAAAAGTAGTAGAAGAGCAAATCATACATTCAAACCAACCAAAGTTTGGACTTACATATACCTTACGAATCAAAACTATTACAAACAAGGTTTTGTTTTCCGTATTTGATATCAAATTAATGCATACACGGGTACGGTTATAGTCAAAAGAAAAAGAATAGCACCATGTGTGTATGTTTGTATAATATTAATAATAACTTTCATTTAATTCAGTAATGTATCCAAAGATTTAAAAAAAAAATTGAATAAACCTAAAATATTTTTAAAAAAAATCTGCATTTAAAAGTTAAGAGTTACATACATTTATTAGTATACAAAAATTACAAAAGTTATAATAAAAGAAATTGAAAAAATACAGTATTATATACTTAGTAACTGCGCCCCGCGGTTTCAACCGCATAAGTCTCGATCCCGTAGGAATATCGGGATAAAAAGTATTCTATGTGTTAATCCAGGTTATAAACTATCTGTGTGCCAAATAGCATCCAAATCCGTTCAGTAGTTTTTGCGTGAAGAAGAGACAAACATACACACACACTCACAAACTTTCGCCTTTATAACATTAGTGTGATATTCAATAACACAACCAATGCGAAAGCTAGGTTACATTGCTTGCAAAAACCCCCAGTGCCTTCGTATTGGACTATCAATACTTTAATAAAAGGTGTGTATGTACACCATGGTGCAAGCCGGTGAATGTAGGCTACATAATAGCTTTTGTATTTTTTTCAACATCAAACAGTACGTGGGAAACAAGATGAATGAGAATGCGTTCGCCGAAAACCTGGGATTGGAGAGCAAAATTTGCATTTCATAAATTACTGCCTTTGCAGTGTTTTACGTACACAAAATTAATTTAATGTGACTTATGAAATGATCAGTTAAAAGCAAATTTGTAGAAACCAAAATCATTTAGGCTAAACATAAATGTACTCGTAATGTATCATCAAGTTAATTAACATTGCCACTATTTTAAGCATTTAAATATTGATATCTAATGAAACTAATAAATCATTAATTAATTACAATACAATTTGCCTTTTAAACCTGAATTGACAAATTTGATTTCAAATTGCAAATTAACGAAACATACTGACGTTTGAAAGTACCAAATAATAAAACGTGTTAATATTAGACATTATACACTCATTAAATTTTGAAACTGCTCGTTTTTATCAAGATTTTCAAACTTTAAATATGCAGCACGCATTACACAGCATATTTACAAATGGTATTCAACCCATGCAAATCAGTATCCTAATTGCGTAACTTTTTTCATAAACAATTAGGCATGCCTAATTTGTTTTATTTTGACAGTTCAACAACATTCATTGCGTTATTTACGTTGTTGAGCAGATTTTTTTTCCAACTTATGAGGCAATTCAAATTCATTTATTTTAAAAAGACAACTTATTTATTGGTCCACAGTAGGTGTTTGTAATAGGTACACGTAATATAAATTTAAAAACTATTCACAAAATGTAACATTGAAAATACTATAAAATCAACAATAAATTATTTAAAATATTCACTAAGATGTCAAATTTCAATAAAATTATAAATAAGTTTCATAATTAAATTAAATTAAAAATTATAAAATCACATTACAGTCTAAAATAAATAAAATACAATAATTATAATTTCCTAACCGGCATTGGAACAGCAACATGCCTGCCACAGCCATGCCGGACATAAGAGCAGTTCAGCCTATCGGCGATCATTGCCAGAATAGAATGGATTAACAATCTTGATAAAGTTGAAGCAAAACAACAGGTTTAAACAGACAAAACGACTTTTATTTTTCAACCCTTTCGAAGCTCCATTAACAATTGAACTACCCGATATATTACTTTTTATCAATATATGGCCTAACAGTATTGCTAAACAAAAAGTACTTATTATATTACATTGACCTATTCTAACAAATCTGTTTCAAATCGAAACAGATTGTGTTGTATTACGCAATTAGGGTACAGTTTCATAACTCAGTCCTATTATAAAAAATAGGCCCTAACATAAACCTAACATAACTAGTTTAATCACGTACACAATTACATGCCTAGCCTGTCGAGAAACATGAAAGCAACCACGATGTCACGACATTAGTTTAAACGTGTAACAGTATTTCATAAGTCCCGAGTAGTTTGGAGACGGGCACTGGTATTTATGAGCGAACTTGGCAAATCATTCAAAGGAAGCGTAAGTCGCATACGGGAAAATTTGCTACCTCCGTGCGTTCTGAGACGCACACAATTTACATTAGTTAAACTACAAGCGGCAATCTTAAGTTCAACTTGATTGCCAACTGTATTTACTGCAAAGAGTTTGGTAATTAAGTTGCGATTTATTGGTAGGTTACTTATACAGCGATGGGGTAAGTTAGGTATGCGTTACATTGTTAGAACGAACCTGACAATTTTAAAGGCCACTTTAATTTGTGAAACCATAAAGAAAATAGTTTTAGATGTTTTTACAGTTTTACCGGTCGTCAAACTTATACTACAAAATGTAAACCAGAACTTCCTCAAAAGCGACAGAAAATTCCACAAACATTCTACTCTTTTCGTCTGATTACGACCAGCAATATTTATTAAAAAAAACTTTTTACAAAAAAAAACAACCGACCTCCAAAAAAAACACTACAAAGTGAAAAATAACTTTAATTTCGGAAATCGGTGTCTTGGGTTTTGTATTTTCGTTTTTTGCCACCGACTTCCGAAATTAAAGTTATTTTTCACTTTGTAGTGTTTTTTTTTTGGAGGTCGGTTGTTTTTTTTTTGTAAAAAGTTTTTATTTTTCACTTTTTAGTTGTGGTACCTACCTCACACACATTCGAATACCACTATCTGCTACCAATGACAGAAACTTAACATATCATCTACATACTAAATGCGAAAAAAATACGTATTTTGTAGCTAACTCAAAAACTATCCAAGCAAAGTTAATAAAATTTATATGGGACCAATTCGAGAGCACACCCTTTCAAACAAAAAAAGAATTTTCATAATCGGTCAACAATTGACGGAGAAATCGGTGGACATACATAAAAAATAAAATAAAAAAAAACAAACATACGCGACGAACATATAACCTCCTCCTTTTTGGAAGTCGGTTAAAAAGCAAATGAAAGCATTCAATAAAAATGTTCAGTAAAAATACAAAAGCGGTCGGCGAGTAACTATTTAAAAAAGCGACGCATATTCCAATAAAAACCCCAATGTATCGTGAAATTCTGCATTGTCTGTATTTGTAGAGGAAAAAAGATAAATGTTACGGGTAATTACTTCCACACACGTTATAAGTGGCTATAGTTAACAATATATTTCATTTACTCGCATGATTTAGTTTTCAAAACGTATTTTACTAATTCATAAAGGAGTATGAAGGGATGTGAAATGAAATGATGATTATTAATGATCCTAAAACTTGCAAAATATTTGCACAGTGTGGTTACAATTTTCAGTGTTGAAGAATACTCAAATAAATGTGCGTAACTTTCAGATCAATTTTGATCTGTTAGAGCTATTATGTTGGCACAGTAGTGCATACATTACCAGCACCGCACATAAATCAATGTCAAAAAAATGAAATTTGCACTTTTTACGACGAATATTAATGAAACTTTGAGGGCTAGAACAATATTGTACGAACGCAGAACAATCTCAAACTAGTCCAATATTTTCTACCAAAATATTCCACTAGTTTTGAATAAAAGATTGAATGATATTTTTCGATGGAATTCCTTTTCACATGAACTCAAAACATCAATCTCAAAAGTTTTTCTAGCTCTGGCATTGCGTTTTATGTGGCTAGCTCCCAGAATTTTTTATCCACTGGGCATTTCGAATCCAGCTAATTTAACAAAAAGCAAACGAATATTTGTCATTGGATGAATGACATACCCACATTTTAGTAAGCAGCTTTTTATTTTGATACTAAGCTATCAGAAAAAATGTAAAGTTAGGCAATTTTATTTCCAGTTATTACTATCATAAATAACTTTTTATTTTGTTGATAGATAAGTTTTATAAAAGGTACTTAGTATATTTTATTTTATTCGTATATAGGGCTACAAACAACTGCCAAAAGTTTTCAACTCTGTGTTTAATATACTCGTATGTATGTAATTTCTCCATCGACATTGTTACACCGTTTAAACACAAACTATACTTAACTACTTTAGGGTAATCGCTAGTTCAAAAGTTATAATTACCAACTATTTGTGCGTACGAGACGATAGCGGGTCGGCTGGCCAGTACCCACCGACTAATACCTACTATTGAAGTTATACATACAAGTTTAATTCATAGTTATTCTCAAAGTTAACATGATAACGTAGGAACCTATTTGTCTACATTTTTGTTTATATATATGTCGGATCCGGTCATTAGTACGGACATGAAACGAATCGCAAGCGCGCCACTGGCGACGTCAAGTGACCTACCCACACCAAAAGCGCGCTTCTACAGAGTCGTAATGTTTTACCACGGCGAGGAGGAATTCAGCCTCGAATCGCATCGGAGTTAAGACGTCGCGGAACTGTTCTCGATTCGTGGTGCTCAGTTATTGTGTTATAGTAATTTGTGATCATTGTGTTAATTTTTTATTTTAATAAACGCCGTCGCACCCAGTGTGTGTATAATTTAGCTATGTGATTTTGATAGTAAATTATAATGTGATCTGAACTACAAACGGTTTTTCTATTGCGCATTAACCAACACTACCCACAGTACACCCACAGTAGTTGAAATATCGCTGATAATACACGTCTCCGAAATATATATGTAGGTATATATTATAGTGAATATGCATGTATGTGTATTATAAGTTTATAACCTATTTATGTACTTGTGTAAAAATAGGTTTTACCCGACTGCCAAGGAAGAGTTATGTTTTTCGGGCGTATCTTGTAAGTATGTATGTTTGTAAATTTCTTTATTAGCTCGTATCTTCCAAACGGCTGCATGGATTTCGACAGTTAAGGTATCGTTATATTCGTCTTAAAACCCTAAGTGTTTTTCGGTGTTTGAAAACAAAAACTAAATGGCGCATTTTTGGTGCGAAATAAATAACGTAACTTCACGCCTTGTTTCCCCGAAGGGTTGGGCAGAGGTGTCCCTGTAGCAGGTACACCCACATTTCAACAGTTATGTTTTAAGTCCTATATAATAGGGGGCGATCCTATTGCCATCAACCGGGCACAAAATAGTAATACGTTAATAAAAAAAAATAACCAAACCTATCGAGTAGGGTATCAAAATAAAGGAAATTAAAAGGGGATCACAAAAATATACATAAATTAAATGTTTAAATTTAATTAGGAATAACAAATTGGTTTAAAAAGTTTTTGGTAACGTAAAAATGGGCCATATTTGTGTCGGACGAGTTTTTGTTCATAAGAATGTCCCGGGACACTAAAAAGTCTAAAATAATATGAATAATTAATAAATTCAAAAACTCGACTGCAAAATCACATAGCTTATGTAAATAGATGTGATTTTGCATTTAATTGTTTACATTATTTTCGTTATGTTATCTTTTAATATTTTTTATTATTTTGATCTCCTCTTAATCAGAGCACCTGCCATCTTATCTCTTCACCACCTTTGGTTGACTGGTAGAGAATGCCTAAGGCATTAAGTCCGCCTTTGTACCTTATTGTGTGCGAGAAGTTTAAATAAATAAATAGCTCTTTCTAAAGTAAACGTAATGTCAAATTTCAACAACGAATTTATGTTGTCTGTCTAATACCCATTCAGCCTATCCCGTGGCGTTACTTGACTACATAGGTATAGACAAGAGGTTTCATTAACAAAACTTAACAATTTAATGAGATTGTTTGATTAGAATTTAAATTTAAAGTGGATTTGGGGAGAATCCAATTAAAGTTGTAAATAGTTCGCTTTATCATTAGTTTGTAATCAAAAAACTATACTAAAAGTTAGCTTAGCTTTGAACATGTATAGAAATGAAACGCACTATGTTTGGATTCCAAAAACGATTCAATCATGAAATAAACCTGATACGTAGATAAATAAAAAATGTTATTGACTTATGTCGATAACCGTCAATACGACATTCGTCCGCTATAGTCAAGTCTATCGTATATTCACAAACTGGATCTTCTATTCAAGTTGGAGTTTCGTATTCGGAAAGCCCGACCGGCTACATCGAGAACTGTTCCGTCCCTCGGCGATTCGATACGAAATTTGTAAAGATGTTGCCTCCAGGATCCTCTTCAATAGGGGCGAGAAGTAAACCATTTTCCTCCGAAAGATAGCCAACTAGATCGTTCTATACAAGTCCCCTTTCATGTGTAAAACGGGCCTAATATTAATAAGCCCGCTTTTGGCCACCGTCTGGATAATCTCCAGGATCTTTTAATTAGCCGTATGCAAAATTCAATTGGGTCTGGTACTGAAATCCGTTTTTATAACGCCATTAAAACCTCTTGGCGACATAATATTACGATTTGGCAGCCATTTGAGTTGCGCGCTATCCAATTCATTTGTGCTGCTTTCTGATATAACGTAAAAGTTTCAGAACTGGAAGTATATCTTTCCCAAAAATATAAACCGGTAATAAGCTTGTAACAAAAAAAGAAGACGTTTCCTATTAACATTTTTGAAGAGCGATAATATGAAAAATAGAAGAGCGATAGTATATTTATTTCAATAAGAATTCCAATTTAACTAAAAAAAAATATCCAATCTCGACTTACTTACACAAAAATCCTCCCGCTATATTTTTTTCATGGAAGACAGACAATGCCGAAGGCCAAAGGCGATCCCTAACTTCCTTCATTCCTCCTTCTGGAAAAACAAAAACGGAAGGAAAATGGCAAATACATCTACATGTCCATTGTCCATTTAATGCAAAGTAGGGACGCATATTACCTACATCAAAATGCAAGGAAAAAAAGGTTAATCGGGATTGTTCACTTTTATATATTTTCATACATGTCATTTTCTAAATAAATCCATATATATAATAAATAAATCGCATTAAGAAAACGGCTCAGGCAGTCGGTAGTCACGTTTCTAAAGAAAAGAACTTAACAATAGGTATTTGTATTTAATATAATAGTCAGTCAAACGTGACTTTTATTAAACGTTGCTGTTGGCTTATCAATCAGTAATACTTCCCTCGGGCCGCAAATAATCTATCTTAATCATAGTTCAGGTTAAGTGTGACGGCTGCTGTTATGTTCGTGAAAGATAAGACCTCGACCACGAGTCCTCCGGCTATCCTTGGATTAACATCTGTATTTGTGAGGATTCCTACACTAAAACATTGAAGTATATTTTGACAGTAGTAATAAATATGTATTCTACGAACATTTGAGCTAAAATCAGAAAGTTTCACAACTTCAAACTTAGTTGTTTTCCATCTAGACTTTATAGTTCTGTTTCATAAAGCCACCAAAAGTCTTTTTACTTGAAAAACTTTACCAATTACACTTAAATGTTCAAGTAAAATAACTGTAATATTCATGAGCACTTAGTAAATAATGTCGCAATTTACATAAAACTATAAAGTAATTAGTCGACTTCAATGTGACGTCACCAAGCGAAACGGCTAAAAACAGGTTGTTACGTTGGTAATGCAAATTAGATTTTATAACAGAGGACCTAAGTACTGTTGGCTGATGTTTTGTTACAACTAACACTGAACTGTCGTTAGCTATGTAAGTATGAATGTACTTCACCCGAATACTACAAAACCTCGTATAAATGCTAATACAAGTTAATCTAATTACGAATATTGCGAACCTTCGTCAAATAATTAAATGGGTTCAAAGGTTTCAATATTTTCTCGAATATTATAAAACTAGTGATACCTGACTTTGTAAAAATTTGTTGCGCTATTTTCAACATCGGGTCGGCTTTGTCAGTCAAAAACCTGACTATTTTTTATAGGTTGACAGATATTTTTTGCGTCAATAGAATTCAATTAATCTCATGTTTCGTCGAGTATTTTAGACCGGGCAGGTCAGCCGTCATTGACATCAGTCACACTGAAATATTTTAGGATCGAGCATTTTTTTTTGAATATGCAGAACTATTTATAAATCCTACCACATTCTGTTTTGAAAACGCAAATAGTATTTATTTGAATGTTTTATGTAAATTTAAATAAAATGTTACGCTTCTTAGGGTTCCGTACGTCCGAATGAAAAAACGGAACCCTTTTCTGTTCGTCTGTCCCAGCCAATTTGCTCCAAATCTACCAATTAAGTTAAAATTTGATACACACATGAATTTCTGTGACCCAAACATGGACGTGTAACGTAAATAAATGGATTTTGAATATGGGGCACTTTTGGGGGGCAAATTGGAAAATTAAAAAAAAAAAATTGCATGTTGTACAGTGTGACATATCAAATGAAAGGGCTTATTGTGAGGGACTAATTTTTTCATTTTTTTTTTATAATAGATGTTTTTAAAGTTGTTTAAGAAAATAGATGAAAATTGACCCCTTATCTCCGAAACTACTGAGCCATTTTTTTTTAATACAGCGAATGGTTCTTTACTTGTAGATTACAGAAAAACCTATAACCAGTCCATGGACGTAAAATAACATGGTAAATCTCTCAATATTGTGCGTAGAAACTTACATTTGTAGTTGCAATGTATGGCAGAACATGTTTTTCAACTACAATGAGTACGGAACCCTCGCCACGCGAGTTCAACTCGCACTTGTCTGATTTTTAAGCATAAGCGAGTGTTCTGAACAACAGAGGATGCCTTTTAACGCTATTACTGCCCGTTTTAAAGATAAATAAATTGTCATTGACTTGGCAAAAATAAGCGACGCTTGCGGAACGGATAACGCCAGCATATTAACCGAAAGGTTATTCATACAAACTTACGTCCAGGAAAGACTTTGATGAACCTTAGTCAGAGGGCTAACAAACTTACCTACCTTGCTAGTTGATAGAGTCATCATCTTCATCATTTCAACCGAAAGACGACCACTGCTCAAGCTTCGCTTCTTCGACCGACTCTGTGCTTGTCACATCCAGCGGATTCTTGCAGTCTTCACCGGGTCATCGGTGCACCTTGTGGGAGGCCTTCCAACGCTACGCCTTCCGGTACGTGGTCCTCACTCCAGAACCTTTCGGCTCCGTCGGCCACCTTTTCTGCAAGCAATATGTCCTGCCTACTGACACAGGAGAACCAAGGTAACCGACATAGCCCGAAGAATTGCCAAACTTAAGTGTGGAAACAGGATCTAAAGCAAATGTAACGAGATCTCAAAAAAAGTATTTCGCAGACATCTTTTCCGACGTATGTATAAAACATAATTTTTCCCTGAATCTTTGCAATAAATAACGGATAATATCGTAGAAAT
Source organism: Agrochola lychnidis (assembly GCA_963680765.1). NCBI lineage: Eukaryota > Metazoa > Arthropoda > Insecta > Lepidoptera > Noctuidae > Agrochola > Agrochola lychnidis. The sequence continues at coordinate 14,899,227 of OY796858.1, forward strand.
TGTTTTTGATCTATGTTCTTGAAACGTTGAATATTCGTTTGTTAGAATCATTACGACATATTCGTACATATTCCATTGCTTCTTTTAGTCTTCAGTATCTACCTAACATCATTAATGATAAAGGATGATAAATAATAAATGATTTTATTTCTGTAAGTAGGTTTGTACAAATACTTTTACACGTCAATCATATTTTAAAAACTAGATGAGGTCGGCGTTTCCTATCTGACTACTCTGAGAAGAAAGGCCGAAACAAACTCGGAGGTCACAGTCTCTTTTAAAGTCCAGACATAATCTTGGTCAGATCATGTGAAGGCCATGTGGATTGGTGTCTGAAGTGGTCTTTAGAGAAAAGCACCACACAGATTGAGAGGGCATGTTCATTCTTTTGTAACATACTAAAAAATACACTAAATCCTGATTATACCTTATCACATATGACGATGAAAAGTATTCTGAAAATACAAGCAGCTTGCGTAATAAAACTTGCAATATATTATTTTAAACCATTAAATAACTTACAAGTTTCATCCGCTCCTCGATAAGTGACGACTTCTTATGCATACTTAGATAGTTATGCAGATAGATTGAATACTCTTTGTACACCATAAAATTACAGATATAAATGTAGACATTTTACATACTCACACAATGTGCGGTCTTATCGTTTATTTATTTAACCATTTATGTACACACAAATAATACACAGACAAGACAAAAGGAACAGAAAAATATGTACAAAGGCGATGCTTATTTCTAATGAAATTTCTAATGAAAAGCGATCTTTTACAGACAACATTTGGATGGATTAAAAGGAGAAGGTGAGATAAAACGTTATACCAATAGAGAAATCAGAGCCTTACAAAAATAAAAGATATTATTCTTATAAATTCAGGTAACATTCAGCCGGATTCTATTAGTAGAACCAACATTCTAAATCTTGCTAGCTTCAGATGATCTAAGTGCTTTTAGTGGAATATTTACATTTTTCGTTGTAAAACTTCGGTTGGCTCCATGAAATGTAAGTATGTAAATATTTGGGTAGGTACGAGTACCTACTCGTATAATCATATAATGCCCGGGTTACACGAGGCTAGTAAGCTAGTCACTCTGGCCTCGTGAATACAGAACTATCCCTATTTCTAGGCTAGTAAGATAGTGCTAGTTTAATAATTTAATAGGATGGGGTTCTATTTTTGAGTTAGTAGCGCCTCCCACCGCTAATTTTAGTATCCTGGCTTGTTTGCTAGCCTCGTGTGGCCGGCGAAGCTGTATCCAATCGAATCATTTTACTCTACGGACTAAAATCACTGAAATGCTACTGGCTTAAAATTTCCTAGCATCGTGTAAACAGCTCTAACATGTGCCAAGCCAGGATAATAACCCATGATATTACTTTCTTGCTATCCGAGCTTCAAAAATTAACCGTGTGTAACCCGGGCATTACGGACGTGAATCGCAGCGCTCGTTCAAGTAAACGATCAAAACAATTTTGTACGTTTAATATGTTACCAATTCAATAATTTGAACCGAATGCTGTAATTGGAGTTGCTAAACAGTTATTACTCTCACTGGGGTTAATTAGTCTAATTTACTACTAACGAGGGTTTGGGACAAATGGCTCGCCATTTTAAATTTAACTTACCGAATAATGCAATGAGCTGCCAAATATTCTCGTTTGATTTCACACCACAATTTATATCTAATTGAGTTTTATCTCTATTTGTCACTGTGCACGACTGTGACCAGTTGATATGCGAACGCTTGATAAATTGAATTACATTCCCCGGTAAATTAAAATCTATAACATAAAAGCTCAAACATCTACGAAAGTTCAATTCGTCGATACAACCATAAAATGTATTCTTGAAAAATTGCTTATAAAATAATTATCTTCTTTAAAAGTAATAACAAAACTCATAAAGGTCTTGGTCTAAAAAAGCATCATGCTTTTTAGACCTTTATGAATTTTTTATACTTAACTACTTAGTAAATAACTTTTCTGACGTTACAATTTCGGCATTGAGATATTGAAAGTTGAGGCCAAAAAACCTAGAACGTAATCCTAATATTGCTAATATTTTAATATTTCTCTTGCAATGCGAAGTGGAATGAGAATGTTTTTATTAGAAGAGATTTATGAGATTTATGCGCGCCGAAAGCGGTTCAGATGGTGCAGCTGAATGCTGGCGACAAGTATGGAATTTAATTTTGTCGTGAGAGCTTTTCTATTTGCTTACTGTTCGAGAATTACCACAAGTGATATAGCGGAGAATGGATAAAAGATTTTTAACTAAAATACGGTTTCAATTTTTCTATTACCAAGCGTAACAAATTCTGTGACATATCAAATAACATAAAATGTAATAATTTTTTCAAATAGAAGTTGTCGTTTGTCACCATTTTGCAAGTTTCTGACCTGAGTGGTACCTATGTGATTTGTTAAATCTTTGTTCGTTGACTTACTGAAATAGGTACTTACCACCGGTTTGTAATGAAGGGCAGTACTCTTATGATCTTAAATCGTCAAAGCTTGAGCTTTCTGTGTAAGAAGGAAGAGAGACAAGGTTAAAGGCCAAATAATACCCAGATATTAGTCCAAATAAAATTAAATAAAAAAAATCACAGTAAAGTCAGTCTGACACAAGATAAACTGAAAAGGAAAACACGGTACTAGAACTCTAATGGCGGCTATACACTCTCGCCGAGGTACACCGAGACAAACCAAGTGTGAGAATGTAGGTGAGACCGCTCGGCTCACCTCGGTGTGTCTCGGCGTTCCTCGCTCGCTCTCCATACCATGTCGGTTTTTTGTGTCCGAGTCAAAGGATCTCGCGGCAGTTGCGAGTGCGTCGCTGTACAGTCTCGTGTCTCCAATGAAACTTGCTAATGGCACATAGAGCAATGACAGCACCTAGTTCAATGTCTGCGTCCATCCTCTCTGGATTCACAACTTCAACTGAACTAGGCGAGAGTGTACATGGCCGCACTCGGACTGAAGCCCCTCGCTCGAGACTTTTTCGCGAGACCTGGCGAGAGCACTCGGACAGGAGTGTACAGCCGCCATAAAGGAGCCTTATACATATACACCTGTTTCGTACCGGTGAATTTTATAAGAACGAAAGAGAAGATGAGATACCGTGACGTCTGTAGGTTTTTTTTTTTAATACATTTGGCCTTCTTCCCAAGGGGGTAAGCATAAACTACAGAACGCCACCTGCTACTATCCTTACATACTCTTTTTGCCTCGTTTACGTTCATACGCACGTCGGTTGCGATTACTACGCACCTGACCTTTCTGAAGAAAATCTTCAATAAGGTCACTATATGTCCTTCTATTGTCCTCTCCCGGCGTTTCCACTCACATCTGCCTTCATTCATCCTCTCAACATGACCAAACCATCTAAACACACTCTTTTCAATTTTTGTTATTTCATCTTCTTTTTAAACCACATCGTTGCCTTCACAACCACATCATTCCTCAGCCTATCATTCATAGTCACACCCACACATGCTTCGCGAGGAACATATTTCCACAGCATTTATTCTATTTTCATGCTTCTTTTGCCACACCCAACATTAACTTCCATACATAAGCGTAGGCACCAGCACACCATTGTGAACAGCCAATTGAGCCTTTTTGGACATCAACTGGTTGGTCACAATCGCATGTCTAGCACCATTCACTTTATTTCCCGCATTTACTCTCCTTTCCATATCTTCATCAATCTTTTCCCTTTATTTTGAATATTTTGACGTTATTCAACTTTCAGTCAGTATTTGAAGTCTAATTTGAATTTAAATGGAAGCTGCTATTATAGGAGATTCTGTTAAACCCAGTTGGAACTTTGCCAAATTAATTTATAGCTACGCAGAGTAACATACTTTATCATAACATCGTTTAGCAGTTTTAAAACTGCAAGGCGGAAGTCATTTTATTTCTTTGTTTCAAATGGAATCTAAATGTGTCGGATACATCTTGTATTTGTGTTTTATTTTCACAAAGAAACAAGAAAGATTAAGATTACATTGAACGAAAAAAAACTGCCGAGAAAGTTGAACGAATCCGCTGTACCGTAATGATGACAAAATATTTAGACAGGGATATTTCTCGAAGGATACGATGAATTACTACATCATTTATGGTGTATCGCTTTACCGTGACTATACAATAAACGGGCCATGTATCACCTAAAGTGATTCATCGCGTTCATTGCTTTATCCGCGAAACCCGTGACTGACTGCGCGATGACACGTCCAATCATTACAACTCACCAACCATCAGATTTACAATTATACACAGTTCTTAATTAAGCGGTGATAGTTATTTTGCAATGCAATGTAATACGAAGCTTGCGGGTAATTTAAATTTGTGTTTTTAATTGTATTTGTGGTTCATTCTCAATTAATTGTTTCCTATCTTATTGCAACTGTGCTGATAAACAAGGGAGCAAGGTAACGACATTTCAAATGAAATGGTTACTGACTATCGTATACTCGATGGTGAAACCATTACAAGTAGGTACCCACGTCTTCAGTAGAAGATATTCTTAATTGTGAAGCGGTTGGAGAATTGCAATCGCTTTAGGAGAGTTTTGATAATAAGCAGATGAATTGCATTCGTCCTAGTTTCCGAGGACACTTTTCCGACTATTAACAAGATATGGTCTCACTTCAATATTTTCTTAATGCTTCGTAACGTTGCCTGTTTCACAAATTAACTTTCAATTAAAACTAATAAAACTTTGCTCTTTAAAACTACAAAATATCACGCCTGTATTCCCCGAAGGGTTAGGCAGAGGTGTACTTATAGGATACCCACATTTTGGCCAGTTATGTTTAACTCCTACGTAATACCCTTCGAACCTATTGCCATCATTCGGGCACAAATCCAGATTCAAATTGAAACTGACTTTTAATTTTTAATCAGCGAACTCAATTTCTGTCCTCAAGTAAAAAAACTAGATGACAAACATAGTATTTGGAAACACATACTTACGACCGGAGCATGTTAATAAATGAAACGAGACGCAATTCGTCGGCAAAATTAACAATCAAAAACATCTACAACAAATCAAAACACTATCATGCATTTTAATCCACAGATCGTTGTCCGTAAAGTTTACAGCGGCTTACAGTAAGTGGGTAGGTATGTAAGACGCAGCTAAGTACGGCAACCACTTCTTGTGGCGGTCCTGTGGTGCAAAGCTGATCTGTGCAGCGTCCCCACTGTAAGAAGGCATTAGTCGGGATTCACCCGCAATAATGTGGGGAAGCTGTACGGTAATATACGCGTCTGTATAATATTGCTGAATTGTTCTAGATTTGGTTGTGGAAGATAATTATGATATTTCGAGTGAACTGATATTCGTAATATGGTTCTGAGACTGTTTAACGAAAATTTGTAACAACTTATTTAATGGGTGATATATTATGTAAATGAGTAAGATAAGTCATTAAAAAAGTTTATAAAAATAATAGTAAAGAAAGTAAGCTCGCGCTTTCTTGGTATTGAAAATAAAAATATTGTGAAATATTTTTAACATGACAGATAATTTATTCCAAAAATAAAACATACGAACTTTTCACTATTTTATACTTACAGCACTGAATGAAGACGGACCTCTGAAAACTGTGCTTACTAGGTTGCTACGGTTGCTACGCGCTACGACAGCTTCCCAAAGTGAAACTAACCAGCACCCGCGGATTTCACACGCTTTTAGCGACATTTTTTGTTTTTAGAGTTTGTTACCGCGCTTTGTATCGGATATACAGACTTTAATGTTTTTATTTTGTACTTTATGCCAGTGTTATAGTGTATGCCAGGCTACTAACTGGTCACAATGCAACTATATATTTATATATATCACATAGGTATTGTGTTTGTAGCAAGAAAAATCCTTCAAAAGCATGGCCTGTTCTGTAGATCTTGATATTTATCATGTAAAAAATACTGTCCTACAAAATAATATTGGTACAAATCTTCAAGTTACAGTGATCGTTATTTACAGAAGAAATAGAAAAACATAAAATATAGTAGATAATACAACATAGCGTCGGAGCGCAACATAACTAGATTTCCTGATAAGCACCGGCAATGTTTCTGCTTTCACTTCCCTTTGGAATGTAGGAATAAAACGAGTTATCTAACCTGAGGAAATTCCACGACTTTCTGTAACCAACATAAATCTGGTTGGTAGTTTCTTCTTAGGCTTCATACATAACGATGTTTCAAATTGAGTTCTCCTGTATTCTGGTTGTGGTTATTGAGGTATATTTCAAGAGCTATTGCCACAACTTGACTAAAGAGGTTTTTATTTGGTTATAGAATAACAAATTAAAATGAGTCTGAAAGTGACACCGTTGACTGAAAAGTTGTGTGGAAATTGGTTGTCATCGTTGGACATGTGATGTGGAGGAATGAGGAAATTGTCGTGAGGAAAGTTTTGAATATGAATGTGGTGGCTATACTTAAGAGTAGGGAAAGCTAAAGAAACGATGGATGGACTGTATGATAGATGATATGGCTAGGAAGGGGGTGACTATCGAGCTGACTACTAAAAGAGAAGTATCGTAGGGGACTAATAGTAAGTATTAATTAAAAATAATGTTGTGCCGACCCCAAATAAATTTTAATATGGGCAAGAGAATTATGATAATTAAGGTCTGCCCCTACAGCTCATGGTTGCAGCGCTTTTCTTCTGAAATCAGTTAAAATCAAAATTACAATTCTCATTCATTCATTTCAGCCGAAAGACGTCCACTGCTGGACATAGGCCTTCCCCAAGCACCGCCCCTTCGACCGATTCTGTGCTTTCTCATTCTCATTGCGACGGTTAAAAGGGATACTTGTTTTAGCGTCACTTTTCAAGAAATCTGCATGTTTCTTGGTCATTGGAAAATATAAAAGATAAATAAACATTCAAACCGTTGTCTTGCAGCAATGAAAGAGAACAGAGTGCCACTTTTCCCCACTCCTATGACTGGTCCTACCTGCTTACAAATTTTTGATGTTAAAAATTATAGTCGGAAGGATGAGCATCGGATCAAAGAGGGTTATCTCAGCTGTGACATATTTGAAAATATATTTATTTCGAATATAAATAAAGGGTCAAAAGACAAAATATTTCAAGGGATTTTTCCGAAGGGTTTGTTCGCAAACCTTCACATTTCACTTGGATGAATGGATGTAACATCAGTCAAATAAATAAAATAATAAATCCGTAAGGCGTAAAAAGTCATTGAAGCCCGAAAGAAAACCAAATTAACTACTCAAATTTAAATGTCATGGCATCATTTAAATCTAAGAATAACATATTTATGTTGTAGTTTTAGCAACTGTTCCCTACTTATTTATCTAACAATTTGCTGCAAATTGTCAACGAACTACAATCCGCTTGCAAATATGAAGAATTCGTAACAAAACATTTATTTTTCCGCTATACGACATCATAAAGCAAGTATTTGCCAAGTTGTTGGAACGTGCACCGCTGATAATAATGAACCGAATGTCGATACATTCGTACCTTGTTAGCTTCATTTATTGCGCTATTCCTTCTTATTTGCGGCACTAGAATTAAACTACCGAATTTACAGCGCTATAATAGCGCACATAGAACCCACATAGCGCACTATTATTTGAGTGCTCAACTCGGCACCAGATATTATGTTAGTTTATTACTTCACATTAATACTAACTTTGAAATAAGGTTCAGAGTGCCACCTACATTATCTAGCTTTCTAAACTTGGCTGGGAATAAGGCGCAGCGTGTCTGCACTCAGCTTGACAATTTCCACTAAGCGGCGACTTTTGAATTAATGTCGTTGCAATGCAGCCTCCCCCGGAAAGTCAACTTTTTATACCATTTTTTAATTTAATCTCTTGCCCCACTGAAGGTTTCCACTTTGCAAAAAATTAAGAAGATAAATTTAACGTCCCACTATAAAAAGAGCTGAGTAGTTTTTAATTGTCACAAGCGGAAAAATAGTCAGGGTTTATACGCTTAAATACATTATCCCACTTACTGGCGCTAATGCAGCATTTGTGTAAATTAACTTCAGTGTGCGTGGCGGAAAGTCCTACAGGAATGTTAATCCAATAAGTAACAAGATAAATCTACTTAATTTTCTTAGAAACACAGCGGCCTGATCCGCTTTTCCAAACTCAATTTTGCGAAGATCAAAACGGAAAAGAGTTAACGTTACGGAGCGGCGACATGAATGCTTTCCAAGGGCCATTTCGGCAGATAATGCAATTTGTTACAAGTCGTTCGCTCGTTTGCTTTTATTATTAGTGGCTATTAGGAGGCCGTAGCTCTCGGCGGCAGTGGCACGTGGAGCGGCGCGGGCGGCGGGCAGCGGCGGAGCGGCCCAGCTGCGCGGCGCCCGCCGACGCACTAAGAACCCCATCCAACATCTGGCTATTTAAATCGAGTATTTAAGCTGATTGCCATCATTACACTGTTGCTATTGAAAGGGTGCCTCAAAATGGATTGTACTTTAATTTTATGATGAAAATAACGGTTAAAAATCGAAGTAAGTTCTGTTTACATTTAGTTGATTACCAATTTAAGTCTGTAATTGTTTTGAATTACCTACTCTTTGGGAAATAACAACGGCTCGTTGCTTGCTCACGCTTTACATATTTTGTTTATTTCTACTTATTTGCAGGTATTAACATATCCATCTACATATGAGTACGTTACAAAAAGTAGTATAAGACATTACTTCTACTTTACAAAACATGCATAACATTATTTTAATCATGTAATAAAAAAATGAATTGCTTATTATTTAAACCAATACAATACGAATTGAAGCTATGTTTAAAATGACAAACATTTTCAACCGTTTTGAGCATTATTTAGTCAATGATTGAAAATCGTTCGAAAATGGAGTGATTTACTTGTGATTAAGTAAAAGTGAAGAGTTCAGTAAATAGTAGGTACAAATGAGTGTTTACGAAAGCGTCGGCAACAAAAAAGACCGCGCAATTTCGGATTGGAGTGGCCATTACCCGCGCCGACTGCGGAAAGAACGCTCGCAATTGCATTGAAAATGTCGCTTTTAATTTTTCAAAATGCAAAGCGTAAATTCGCATTTGTCGCTGGCACGATAACTGCCCGCCTAAAAGCTCCAGCGATGCAAGTCGCGGTGTGGCTTTGTTGCTAATACAAAGCGCTCGCTCACATACAGATGGTTTTGCAAAAACTTTGTCTCATCGCAGTTCCTCTTACATGTTAATAACTCAGCTGTGTGTCACTGCGGAATTGTTGCGATCGACGTTTATGGAAACTGAGGCAGGTGACAGTACCAACAATGTGAGAATACGAAATGAAATAAAGAAGAAGTGGGTATGTGGCCGTCAGCGGTAGCGGCGGGCCGGGTCGCTGCAACATTCATCTCAATTGTCTGAGCGGTGGGCTCGCGACAGCAGCGCATTCCCCTCACACGACTGCACGTCGAGGTGGGAACTCTAGCAGCACTCGCCTGCGAGCCTGCTCCTTTATGCCTCTTGATATATTACGAGCCGCCACATACTGACTTGGTAATATAGCTATGATTTATCCCCCTGTCGCAGACAATCCTACACCAGAAGACGTGTTGTCGTCACGACTATGCCACCGTCCTTAGATTAATATTGCGGCGCTAATATCCGACGTGTAGTTTTTCTTCCTCGTGACGTAATTTATTATGTGCTCCCACTAGATATGTATCGACAATGACAATCGAATGGAAGGACGGATAGATGACACAAAGTATCAAGATATTTTTATGAAATAAACATTTGAGTACTCGCTGATTAAAAGAGGAACAAATACCGAGCAAGATGTATCTTAGTATTGTGCTTTTATTCGACGTCTCCAGATTAAAAAGTGGGACGGCCACAATGAGCGGCATGACGGCGGCGGCGGCGAGATTTCACGGGGGGCGGGTGACGTCACAATGCGAATATGATGCTTGGATAATGTCGCGTAGAGCTTCTGCATGAGGTTACATCTTCAAGCCGGTGTTGATGAACCGCTGCGTGAGACTATATACCTATGTATATTTAAACCATAGTATATTAATATTCTACACCCGGGATGAGATAGACCGCATTATAAATGAGATGCAGGATTTTTAATTAACAGCGGACTTGAAAAGGCGGCTGGAACAAGATAATGCAACAAAGGTCGGTCATAAGGATTCTGATTTATTATCTGAGTATTAACTTGTATCCCGTATCTCGCTCCATCGTGGACTTCTAACGATCTCTATTGTAGAAACGTCGGACTTAAAGAGACTTACTATTCCTTTTTAGATAACGTGGCTTAAAATTAAGACTGTTTTATGGACGGTATTATTATTTAGTTACTTATATTTTATCTCGGACACCAAAATAATACGAGACGGTATTCTATTTCGGTTGGCGGCGAAATAGAAAACTCCGAAGCACTGAATTTGACATGCACATATTTTTGGCGTTCACTCACCTGAGGATTACCTTCATCGGTTCTGTCAGACTATTCTTTATAAACTCATTTTTGTTACTGCAGTGTCAGTGCCGTCATAGATATTCTGCAAATTTTGTAGTGAGCTCATAGAGTATTTTGTTGAGCCTGCTTAGCAGTTACTGGATGCCCTTTGAAATATCATACAAAATAATTAGAGTCGAGATCTCAGAGGAAACACTAAAACTCTTTGACAATAAGGGTGCGAGAGAAACTCATAACATAACATATGAAATGTGGTAATTTTAACATTATTTGAAAACATTGCGGTGACGGCTCCCGGAACGGCAAAATTGCTGTTATATGACGCTAACAGCCCCTAAATCCTAACCGAATGGACTCCAATAAAAGTCTCTCAAGTCGACGCCGTTACTACAACGTTAAAAAAGTGGAACACGCCGCGTCTGAAAAGATTTACTTGCACTGCAATGAACAACAAGATTGCTGAAATATGACCGACGACGGGTGGGAGATATGAAATGTTTGAACTTTGCAATTATGTGTCTGTATCCGTTCGTATCCGTCGAGACTGGCGCTTTTTATTATTTGATGTCTGAACTGTATCGTTTATTTTAGCCTTGTTTAGATAATATATAACATAATATTAGAGAGATGACAGTAAGTGAGTGAGTAGTTTTAAAATAGCTACCTAATCTTTACGGCTAAGTTTTGACTTCAAGAGACAACTCAGCAGCATCCCCTGATTGTTATCGCCTCTGCGCACAGTGATATGTTTTACATAAATGAACTAAAACGCAAGACGCACACCAACAAAGAAAAGTAGCGACTCTTACCGCCGCACTATCGTTTAGAGCACATAAATCCAAGTGATTTACATTGTATTCCGCAAGGATGGCGGCCACGAGTAAGCCGACCGAATAGCTCCTCGAGGCATTCCGTGCGGACCGTGGCACACTAGTCATGCCTGTCTCTGAAATGACAAACAAGTTAGTTAGCAGCACACAATAATGTTGTAGGCGAGTTAGCGGCGCACTCGCCCAAGTCTGTCCGTCCTATTTACAGAGCGGCGCACACTTGACTCGCGCTTGGCCTCCGCAACGTTCAAGTTTTGCATTTCATTCTCAAGTTAGCGCAATTTGTGTTGCGCACGTCTGCATATTTCATGGTGCTCGCTTTTCTTTGTTAACTTATTTTGTTTGCATTCCTCACTTACCATCGCTCAAAATATGAATCCGTATCCATACTTTCCAGTTCTATTTTATCAACAAACTGTAAAGTCAATTACATTGTATTGTGGTATTTTAATTATAATTTTTTCTTTCGAATGAATTCTCGTTCGTAAAATCTCTATAGAACATGCGAATTGAAAACAAGGTGTTATGAGCATTTACCTGAAAGCTCATTTAAAAGGTCTATTGAAATAGAAGCCATCAGTTCGAAATGAACAATTCTGTCTGTTAACTTCACACAATTATAATTGGGATCCGACCATTTTGGTTCGCTGTTGTTCATTTTATGTTGAAAACAACAGATTTAATAACATTATCACGATGAACACAACACGATTAAGTTAATACTGTACCTGAAAATTGAAAATGCTTTGATTTTTAGGGTTCCGTACTTCAAAAGGAAAAAACGGAACTTATAGAATCACTCATGTGTCTGGGTGCCTGTCTGTCCGTCTGTCACAGTCAATTTGCTCCGAATCTAATAGACCGATTAAGTTGAAATTTGGTACACATAAATGTATTTGACGGACAAATACGGACATGTAACATAAATAAATGAATTTTGAATTTGGGGGTTACTTTTGGTAGGCGATTTTTTTTTTAAGTTTTGCAAACTGTACCGTGTGACATACCAAATGAAAGGGCTTATTACGAGGATCTCATTTTTTTTTATAGTTTTAACCTCTCCGAAACTACTAAGCCTACATTTTATTTTTTAATACAGAGAACGGTTCTTTACTCATAGATTACAGGAAAACCTATAAATCTATGGTCTTAAAATAACATGGTACTTAAATATCTCATCATTATAAAATAATAAAAAATAAAAATCTTTATTTGAACTAAGCCTAAAATAATTTATAACAATGGTATAGTAGAAAGAAGTACATACATTGAGAGGCTTATGCTAGGTAGTAATACATTGAAACCCTGACCTCTAAACTAGGTTATTACCTGTATCTTAGAAGATCAGTGTCCCTCCGCAACAATGTTACAGTCCAGAAATTTTACAGCTCTAGGTCAACTACTAAACATCGCAAAAAAATTATAATAATTAAAAAATAAAAAAATAAAAATAAAATTGTGCGTAAAAACCTACATTTGCATTTGGAATATATGGGAGCATATGTTTTTCAACTATTATTGTTAAGTTTGTTCTTGGGATAAGTTCATCCCAAGTACGGAACCGTTCATTGTGCGTAGTAGGTACGTATTTACGTCTGGTTTCCGGCACGATAGTTTAAAAAAATTGCTAACAAGTTACAAAGTGCTCGTAAGCTACTGTGATTGGTTGAATTAATTATCAACAGTCAATCGCAACACTTGACTTGTGTTTGAGAAACTGGGCATTAGTGTGTCCTTCAATCTGCTCCAAAATACGAAAGGAATCAGATACTTCGCGATATGTTTGTACTGCGTTTATTTTGTACACGCATACAAAATATTGTTGCAGCAGTTCCGCTGCAGCTACAAACAGTTGGTGAGCTTGCAGGTAGCATGTCGGACACGCGGCTGGCGGCTCGCCCGGAACGCACCGCACCGTGCCGTGCCGCGCCGCATGCCGCCCACGCCGCGCGTGTACGTCCGACGCGGGCCCGGATGCACATCGCCTGATTTATTAGCCGATATCCGGCTACACCATCTCTAGAAACTGTTGGCCATCGAAATAAATGATATCCTATTTTAAACCGTTGAGCTGCGGAATGGATATCATTGACTGACCTTCTTTTGACGGTAAAACAGATTTCCTATTTAATGCGCTTTGGTTTTTTAATTTGTATATTTTTATATGAGTGTGCTGCGTTGTATTTATAAATTTCACAAAAACGAAAGAAAAGTATTTTTCAAGTTAGTTGCCAACAACTTGTTTAATTGATTTTCGGCTTGAACGAGCTTTTCTTAAAGAAAAATGTCAAGAAATCGAAATTCTTCTTGAGGAGCGAAAACACTTCTTTAACAAGAATGGAGTAAAAAATTAATAAGTAGCAAAGTTTAAAAAATACTTTTAATGTAATCAGAAGTTGAAATCTTAATGAACGGATCATGGTTAGTTTCTTTGAGAGGGCAGTTCGATATTATGTGGCGAAGATTTCCAATTACTTCAGGGTGCAATTAAGAGGATTCACTTTGCGGACTTGCACGCTGCAGACAGATAAGTGCCTCCACACGACTGTGGTCATTTATTAGTTTAATTAAATCCACACTCGTCTCATTCGTTACGTACTTAGTGTTTAAAGTTTATTAGCTACCTAGGCAACATGCTGTATATAAGACAATGTTTCACTCGTAAGACTTTAGTTTTTAGTAGGTATTTGAATTCTCAGAAGGTACTACTAATCCTTCTACTTATAGTAAAAAAGGTTCATAAATTCTACAAAAAAACCCGATCAGTTCATGCATTATTTGCTGTGATCCAGAATGATACCTGTTTTCAGCTGCACCTACGTGGAATAATACGATGATGAATGTTATTATTTTCTATTCAAACAATAAATACCTACTGAAATGGACTTGCCATAAAGAAATTGTACAAAATACTAAACCTATTATCCCTTTAATAAACCCTCCGTTAAACCTATGTGCTATTCATAGATAAATTTTAGTCCGCTGAACGCACTTGTATAAAAACGTTCATTGCCATTTGTTTCTCTCTTTAGAATATATTCATTCAACGATACGACACACGTGTTACGTTTTTACTTTACATTTAAATTAAAATATACCGTTTGTTTCTTCAATTATTATAAAAAACATTCATAAACACATTATTATTTCATCACTTGTCTACGCTATCTCGCCGCTATTAAGATGATAGACGTTCACAATGTAACTTATGAAATTTAATATCGCTCTAGTACAAAGTACTTGTATAAAGTGATTGTTATCATACGCATGAAATGTGGTGATACCCAAAAAATTCCGATAACATTCTCGGCATCACAAGAAAAGACTTGAAAGGAGTGAAGGCAAGCTTTGACACTAACGGCCCTCTAAATTCTCTCTGAATAGATTAAAAAAACCTTTTAATATAAGAAGTTTTAGCGGCTATGAGCATTTTCCCGACGGATAACATTTTTCCGCTGGAATTACATATTTGTTGGGACGTTAAGCTTTTTATGTACCTACACAGCCGACATTTGTATTTATTTGAATGCTCCTGAGTAAATTGCTTTAAAAGTTACTTACTTATTTAACTTTTATTTTTTGAGGTGAGAAAATCTTTGTGGGCCATTTTTCGTCACGCTTTCAAGATTAACGTAGAGATTACTTTGACGAGTTTCTGAATTTGTATTTGATTGTAGTGATGAATGCTGGAGTGAACAACACGCATAGGTTATCTACACCCATGCTATAAAACCTCTATAAAAGTTTCTAAAACAGTTAGCTTATTGGCAATATTATAACAGTCAGTGTCATAGTAACCATTACATCATCCAAACGAGTGTTATAATGTTGTACTAAATTTCATTATGCAACTCGTTTCAATGTTCAAACGGGGGACAGCAGCACCCGCTGCACGCATGTGTGTGTAATGTGCTGCTGCAGGCGACATTCATACGTGCACTTGTACTGAATTTCGTGGGAATTTCTTTATTTTTGATCTTGAATTACAAACACCCAATGGTTTCAGAAACCTTTATAGAGGATTCGTGGATCGTGGGTCGTGGTGAGTGATCGTAGGAGAGGATCGTGGGTGTAGATAAAGTCTTGTATGCAACTGTTATAATTAGATATTAAAACACTCAAGTGATACTATTATCACACTCGACTTCGCCTCGTGTGATAAACCCACATTCGTGTTTTAATAGAAAGAAAGAAAATAAATTTATTTGACACAGGTTAAGGCACACAGTTTCCAAAAACAAAAAAAAAACACAGGAAAAAGCAAAGAAAGTTTAAAACAGTATTGTGTGCCTCACGGCTGCGACAAATAGGCCCAGTTCAGCATAAATGCCAGACAACTAGTGCCTGACGCTGGTTTTCAACTGAACCTTCTGTTACGAGTACGTCTTACGGATGTAAATCAGTTTTATAGTGCAGTTTAATACCCCTTATTATACAACAGTTGCATAAATAACTATTAGAAACCGTCACATACGATTATATTTCCACATTTTCCACACACCTGTCGGACGCAACTCCTGTCAAATCAAGTTAGATGCAGCATCATACTCCTGTGTCGTGTTAAGTTCGCAATAAAAACTCTACAAAAGTCTACACTCACAATACTAACCGAATGAATTTTAATTTTCTAAAACGTCGTATTTAAATTACATGAAGTAGGTAGGTTACAAAAGCTAAGTTGAGCGTAATTATACTTGTAATGTATTAATCTAGTCATAATCAGTTGGATATTGACTGTAATACAAAAAGTATGTTCACTATGCAGGTTTAATCGAATAGTCTGTTAAATGGAACGAATGTGTTAGTATCGTATTTATACACCAGCAAGTTTTCAATTCATTCATTTTTTATTTATTTTTGGAAAGAAAATCTTGTACAATTTTCTTACCTTCTTCTTTTGGCATTTTTTGTGCACAAATCTTAGATAGTAAAACCAGTGCCATGACTACAGTAAAGCTCACGACGGGTGTACGGATTTGCGTTGTATATTTCGAAATGGAAACCATGAGCGTGTCAACAAAACACTGTGTTTCACAGAGGTCAACCTTGGGTCGGCGGCAGCCCTAGTTACGAGGTAGCACCTGCAAGGACCCAAGGCGACGTATTCTCGACCTCACTGTCAACTCACGTGGAAATCTCGCTCCGAATCTATTCCTAAATGCTAAAATCCGATCAGTCGGATGTTCGTCGACCGAATTGAAATTGACTTAAATATTCAGTGTATCTATATCTGGTTTGTTTACGTAATGGTATCTATACGCTAGCGAACTAATACAATTTTGTAGGATTCCGGGATGCCGGGGTAGGTAATTGCGTAGCACACTCACTCTCCCAAAACTATTCATTTTGACACTTGAACAATATTCATTGCGGTATATAAGTAGTAGAACAGACAAATTTTTCGAATTTATGAAGCAATGGACTTAAATAACGAGTATTCTTCAAAATCCTTCGTATTCTTATAGAAAGTGTGTTACGCAGTTGGGATGCTGATTTGAATCTTGTTAGTAAATAAGTGAATTATAAGCTACGCATTTTAAAGAATATTTACCAATAAGACAAGCGCAGAAAAGTTGGTGAACATGACAAGGCTCGAAAGAAAATCAATGAAAACAAGAATAGCCGATAATTAATAAACACTGCCATTTTATTTTAATCAGTTCAGTAATTACACTGTCGAAAACTGCTGCAGGCCCGGCGAAATTGTTTTGATTGACTTTTTGAACTAATTAACAATGAGAAAAGAGCTATAGCTAGATATACGATCTAGCTATAGCTCTAGCTAGGTTGTACGATCTCGCGAAACTTAATGATATTTTTTTTATTTTTTAGACTGATGTGAGAGTTAGACACTTAAGTCACGTACGAGGCACGCTGCGGTCACGTCAATGAGCAAAACTACGAAAGAATTGAGCGATGTTATCTATATTGCGAATAAACGATCTAATATTACACTCCATAGATTTTTACCCATTACTGCGACCGTTATGTGCTCTCTAGATAAATCGGGCACATATATCTCCGCTTACCGACAGGTAGTTGAATATTTGTCCAAAACAGGTGCTTCAAACTTTCAGAAATTTATCACGTTTCGCCTACACAAATTTAGTGAAAATTTTCTCAATTAATTTTACTCAGTGAGAGTTAACTAACAGACAAAGTTGGGACAGGCCGACCGTCATTATTAATCTAAGTACCGTAATGAGATTCACCTTCGGCTTATAATTAGGAAAAACACAATTACCCATTTGCATTAAATGATTTAAAGGGTTTAAGAACTTTCCAACACTTCCGGGAGCATCCTCGTTGTCTTACTCCAGGCAATGTTCGGTTTCCCACTTACTTTTGCGTTGCGCTTGTGGACCAGATTTTATGAGGCGAGCTCTCTTATCGGCGGTACATAATTATTATCTATTCAGTAAGTATATACTATCGGCATTTTTGCCTACGTAGGTAACCTATCCAAAAAAATTCACGATTACATAATATATTTCTGATTATAAATATTTCTGTAGCCACCTATGTTGGCCTCCCAACAAGGCTACAGTTACTTTTTCGCGGTCTAGAGATGTAGGTATATTCACTTGTGTTAGTAATCAGTACCACAGTAACATTTCTAGTGTGTAACTTAAATGCTCTTGCTCTTCTTGCTCTTGCTCTTCTTGCTTCTTCTTCTGTTCTTCTTTTCTTCTTTTTTTTTTCATTTCAACAGCAACTCAATGTTTAAAACCCATTTCTCGGTAGAATGGGCGGTGTCGTTAATTCAGCCGAGTGCAATAAGTACGGACTAGAGCAGCTTGCCAAATCCGGTCAGTAAACCGGTTTCTTTCCCGAATCCACGTCAATTGGGACAGTGCTAACCGGGTCACATTCGCACGGGTACCCGATGCCAGAGCTTTCTTTTGCCACATCGCGAAATTAACTGTGTTAGTGTTTACCTACTTAAAATTGGCAGTATCTGTGATTTCAATGTTTGAATTAATTTTAATAAGCTACACATTTTACAGCCGACAGAGAAAGATGGCGTCGCATCGTGAGGCACATCACGGCTCTCCGAAATCTCACTGCAATGTGATGATCACAACCAATGTGTCAAGAGTGCACCGACAAAGAAAAGACACAACGAGCGTAGTTGCCGTAGAACATCCATTTAAACCCACCACGAGCTTGCTTAGTTATTGCTAAGCTAATATTGAGAAATCATTTTTATGACAAGTTTTTTCAGAAGGCTTTTTATTTACGTAACTTTAGTATCTAAAACGTTTATTCATCGTCATTACTTCTCATTTTACTATAGTTATTTTCATAATTCCATTTTGGTAAGCTATCGTCGTTGGTCTAGTGGTCGCAACACCTACTGCTGAGCATGAGGTCCTGTGTTCGATTCCCTAGTCAGGCAAGTGTTATTGGGTTTTTCCATCAGGAATTTCTCAGTAGCAGCCCGGATTTTTGCCTGGTTAATGGGAATAGGCTCGCCCCCTATTACATGAGACTTAAAAATAACTGGCGAAATGTGAGTGAACTATAAACCACCTCTACTTAACCCTTTGAGGATTACAGGCGTGATGTTATGTTATATATGTATGTGTTAAAATCCAAGCCTGCAAAATTCTGACAAATTTTATACTTCCCCAAATTGAAAGGAAAAACGCGTAAAGCACGCATGAGAAAAAACGGCTAATCATGTGTTTGTCACGTGAACGATTGGCAGCTTAATAACCGGAAGATAAATTGATTTTGAGGAAGGCTGTGCTTCGGGCATATTTATCACAATACCACCCGTATGGGTACACCATTGTTTGCAGCCCAGAGGTTATGCTGACATGTTTTCAATTAAATATTGAGAATTTTATTTAAAAATATAAACAATAACCGTATTCTCATAGGTGGTTCAAACTCAAACTCAAAGCATATATTTCAAATAAACCAATTACAGGTACTTTTGAATTGTCAAGGAGTCGGTCAGTCCAGAAAGATGAAGCTAGTTTCCCATTCCAAAGCGTAGTAGGTACCTATGGAGAAGAACGGGCAAGAAACTCCACGGACACTCTTTTAAATCAAAATATTGTTACAAATTAGTAGGTACCTAGGTACATTGAAAGTGAGATTAGCCCACAGGTTAAGGCGTGAACTTTCAAGCAAGAGGTCGTGCGTTTGATCCCGTTGCACTTTTGACATTAACCTTCTAAGATTATAAATATTTCGGTTATTTGGAGGGCTTTAAAAGGTTAGCCTGGAGGTATTCGAAAGTATGCAGTATCTACACGTAATGCAATACATTTTAGTACAATATATTTTAGACAATACATTTTAGTCTCGCGTACCTAATAGGAGAGTAGTTTATTGGGCACTATTCGAAAAGATATGCTACTGCCGAAAATCCCCGTAATAATATCACTCAAGACCACACTCTTGCTCTGTACCATATGGGAGCAATAAGCATTTAAATTTTAAACCAAATAATTAATAAAATAAAATAAAATAAAATGTATTCAAGTATAAAGTAAAAGTATGATTTACATTAAATTACAATCGAGGAAAATTTAATTCTATCTGTAATGTAGACTAGCCTGATCTAGGTTTATGAAAACCTGTGTTTCAGGCCATCAATTTACATCAAACATTTAAAAAGAAGACAACAATACCTATAATAGAAGCTAAATTAAAAAGAAGACATAAAATTTTCAATGACTTAAACAGTAACTATTTGGGTATATTATTTTACAACTAGATTATGTAAGATATTATGTTTAAATAAATTAACGAATAATATTAAAGTAGACAAAGTATTACTAATTTGGTAAAGGAAGAGACTTAATATAGAGTATAGATTTAAGATAGAGTATGTAGATATGAATTTTATTTTAAAATTTCTAGTATTAATGCTGTATGGCATGTGATATAATTATGATGTGAACTCAACTACTGATGACTAATGGATTTCATTAGGGAGAAACCATCCATTTTTACAGACTTCAGTTAAAATACCGCAGAAGTGTCAAGAAAAAACCTTTGACTAATACAGGACTGCGGTACCTACTATTCGTACAAATGAGATAACTTTCCCAATTTTGAAAACTTCCTCTTGAGCAAACCGCGGACATTTTCAGCGTATTATGCAAAGCTCACGTGGCCCACATTTGGTGCCTGATGGAACAAAAACACTCGTGATGAGCTGCTTTTACTTTTACTTGGCCTTATCTCCATATTTAACTATTTAATATCGTATGTGAAAGGTTAATTAAGCAAAGATGCACACATATATTTCACCAGTCTGAAGTAATTTGAAAACCTATTGCCATACATCGGGCTCTAGTTCTAACACCGAGCTTCTACTGAGAATTTTCTAAAAGAAAACCCAATAACAATTTGCCCGGCCAAGGAATCAAACTCTGAACCCCACGCCGAGCAGTCGCGCATACTGTCACTGGACCAACAAGGAAACCTCACTCTTCATACATATTTTTAAGTAAATAAATGTAAATGGGCAAGCCGGGGCATAAATATATTAAAGCGAGACCTTGTATCTTACCTGCGGTAGGCGAGATTTATCTTGCAAACTACACCCCTTCTATAATTAAATACAATTACCGCGGCTTTGTTAATAAAAATAATTTATTTGCCTACAAAGGGTGGATTATTCTTCTCTTGTGTTGTAAATAAGCAATCTTGTACTGGCTGCCTTTAAGATTCGCTTCTTTAGCATGCGGATAAAAAATTGGCAAATTAATCAAAATTACTTTTAAAACACTTAGATAACTACGAGTAGCTATACAAGACTTACTGGTACTCACTGACATTGACAAAAATACCACGCGGAAACCAGAAATCCATGTGATTTTTAGATTTCAGATTAGTCTCAAATTAAAGGTGTTCTTGGGTCTCAAATAATTAATACGCAGCTTGAAGAAGGCAATCGTGACAATTAATGCTTATTTAATCTCTATAAATATAAAAAGATTACGCATAAATTTAGAAAAGAATATTATGATTTAAAAAAATCCACCTAATGTACCTACCTACTATTCAATACTGTGGAAATCTTCTTGTTTGTCCTATTGGTGTACGATAAAGAATACTCTATCTACAAAGTTTTAAATATATCTTGCAGAAATTATGGTTATTATAAAACAACACCGTATTGTTCAAAGAGATTTTTTGCGGAGCCCCGCCGGGATTAGCGGAACTCTTAATTCCATATTGTTTCTTTTTTGTGTAAAATTAAACTATGATGGCGGCCGGCTTCACTCTCGAACCGACATTTAAAACGTGTAGATATTTAAATATTTATATTTTTTTATTAATTTTTTAAACTTTTGTTCGACAAAAGGTTTATAACCTACTTTAAAATAAGTGGCAAATACACTACCCAATAAAGTCTAGGGAACAAGTCAACTACATGAAAACTCTTTAAAAGAAGTACTGGACACAAAAATTTGTACATATTGGTTGGGCCTACATTCAATAATTGTTTAAAAAAAAAACCTAAAAACAAAATCATTTTGGAATTAAGGAGGAAAACTTCACTTGGTCACAGTGAACGGCGTTTTGAAACGTAATAACTTTAGAGATTAGGCTTCCTGTGCATGACGCCGGACTCGCACCGGCGGCGCCGGGCCGCAAGTTTTGTGTATACGAATGAATATCGCACATGCGCCGTGCCGGAACCGCGTGGACACTAGCATTGATACCGAGTTAAATAGTAAAGCAGTGATCACAGTTCAGTAAAGCATTGTCAACGAAACAGGCGGTATGGCGCCAGTGCGGCTCCTGAGTCATCTACAGGAAGCCTAACTGTCCATAATCGTTTTTTTTTTCTTGTGAAAATCGTTTTCGCTGTTTTCTTGTAACTTTTGTTACTCTGGAGAGTTATATCACGTCGTCATATAACGCGAGAAGAGATGCTGGGGACTGTGGATATGCTGGAAGCAGGGCGCAGTCAATGTGAAACCGCCGACGCTGTCAACACGCAGCCAAACGTAATTTGCCGATTATGGAAGCGGTACAGGGCGTTACAGGGCAGATGTTCCTGATCGTCACCGATGAAGATGCAGGGTCACTACTCAGAGATAAGACCGCTTTCTGCAAAATGCTGCGAGGACGCAGCCTCAAATTACAGCACGCCAGCTGGTAAGAGATTCCAGTCTCAGCACCAAGTGGTCATCATTGACCAAACCGCCAGGGAAAGATTACATGAAGTCAATCTTCAGGCTCGCAAACCGCTTAGAGTTCCAGCTCTCGACGCGGAAATCGAGGGGGTCGATTATTGTGGGCTGCGCACATTTGCACTGGACCGACACGCGTATATTTTTTTCTGATGAGTCGCGCTTTGTATTTCATCCCGAATCAAGAAGAGTGCGTATTTGGCGAGTTCCTGATTGTCAGAGTCAACTGCAGAATCCTCAGGAAGTTCATCCGTACCAAGGTAGAACGATTATGGTGTGAGCTTGAATTCGCCTAGGTGGAAAAACGGACTTCGTTTTGATACTAGGCAATTTAAATGCGGAACAATATTGTGACGAGATTGTGCAACCTATGATCATCCCTCACCGACAGCAGTATGGCCAAGATTTCATGTTCATGCAAGATTATGTGCATGTGCTGTGTGTGCACATAGCCAGGCTGGGGAAGAATATGCTATGCGTGAACAATATTTTGCTATTAGGGTGGCCTGCTCAGTCCACTAATCTCAATGCCATAGAGCATGCATGGGATTTGCTCGGGAGCAGACCATTCATTGACCTTTCCCAAAATTTGAACACGGAAGAAGAACTTTTTGCACATCTTTCCAGAGTATGGAACAATGTTCCACAGGTGACAATATACAACCTGATACTCAGCATACCACGCCGATGTAAAGCCGTCACTAATGCCTTGCGAGGTTCAACTGATTATTAAAAACTTGCTAGGAATATATATTTTGATTTGATTTTATCTGGGCGTTCGTTTTTTAAAAATGTATTTTTTTTTTTCGTTTTTGGTACCTACCATTTGAGATTTTCATAATAAATTTTGATATCTTCACTGGCAACCCTTTTATTTCATCAAAAGAATTAAAACCTGTAGTAAATTACGCTTCTATTGATATAAAATTTGTTACATAAAAAGTGTAAAAATTTAAATAATTACTATGAATACCCTTCTAACAGACGTTGTTGATTAGTGTTATCATATATTTGGTATGAAACCGATAAATTAGATACGATAATTAAACTTTATTTCATCAACAAAAGAACAACCTTTCACTTCACACATTTATAATAAACTAGCTTCTGCCCGCGACTACGTTCGCGTGGAAATCGTAAGACACCACATTATACTAAAATAACAGTCACATTTTTATAAAACTTCCCCGTATAATACGTTTGTAGTTTTGGTCTTTGCGTCTAAAATAAAAAGTGAGTCAGGGCTGGTGACGCAGGAGCAAGCGACGTACAGTTGTCTGTGTGAGAAGCAGCTCATCCTGAGATCGACGCCCGCAGCCTTCAGTAGCAATTTGCCATTGCTTGCGAAGTTTTTCTTTTTAGTGAATTAATGTACGCCTGCGTTCCTGCATAATTTATACTACACAACACTGATACACTGACTGTTGCAGTCTTACAAATTACTCCTGACGAACAGCTGCCACTAAAATAATATAACAGTAGATTGTAAACAAACGGGATTCCTCATTAACATTCACCTGTCTGTCCTAACCATAGATATTTATTTTAATTATAGCCGTAGATAACAGAATAGATCTAAACTTAATGTTTTTCTGCGTACGTTCTACGAACTTACATACTAATATTACAGATGTAAAAAAAAGAAGCACTAAATGTATCAACTATTGGGAATCGAACTTAGGTTTGCAAAGTTGTTGAAAGAAATTAGCCGTTCTTATTATATGATAGACTGATTAGCTCCATAAAGGTATGATAATCATTTAAAAGGTTAATGATAAATGATTTTATTTCTGTAAGTAGGTTTGTACAAACACTTTTACACGTCAATCATATTTTAAAAACTAGATGAGGTCGGCGTTTCCTATCTGACTACTCTGACAAGAAAGGCCGAAACAAACTCAGAGGTCACAGTCTCTTTTAAAGTCCAGACATAATCTTGATCAGATCATGTGAAGGCCATGTGGATTGGTGTCTGAAGTGGTCTTTAGAGGAAAGCACCACACAGATTGAGAGGGCCTGTCCAGTCAGTGCACGCATTTGTCAGTTATCGTGCAGCTCAACTCAGAATATAAGGAGCTCAACGATTCGACGAACAATACCAGAAAAAAGGACATTTGTGTAGGCCACATAAATTACTCAAACTGTCAGACCATGATTAGAACTAACTGAGAAAAAATTATTTAATTCTGGAACTATCTGGTATATTCGTTCCCTATTTAAAAACTAAAATACTGATCCAAAGACACCGACTTCCGAAATTAAAGTTATTTTTCACTTTGTAGTTTGGAAGTCGGTTGTATTTTTTGTAAAAAAGTTTTTTTGTTGGTCTGAGGGCAGTAATGACAAATTAAAAGAAAGACGTCACTCCTCAAAACATAAAACTGTCAAAATCGTCAAACGCCTTGTCAAACACAACTTTCATGTCTGCCCTAGGGTTACTTTTTTAAGGTCTTTTTTAGGGTTACTTCCTAAATAATCATTTTCGTACGCCTGCAGTCTTCTTCAAATTAATTTGTTTGTATTTTTACTATTTGTCTATGTAGTAAGAATGAAAAATGAATGAATGAATGTTTGAATTTGGGCTGCCACTATGAAATGCATATATACACCATAAGAACTGTTCCTGCTTGCAGCGCTCGGTCGATATACGCTTACCTACAAAAAAAAGGGTCGTGTGCACGGGATTTTGTTTTCAAACTGCTACAGGCGTTTATTCGACAGTACATAGTGGTAACCCAAAATCAAACACCTCCTTTTAACAATTCATGCAAAATTCCCATAAAAAATTCACAAATTTTACCGGCAACTTTTCCAATTTTTCTTTCCATAAGAACCTGGTTAATTATTTATACGAACATTTTCAAACAAAAATTTGCCAAATTGGTCCAGCCGTTCTGAAGTGATGCGCATCAACGAACAGTATTACATTTTTATTATATAGATAGAATAGGTAAGTACATACATGATATAGCTGGGTGTTACATAAAAATCTAACGAGTTCATGCCATCTCAGAAATGGAAAATTTGAATTACTAAGTTATTGCATTTGATATACACCGTCACCGTCCTCCGTACTTGTCGAAACTGTATCACGGTAGGATAGTCTTCCTCAAACACAACAATAGTAATTGGGAATATGCATGTATGTTTTTCTTACTTACGGATGATTTTACCAAAGTTATCATTTATTCGTGGTATAAATTGGACGTCTGACAGTTTTTGTTTACAAATACTGTCAAAAATACAAAATTCGCAGGACAAACCACAGTTATACTAGTTAAAAAGTTCGATCGAATCCACCCATAATCAGTAAATGACAGTAATACAAACCCGAAAAAATTATTAAAAGTCAAATTCAAATAAAGAATGTTGCACAAAAAAAAATTCATCAACAATTTCCTACTACACTTCTAACGCAAAATCTCTTGAAGGTCATCATAACTTTCAGTACTGCAGGCTCCGCTCGTTCTAAAATAATTATGACCTTGATACACCTCCCCTTACACTAATGCAATAGGTGATAATCCACTGGCACAAGGCATAGTAAATTGAAAGAATTAATTTCACATTACAGATATTACGAATTTCTTAAAAATAAACATCATGTTCCTGACTCTTACGACGTTATATACGTCTTAAAATAGGTATGCAGGATTTGAGCCCAGATAATAAATCATTGCCAACTTTGGTATCAGTACAAAATCTTTTTTTTATTTTGTTCTTTTGACCAATGTATTCTATTCTATTCTACTAGACGTGAATTATACTAATTTATAAAAGATTTCCGTATGTATTCTGCGTTGGATCACACAATCGTAATAATTTCTTATTAGTGTCATGAGGGATCAGTGTGAAGTATGAGAAGATTTTCTTTATTTTATGCCCTCATAAAAGTGACCATTCCGCACCATTACGACCATGGTGGGTTATATGTCGTTATCGCCTGCGAATGTTACTGAGAGTGGCTTCATTTTGAGTATAACGTCACATTTACATATTCCATACGCACCTACATGACATAATAGACATTTCAATTAAACGTTATTATTTTAATTCTACAGCTCTATCTCCATTTACACGAAGCAATAGCAATAATACCTAATAGGTACCTAAATAATGTTTTGATTTCATCTTAAAATATTGCCTTGGCCAGGAATTTAATTGCTCCGTGTGAATCACCCTTAAGTGACAGAAGAAGTAAATAAATCAAATTAGGTTAAGAAAACGATGTAGTATCTACACTTTAACAAAAGTTTTAACCCGGAATCAAACCATGAGAGCCCCTTGTTCAAGTAGTTTCGGCTAACAGGGGTTACCAATATTTTGATACCAACGGTAGTTTCAAAGTTCAGAGTATTATTTAACTATTTAACTTTAGTTAGGATAACTCACAATTTTGTTGTTTGAAAAAGCACGTGATAATATTATTTTTTGTAAACAAACACACGAACCGGAATGTTTGAACAGCTTTAAAAAAAAGACAGTATTTTATTCAAAACAGAATTCAATTGGAATAGGAATTAGAGCCCCATGCAAATATGGAATTATTCAGGTGCCCATCGTATACAATGTATTCAGGTAACTTTATGGAAATCGGGGGCCCGGACCGTAATAATTCCAGCGTTTGTTTGTGTACATGTGCTGCCTGTTACTCAATATCTCAAACTGCCAACACACAGCTAAATTCGATTGTAAGACGAATAAGGATATATTTAATAGTTTCAGCAAATAATCTTGGCTGTATAGTTGGTAGATCTGGCTTGTCCGAGTAATTTGATTGATATCTAAATCCGTACTACGTTGCCCAGATATTTTGTCGTAACTCTATCTTATGAAATCAATATTGGTACAAATGTTCCTACAATTCATCCCACAAAGGGAACTTACAAGCTCGTAGAAATGAAGTGGAAATCATAAAATGTGGAACAAAAGGTTGTCGTTATTGTGGGCTAACGTAAAGCATGTTGTAACTGAATTCCTTTGAATTTCTTTCCGCCAGCTTTTACGAAATCTCAGCTGTAGAGTTTTTTTTTTATCATTTTTAAAGGAAGTCAAAATGTAGGACCTATTCCAAGCAACCATTTCAGGCCATAAGCATAAACATCCGCTGATGAGCATTAAATATCCCAATTTATGATTGATGCAATGAGCGGTCAAGAATTAATTCTCATAAATACCTCAATGGATAGATGATTCTAGATCTCTCTTTAAGTGACGCGAATGGGAGAAGTAACCAAAGCAACTATGCCTAATTCGCAGATTTTATATTTTAAATAAACCTACTTTCTAAAAGACCAACCTCTTCAAATTCTAGATAAAATATGTAAGCAGTACTTCAATATCCCAAGTAATAAGGCTCTTGTGTAATATTGACATTATAGCCCCTATGCGGTATGCCATCTGGCCCCCAAACCCTCCACCTTCCTTACGTCAGTATTTTTAAAGCACCTTAACGGCCCTTTATGCGGTGAAAACGATTTTCTTTATATCCTGGCCCTGTTCAATGAATAAACTGTTTTGCCTTCCATGCCATCAGTTTTATATGATAGATATGCAAATTATAAGTACTATGGTTCGCCATCGCCAGTATCCTCGGAAGTGTTCGACCCAGGCGTATTGTTGTTCATCTTCCGTTCACTAAAGACGGTATTTAGGCTTATGTAATAGGAGATCCGGGTCATTTATCGGACCCAATCGTAAGCTCCAGGCTATCTACGCTACTAAAATCTTCCCAACAAAATAACCTAAGTAGGTAATAAAATTATCTGAAAGCTTTGAAATCCTCAAAGCTTTGATTATGATGCCTAAAGATAGTTTTATGTTTAGTCAAAAACTTCAAGATATCAACTACGTTTGAAGTTTTGAATAATTGAAGGATTAAACCTATCCTTCAAAATTCAGCAATAATTCGTTAGATAAGCTGTGAAACAGTGACAATAAGGCAGACCGTATAATTTTCGCATTGATAATATTATTTGTAAGGATTATGCAAACGAAGCCTGCATTATTGATAATGTATAACTATGTGTGCATGCCAAGCTAAACTACAATGGAGATTTACATTGTAACCACATGGCATTGCATAGAGCACAAAATAATCACCTGTCTAAATATCAATTATAGGCTTGGTCAAAAAACTTGCAAGCGATGATGTTTATCATGTGTTGGAGTGTACATGAATAACAACTTATACCGAATTAATTAATAACAATATCATAATATCCTAAATTAACTAAAACTATTTAAAAAAACTAAAATATGGCGTCGAAAAAGTCCACCGCATCGCTGTCGTCTGGTATGTACCCAAGAGATTGGTGGCATTGCCACGTTGTATGGCATGTAGCCTCTGACCAAGGTAAAAGCCAGACCTAGGGTCATGCGAAGTTTCAACCAGCCGCTAGCCGTTTAGAGTTTTTTATTAATGTTTAATCAAATGAACAAATAGAGTCATTATATTAAATCGTAAATTAGTATTCACAATGATAACTTTCAAATAACCTTCATGGTAAAAACTGTACTACGTAGGTATGTACTTTCTGTACGGTCCCCATGCAGAATTGCAGAGTACCTAACTAATACTAATTAAAATCTAATTTATTGGTTTCACGAGTACATAGATCAATTTAGTTTGAAACCTATCAAACTGATGAAACGTTAGTCAAAACAGTTTATGCATTCCTCGAAGACCAATAAACTTCGAACTGAGCATACCATGTTATTAGAACATGAATACACAATTATTATAGTGAATCCAATGTCAATAGTTCTGTCGAATGAAATTTTGATAACGGTTCGTCACAGAACCGTACCTGTATTCTGTACGTGATTATTGTAATAATTGGAACAGCGGGACTGCTCTTGATTATTCGCTTTCAGAATACAAATTAGTGAAAACGATAATTATAAATTTACGATTCCTGCTTTAATTTTTTATGTAAACTTTTAAGTACCTAGATGAAATAATTGGTAACAAAAGTAAATATCTATTAAATTATCTACCTACAGTATACGCGAACTTAAAAAAAAAACAATAAATTATGCAGTAGTGTAATTTAACGTACCTACGAGGAGACTAAAGCGCCAAGGGTTTGATTTACTAAATAAAGACAAAAAAAAGTAAATCTATTGTTTTAATCGCTCTATGGTAGTAACCTATGACCTGTCTAGTACATTTGTTGTCTAAATTGAAAATATTTCGGTGAGCAAGTAATACACTTTACTTTTTCCGTACAAATAGAATAAGAATCTGTAATGTTGATAGAAATCGATTTTTCATTCAATAGAAGATAGAGTATATTCATAGGCCGAGACAGGCATTTATATAAGAAAGGTTAAACCCAGATGCGGACCGGAGAAACCTATCCGAACAAGAAAAGAAAGTTAATAAGTTCTAACAAAGTATAACCGCACGGGGCAGACAATTTTCTAAAACAACTTGGTAGATTTTGTCACATCATTAGCTCCCGGGCATGGCGACCCGTTTTCCGTTCCATCGATCTATAAACCTAAGTGCGACACTGCGGAACGATATTATACATTACGAACAAAAGTCATAACCGCTATATTAAAGTACAGTTTAAATGTATCAGCTACACAATTCGCAAGAAAGTGCAATTTTGTTCGGATAACTTTCAGAAGTGGTGCCGGTCTGGAAGCAGCCCCCAGAGACGCGTGCCAGCCACCCAGCCTCGCAGAAGACGATCCAGGACTCTATACTTTCCAAGATAACACTTTTTAACTACCTTCACTTCGCCAAGATCGAGATTTAATTTAAAAATATGAGTTTATTATCCTTATTTACTGTTTTCTTGTACAAGGAAAAACATTTTCTTATTTTTTGTAATGTTCTGTTCGCAAGGGTAAACATTATAGTATAATTAGTTAGAAAATCCAACATTATTTTTCATATACCAATTCTGTAATAAGTTGCGCCCACACAAAATTATATAAATATAATGCTGATGCCTTTTAATTGGAAAACCAGAATAAACGAGCACATTTTATGTAGAATGTTAATTAAATACTCCAAGATAAATAGATTTCGTGTAATTTACCTGAAAACCTATCACTGAACAAGTTGAAGCAAACTACCTACATAAGCACTGATTTTATACACAATCTTCAAAGGAACGCGAGCGAATTCGTATCCTTAGAACAATGAGCATGATTATTCAATTCAAAATAATATTCGTGTTTAATTTGTCTTTTCAAATAACTAGAGAAAGATCCAAACTTTATAAAGACAAAACAAAATTCACAAAGACAAACACCAACAGCGTTTTCTCATAAAGTTAATGAAAATACAAGGGATTGTAATGAAACTCGCTAGCTGCCTATCATTCATTGGAGTTACAAGCACGAATTCTAATTTTATGGTTTTCAAGTCGAGAGTTATCGTAATTTGTTTCCAAGTTCGGAAACAATTTGGAACATTTATTCGTCTGTGACGTAACATATACCAACATATCACAGTAACGTGATAACTTGTAGCGTTAAATTGCTTCAGATATAATAGGGTGGAAAGTTGGGAATATTGGCTCTCTTGGTTCGCTCCGGGAGAAACACGTTGAACAAATCAAGCCGGCGGTGTAGCGGCCACTCAGCTGTCACCGCAAATTGGATTGACTTCGCAAGATAGAAATATACGCTTGAAGCTTACAGCCCGCGCCGCTCCTCACGGTGCATTTGGAGCGGCGACAACATGGAACACGTGTTATCCGCTGTTACCAAGAAAACTCATTAACGCCCTTACATTGTTGGTACGAACAACAACTGAATATCCTCTTTTTCTAGACGTGGTGGACGGATTCACAAAGAATCAGGTGCTGCCATGCAAAAATAAAATACACCAACGCTCTCTATGAGATATTTTATGATAGGTATAAAACTAGGCATTCCTTTTTGTAGTACCCGCCATGTTCGTGGAACACAAAAATACTACCTAATGAGAAAGTTACTTTACTAGGCACTGTAATACCAACTGAATATAAAATTCTAATAAAATATTTTATTACAACAGTGCTGCACCGAATGTACGTGTTAGATAGTTTTGCGTTGTTCTATGTTGGGTCTTATTTACGATGCCCAGAAAGCGGGAGTTCAAACAAATTGTTGTGCAGATCCCTCCGGCTAAACCTCAGTAAATTGTCGACATAAAACGTTATGAGAAAACGCCTTAAACCGCAAAGGCTGCCTCCAATCTCTTGTTGCCGTATTTTGCATCTGGAGTGTACTTCTAAACCGAGTTTGGGGTCCCAAGACACGGTATTGTCTGCACTGAATGACCATTCAACTTACTTACTGTGAATATTTTCTAAACTCGTCGCGGTAACTTACTGTAGCCACATAAAATATACATGCAACGATGTTGTCAAAGTTTCCTTCCTTCATTCTGTTACGCAAATGGTGTTTACTAACAAGTTGTTTTAATTTTCTTGATGCTGTTTTGGATAATGAGTCGTTAGTCTGAAGTAAAGTAGACGATGCAGTACGCTTTGTCATACGTAATGTGATCTTTATGATTTTGGAAAGGATATTTAAATTTGGTAGGATTCCAAGTGCAGTCCTTGCCAACGTTCTCTAGTCTCTCTAGGGTGGATTTATGAGCTTGGCCTGACAGTGAACTAAACGCCGAGGATATAGTGCGAGGTAACGGTGACTTGTGAATGTAGGTACTATTATCGAATGGATTCAATTTTAGAAGTATTTCAACGTTACCCGCATCGATGAACAATTGAACACGCGTGTATTTGTCAAACACGTTCGTTTGGACATAGATTTTAAACATGACACGAATTGGAGTATATTTTATGTGACTACCTAGGTAATATTTATTCAATAACTACATAATATTTACTTAGATTTTGATTAAAATTGAGCAGAATTTTAAATGAATTTAGCTTAAATAAATCGAATAATAAAACTAGGCCACTACAAAGATAAGCGCCTGTTTCATTCGGTCGAGTACCCCTTAATAAAAGGCTCAAACGAAATGAACGTTACTCAAGTTACGGTCCCCATTGTGTACCTACCCATGCACAAAAACCAGCTGATGGTCAGCGCAAGTTTGGCGCAAACATTAAATGTTCCGCCCTTATCGCCGTGCAAGCGAACAATTTGCATTGCATTATACGCTGAATTACGTTACGCTGCCTCTACGTAATGGTGCGCAATCGTGCACGATGGTGCGCAATGTTGCTCGAATTACGTCCATCGCACGACTCAAACAAGAGTCCCATCAATGTAGTTCATCGATAGACATTGTACAAGTTGCGTCATTGTGTTCAAACAGCTGTACCCGTCACATACAAATGGCACTCGCCTGTGTCCGGAGTACTCCGGACACCTGACATACGAAATGGAAAGCAATCATGATTGCCCATTTGTTTTTCTTCAATTCCCAGATTAACATCTAAATAAAAGAATAACAAATCAGTATAATAAACGACGCTAATAAATCGAAATAAAAAGTGGTTGACTTCGTATATTGGCAATTCCAAAATACAATTAAACAGCAACGCCATCTGTCCGGATTGGGATCACTAAGGCGGGAGATTAATGATTAATCCGGCCAGCGTAATACTGTTACAGGGTATTATTTATGACTACAAGGGCAATGATGCGAAGCAAAGTATCCATTTTCGACAAAGATTTATGTTGCAATCCCAGAAGGTGTGAGTAAAACAGGGCACTATAGACAAAACAGCGGGATTTGTCGACGCGCCGCCCGTCTGAATATTCATCACTATCAATCAAGTGCGTAAATAACATAGCGATGAGACAGAGGTCTCGTTATCGCTAAGGAGTTACGGTCTGCCCTAGAATAATAAAACTATATCTTATTCATTCATTAACTACTCTCTCAGTTTATGGTCGACACTAAATTTTCTGAAGGTATCGAAAACAAACAGTCCTTATCCAGATAAATGTAATTAGATTTCAATTTTATTATTATTTCGTCGTATAAAATAGGGATCCATTAATTTATTCATTCATTCACCCATTGATTACTACTCTCCATCCAGCTGACGAAGATAGGTGTTCAGCAGCAATCAAGCCAAATAAAGTGGAGAATGATTTTTTTTTACCCATGACGCTACAGTTTATTTGTTATGTTTGACACTTTGAAAGTCAATAGCTGTTAGATTTTAGCTTAGACTTTTAAAGCTTTTCTATCTTTTACACACCTCATCACTAAAGTTGTTCTGACGTGAACTAAATGACCAGAAACAGCACAACAGTACCAATTACAGTCGTTACCCGATTCATTACAGCGATACGCCAGTTTGTTATGACATTCTATGCATAGCCTTCCGATATCATCATGAACATGCAAATAGTTATGAAACAGTTTTGTGTCTGACTGACTGACAAACAACGCAACATGAACAGAACATGCAAATTGGAAAATTCATCAAAACATCATTCTATTGGAGTGGAGTTACCTTATTATAAAATTAAATTATAACAGTCTAGTGACCCGTCCCACTTCGCACGGTTTTTACAACTTGACATAATCGAAATTTCTTAATTTTATATAAGTTTAATATTAATGTATTATTATAAAACTTTCGGAAAAAAATCTCTAAATGATGGAGAAAACCGCATCAAAATCCCTCGCGTCGTTTAGAAGAACAATGCGGTCACAAGGGTCACACAGACAGACGCAATAAGCGACTTTAGTTTACAATATGTATACATAGATAAAATCTTGTAGAATCTATGCAAAGAAGCTGACCCGACAGACATCCTTTAAAAATTTGAATAATTTATAATTAATACAAAAAAAGACGTTCAGTTTTTCCCGAATTCGAATATTTTTCTGGAATTTTATCCAATTTTCTCTTTCCATAAAAACTAAATTCGGACTATTACAAACATTCTAAAACAATAAAAAAACAGTGATACTCCGGGAGTGCCGACAGAAGTGAAAACTTTAAAAAAATCGGCACCGTGGTGATTAATGCGTTGATGTCTTTTGCTGCACGGTGTCAGTAAATTCCGTCACAGTGTTGCGAAATCAATGGTTTAGTCCCATCTCAAAAATGCCCAACGCGCCTAAAAAGTTTTCACTTCAAAATTGTCAAATCGGTCTAGCCGACGCCAACGAACAGCATTTAATTTTTATTTATATAGATTACAATCAAAAACGTTTGCTGTACCTACTTGACTGCAAGCATAAAGGTGGTTTTACACCGGCGAGGCGAGGCGTGGATGGGATGGGCGAGAATTGAAATTCGTATGGCAAAATTTCTATCTACGCCCTGCCCATCTTTGATGTAAAAGGTCTAGATGCGCGAGGCGAGAATTGAAAATATTTGTTAGTACAATATTGAACTTTTTTGCTGTAAGAATAGAGTATTTATTTACTTCTCACCGGCCATCGAGGACCCGCACGGTCTCTCTCCGTCAAGCGCTGACTCGCGATGTCTCGCGCTGGCTCGCGCTGTGACGCGCCGGCTCGCTCCGACCATCGCGAGACATCGCTGCATATTATACTCTCAGCTGGCCGGCTCGCGAGATATGGCAGGCCGGCGGGCACGTGATAGCGCGAGCCGACGCTAGGTAGCGATGGCCGGTGCGTGACATCGCAAGCTGGCATAAGGCAGCGCTGGCCATCGCGAGACAGCGCGGTATAGCGTTGGACATCTTTCGGTGTAAAAGAGTAAGCGTGATTTCAATTCTCGCCCATTCCATCCACGCCTCGCCTCGCCGGTGTAAAACCACCTTCACAGTACCTAATGTGTTCGGGTATCACGATCACGAAGTGAAACAAATTCATACTTCGCGACTGCGCTCCATTAACCAATAATTTTTCACATTTCGTATCGCCACGAGCTCTTGTGTAATTGACGCAGCATTAATCCGAATTGTACATGCACTGTTTAATTTTATAAATGCTTTATTTTCAACAAATTACAAACAATAATGGAATAATATGCTGGTAAACCTTCTTTCTGAAATTAATAGGACTTTTTTTTTAAGTAACTTTCGTGTAATAAGTTTAGGATTAACTGATCTGTTAAGAACGAGATCGATCTAGTACTGAGCCGTCGTAAATAGGACTAGCTCCTTTTCAGTCCGAAGTTATTCGGGCAAGGTTAAAACGAACGCGGAAAGAAAACCCCCTGAACAGTTTCAACATTATATTAAACTAGCTGTTGCCTGCGACTTCGTCTGCAATCCAGGATGAAAAGTAGCCTATGTCATTCTCCAGGTCATAATCTACCAATTTACCAAATTTCATCCAAATCCGTTTAGCCATTTTAGCGTAAAAGCGTCACAAACAAACAAACAGATAAACAAACAAACGCACTTCAGCATTTATAATATTAGTTAGAATGCAAAGCAAATATATTTTATTTTAAATCTGGTTCATTATTCAGTAAAGCATTTACAAATTGAAAAACAGTGGTTAAAATTACATAATGCATGCTCTGTAATGTGATTGCTTGATTTTCAAGGTATGACAGAACACCGGCACATCACATAATATGCGAATTTAATGACGAACATAACATAACATCACACCATGTTTTCCCGAAGGTTTGGGTAGAGGTGTCCCTGTATCAGGTACACCCACATTTCGCCAGTTATGTTTAAGTCCCATGTAATAGGGGGCGAACCTTTTGCCATAACCCGGGCACAAATCCAGACTCCGAGCTGCTACTGAGAAATTTCAGATAGAAAAACCCAATAACACTTTGCCCAACCCGGGAATCGAACCCGGGAATCGAACCCAGGGCCTCAGGCTCAGCAGTAGCGCTTGCGACCACTAGACCAACGAGGCAGTCAAAACGAACATAATGGTTTAAAATAACTTTCGCGAATACTATTCCTATATTACCTGGGCGACCGTGTTCTGCTCTGGTGAAAATAGAGAATGCTCATTTAATAGTACAGAAAAATTCATACTAATTCCATGTATAGTATGTGTATTCCATGCTGCCATGATAGTAGGTACGTACTAATTCCATGCTGCCATGTCGTTATTCTAAGATAACCATGCATCTTATTCTAAACTTTGGGCGACCGAGCTCTGCTCGGGTGAAAATATGGAGAAAACGAATTTTCCCAGATATGAGACCTGGATCGATTTTTCGTCCCCGTAAACCCCTATATTGCAACTTTCATCGAAATCTTTAGAGCCATTTTCCAGAACGTGATTACAAATATATATATATATATATACATTTATTGCTCGTTTAATAGTATAGGATGAGCCACGATATTTGTACAACTAAAACTGTTTGCTGTCTCTGCGTGCAATTAGTTATTATCAGAAATCTAATTCTATAAGATTTGTATACTCTGTGAGAATGAATGAAATTATAATTTTCATTTATTTCTATTTAAAAGTTAACAATAACGAAAGCATTCCTAAATAATTTAACAACCCTGAATTCTAATTTAAACCTAATTTACTTAACAAAGTTAGTAATTTGGTGTTGTGTATTTAAACACAGACAATTCATTATAAAACTACTGATAAGAATAAGTTAACGAAGAAAGACGACCCCACAGTTGATTAAACAAAAAGTGGGTGGTATTAGGAGCGGTTTTTCTTAGAATTTACTTCAGAATTCCATGATAGAATTCAAAGGCAAATATACTTTACCCAAATTGTTTTAATCACGCCAAACTTGAATACTTGTTTTAGAATCTCATCTATTTT
This sequence comes from Agrochola lychnidis, assembly GCA_963680765.1. Classification (NCBI taxonomy): domain Eukaryota; kingdom Metazoa; phylum Arthropoda; class Insecta; order Lepidoptera; family Noctuidae; genus Agrochola; species Agrochola lychnidis. Next base: position 14,936,374 of record OY796858.1, read on the forward strand.
CACAGTAGTTGTTTGTGAACATTTCGGGATAAAACCGCAAGGCTGTTTATCTTTTTAACGAGTGTTCGGTTTCGATACAGGTGCGTAGCTCATATATTTTTATATACTCGAAATAGACCCTAAGTTTCACGTAGACAGGGTCTAAATTAAATTAATAGTGATCGATGAGACGTATACTATAAAATACGAGCACGAGTAACGTTCACACTTCATAAATTGTTTATTCATGACTATCTTTCAAAGTCGCTTACCTGAAATTATTTGTCTACTATTTTAGACCGTTTTTCTATTTATTTTTATGTACGGGTAAAAAATACGTGGATCCTTCCTATGGTAACTTTAGCCGTTCCAAACAGGATATTATTATGGAACCCCAAATTCAATATTCGGTTTTAACACCACTAGAGCGTAAAAAGGCGGTTGTGTTGTCTTTTATCTAAATAATTCCATTGTATCGCCTCAGAAGTTGATTTAGTATAATTAGTGTTCGTACCAAGGATGTATTTATTATAAGTAGAATTACGCAATCCAAAGGATGGTGTGACGTAACGTACAATCATATAATTATGTTAATACCAAGGCTCAGTATTTTTTCCAACTCGACGCTTGTTGTGGAACTCTATTCAAATGCTCACAGAACCGTAAGTCTAATAAGTTTTTGAATAAAAAGTCAACCGTTTTTCATAACAACAAAGACTGTTTGCTAAAATACAAATCTTTTCCGTTTGAATTCAAGTGAGGTGACTACAATTAATAATTTTGAGCTTTTTCTACTTCCTTCTGACTAGTTCTGACACGTAACAGATACTGCAGCCGATTGTCTTTTGTATTAGAGCAACGGTCATGCGGGACAACTGACGTCATTCTACCGAGGAATAGTTTATAGTGTGCAGATATTGAGACTCTCGGCTGTTAATGGCGGCGCTGTTTCTAATGTCAAACTAGCTTTTGCCCGCGGCTTCGCCCGCGTGGATGTCGTGTGTGAAAAGGTAACATACAAACAGACAGAGTTACTTTCGAATTTATAACATTAGTATAGATATAGTATAGTATATAAGTAGTATATATGGATTAGTATGTTAAGTTTTTTCTGCAATCTAGGATCAAAAATTCATAGGCCGTGTCTTGAAGTTACATTTAGTCTGTATTTCATTACTCTATTAAAAGTATTTTTTCAATTGAAAAGTTAAGTTTGTCCTTCAATCCTGAATTGGAAATTCGGGCAGCCGAGCAAGCACAGCTTTGAGACGGAACCCTCAGAGCGCAAGTCCTACTCACACTTGACCGGTTTTAAAAATAAAACAGATTTATATGATTCTAAATGCTTTTCTTAAAATACTAATTATTCGTTTTACTATTATTGTCACCATTGATTTGCAATACCTACTGTTGTCGCCATTGAACACATTAATACAGGACCTACATGTTAGAATTTAAATTGTAATAGGTTTCCCATACAAATTTTCATCCCCTATATCCCCCCCCCCTTAAGGTTATTTTTGAGACAAAAAGTAGCCTGTGTCCTTTCTCGGGATGCCATCTATCTCCTTGCCAAATTTTATCGAAATCCGTTCAGTGGTTTAAGCGTGAAAAGGTAACATACAGACAAACAGACAGAGTTACTTTCGAATTTACAATATTATAGTATGGAAGTATGGATATTAGTATGGATGGATGTAGTTCCTTATTTCTCTTTTCATGAAATATCGGTCCAGGATTCCAAATACAAAGTTACCACCATCTTTTGTTTAAAGTCGAGAACGCGAGCGCAGATACGAAACAGTTGTAAATATAGTTAATGACCTTTTATGGAACGAACAGAAGCTTGTACAGTTTATCTCGGGAAATAACGTCATATGTAATTTGAAATATTGCTTTGCTTATCTGCAGCGGATGGAAATTGCAGCGCGTTGTTGAGGTAACGGGTGCAGGGTGCACGAGGGGCGGTGCGCCGCGAATCTTAATTTCCTACAAATAAAATGCAAACATATTTGCTCGAGGTATACGTGGATCCCGCTACAGAATGTGGGGATAGACTGATGAAAGATTATGCTAAATTGAAACGCTAGATTATCTCATTGGACTTGACTTCTTCTTTTCGTGTGGTTAGTAATTAACCTGGTGTCAGAGTTTTAAAGCCGCCCATGTGCCTCTGACTTGGTTGCACATGCCGTCGAGAAATATCTCTCAGGCATGCCGGTTTCCTTCACCAATTTTGAAGCAAGTGATAATTACACAATACGCACATGAATCCGAAAAGTCAGAGATGCGTGCCGTGGGTTCGAACTCAAGACCTATGACTTGGCAGTCCGACAGTCACACCACTTATAGGTATGCTCACAGTGTATTTGTGAGGTAGTTTTTTAAAGTTTGCTGATCTAGTGAAAGGGTGCAGTTTGCTTTATCTAATGGATGAAACTTTTCAACAGTGGCGAAAGCACCATATAACACGATTCCTACCGGCTTCCCTTCGAAGGTTCGCATCAGCAACTCTACTAGGTATTGAAAAATGGCGCAGTCAATAGTAAATACTTTTGCCAAAAAATATTCTTGGTACGGTATTTAATTCACCATTAACTCAAACAACAAATACGCCTATTTTTAGCTTTGAATTACAACAACAAAAATAATGTTCTAAAATAATTCGGTGCCAAAACGTCATAATCGGAAACAAAAAAATCATACAATTGCGATCCCGTCATGACGTCACGTCAGGTCACGTGGCACCGCTTTTTATGAACGAGAAGTAGTGCAGTAAAATCGTAAAGCTATTTACGAAACGTTTATTATGTTTAACAAATTATCGACAGCTTAACAAAAACAGTGTTAAAATGGAAAGGATTCTCACGTTTTTAATAATTCAAAAAACTCTACTGTATAGCAAGCAGGTATATAACGTCTGTACTCTCGACAGTCTTCAAGCATGATGTCGCCTCACACAATTACGTATAACGAGACGCGTTTAACAATAATAAACGTCTTACAATCTACATACATCTTCAAAAGCACCTGAGACACTCACAATTTATATATAAGTGCCCACCTACTTAACTAATTTCTCATAATTAAAACGTGCACACTGGGGACCAATTTAATTTCTGAGTCCGTAGCTAAATGTACTCCATGTTGATTGGATGCCGGCGCTTCGATAGGTACCTACAGTTTTTCTGTTCCCACTGGTAATTCATTGCCTGCACGATACCTAACTTACTGAATGGGGTCAAACACGTAATTAGTTTCTCTAAAATGTTAATGGAAAAGCATTTATTTAATTGGATACGATGCAGTTTAGCACTAAAAATGTGAGCACTAATCATTCGTTGAGCTCCTTAAATTCCGAGTTGAGCTGCACGATAACTGACAAATGCGTGCATTGACTGGACAGGCCCTCTCAATCTGTGTGGTGCTTTCCTCAAAAGGCCACTTCAAATACCAATCCACATAGCCTTCACAATGATCTAACCAAGATTATGTCTGGACTTTAAAAGAGACTGTGACCTCTGAGTTTGTTTCGGCCTGTAGTCAGATAGGAAACGCCGACCACATCTAGTTTTTAAAATATGATTGACGTGTAAAAGTGTTTGTACAAACCTACTTACAGAAATAAAATCATTTATCAAACTCTGCTCCTTTTTTAAGAATTAGATTACTAAATAATTATAAATAACTAGCTGACCCGACAGACGTTGCCTTGTCCAAATTTCAATTCCCATAGAAAAAAGTACTTTCCGTTTTTTCCGAATTTGAAAATTTTCCGGGAAACTTTTAAGAACTTAATTCGAACTATTATTATGAACAACTAGCAGCGCCCCGCGGTTTCACCCGCATAAGTCTCGATCCTGTGGGAATATCGGGATAAAAAGATGTAATCCAGGTTATAAACTACCTGTGTGCCAAATTTCATCCAAATCCATTCAGTAGTTTTTGCGTGAAAGAGTAGTAACAAACATCCATCCATCCTCACAAACTTTTATAGTATAGATAGATATAGAAATAGAAGTATAGATATAAATGTATCGACATAAATAGTAGGATATAGTAGGATTTGATATATTATATTAATATACCCGGGCGATACCGGGCACGAACAGCTAGGTTCGTGCCCGGCGTCGCTCGGGTATATTTCCGACTTCTCCGGTGGATTTCCAAAATTTTCTTTCACGCAAACTTTGTCAGAAAATTACAAATACAACAAAATAAAAAACAGCCATATCGGTTGAGCCATTCTCTTGTGATGATCTTTCATACTTGCGGCAATAGATTTTTGTTTATAGATATTTTTTTTATGTCTTCAAAATAAACTAAACCTGAATTCATGGAAGCCTTATACTTTTTGTTAGTTATAAACTATTTGTGTGCCAAATCCTATTAGTGGGATAATCCTAATGATTGTAATACTATCTTGAATTTATGCAAGCTTAGTCCTCGTACTACCGGGATAAAAAGTATCCTGTTTAAGTTATAAACTATCTGTTTGCCTCATCCAAATCCTATTAGTAGACTAGCAAAACGTTATGAATTAATACTATCGTGAATTCATGCAAGCCTAGTTAGTACTTTTTGTTAGGTTACTTCTCAGAAATTGTGCACGTCTAATGATTGAAATACTACTTCGGATCTTTAATAAAAAAATATAGCCTATGTACTTCCTGATAATTTAGCTTTATATTGGTGAAAAAATTATTAAAATCAGTCCAGTAGTTTCGGAGCCTATTCGGTACAAACAAACAAAAAATCTTTCCTCCTTATAATATTAGTATAGATATAGGAAGTATCATATTCGTTTTTCACTGAAAGCTCTGCCATTAAATTCTGTTTTAATTTAAAACAGAGTATCGTATTTCTAGTGTGATATCGGTGACAAGGATTTAGGGCCTGTTTGATAGTCACGCGCGACGGCAAATCTGATACAACTTCTAGTCACTCTGATGGACATCCTGATAGTACATAATACATATTAGTTAGAAATACTTTGAAATATAGAGAATCGTCTCTATATGACTGATTCATCACAAGTCCGGACAAACAGAGGTCCTCTAAAAACAATATTTAACCGAACATAATTTTTATAAACAAAAGCTATTTTTATTTCGCTGCTCGTTGAAATAACTTGCCGAGATGAAGGAATATCCAGATTCATATTAGCTGCTAGAACGAGGCACCCTCACCGAAATATGTCAACCGCTCAGTATTCTTGGAACGAACCGACTATCTTTCCGAGGACTTCATGACATAAACGGATACATTAACAACAAAATGAGATGAACCAGTGCAACTTTATACCTATACGTGAAATAGAGGGACAGTCTCAACATTTATCTGCAGCTGTTCCATAAAACAGAGCTACGAATGACAATGTAGAATGTACATGCATATATACTGTGTCGGTAGGTACGTATGACCACAAGCAGTCAACACCCAAAGTGTTTCTTCAAGCATAGCATTCTCTAGATCACGTCCAAAATTGGATGACAATCAAAAAGCTACGCACTTAACCCGACTCCGGGGCGAGTAGACCAAATCAATAGAACACACGTGTCACCGAAGTTGGCACGTAAATTAGAGAGCGACCGATTTTGTTGAGACGCACCAACATTGCCACATACACTCACCAGTTAATGTCCTCCGCACTTTGCGATGAGAAACGAGCACACTAATGGTTTGTTGTCGGAGTCTTCGGGCTACAGTACTGTTTACATTCCTAACAAAGTTGAAAACGTGAACTTAATATGATATCTTACGTTGTGAAGCGAGCACTCGCCAACTTCTCGACACATTTCCTCTGTTTCACATCAACGAAGTTGTGTTTCGTTTTCAAACTCCACATATACGTATAGAATTTTAAAGTTTCGCGGACGGACAAACGTATGGCGAGTTGTAATAAGAACGAATGGTGGCCACGTAAAAGGTTACCTACGGTGAGAAGATACTTGAGTAAAGAATAGCCTCACCTGTTGTGTTGAGAGCTACAATAACGCTCTCCAACTACTTACAACTTCTATATTTATTGTCTTTATTGTGGAGCGTAAATGTTTAAATATTGTATTTTTGCTCTGAATATTCTTTACGGGAACCAGGACGGTTGGTTATAATATGTTGTGAAATTATGTTATTTTTATCCGCTCATCTAAAAATAAATCTATCTATCATTATTTATATTTCCAAGCATGTTACGTGTCACTTTCTTTTTAAATTGAAATGACATTTTAACTATAATTTATGACGAATTTAAAGTATTCTTATTTGCTTTTTAATTTTTAATTTGATTTTTTAATTTTGATGTTAATCTTATTTTTATTTAATTTTACATTATTTTATTTCAATTCTATTTTAATTTTATTTATAAATGTGTATGCCTATTCTAATAATAATATGAGTATGTTACTCGAAATAAATGATTTGAATTATATTTTTTTATTCCTCAAATTTTCGTAATTGCACCTACCACTGTTTGCCTCCCAGGCAGCACACAAGTCAGATAACTGACCAACAATTTAACCTTATGCAGAGTTAAGCTTAATTATATATGTATAGAAGCTGTGTGTATTACGAAGTTCTGTATTAAAGTTTTTTTTTTTTGCTATAATAATGCTATTAGCTGAGTTAGTTTTGTAATTTGCGGATTTAATTTCTTAAAACTGAATAATCATCATAAAAAGACCTGTTACTCAAGAGTTTGTGTAACCTTTTGTATAATATGGGTTTAAAACTCCATTATCAAGCATGATGCTGGAGAAGTTATATTCTGTTCTCTTTTAGCTGTATTACACACCACATCTTGACAGTTATTCAGCTGCTGTATAAAATAGGCGTTATTTCTGTTATGAAGCATATAGTGACTTAACAGAAATTAAGATAGCTGTTATAACTACTTTATGCCGCTTTGAGCACGAAATTACCGTCATTTGCAGCTAACTGTGGTTAAAGCAATAGTAACAGATTCTTATGCAGAAATTTGCTGGGTATTCACGAAAAGTAGACATTTTTTAAGCTAGAAGAACTGTTCTGGAATGTTAGTCAGCATTTAAGCGGCTAACTGCGCTTTGTTTTGTAGTGGTTATGTGAAAATGCCTCCTTACAATTTTTAAAAAAAAAGTACTCCCCATTCATGGAAAAATAGAAAAAGAACAGGGGGCCTACCACCAGCTCAAAAGCAGTATTATTTTAATATTACTTCAGTGGGAGAAAGATATGGAGCTATACACTGATGTAATATTAAAATAATATTGCTTTATGAGCTGGTGGTAGGCCCCCAGGAGGCATACGAAGAAAGTGCTTGCTTTGATAAGAGCTAAAAAGTACAAATAATATACCTATACTGTGGGTTTTCATTACTATAATTATAATTGAATCCTGTTTGATTTACAGTACGAATGTGTGTGATTATAGAACAGTTATCGAAAAATGTTGAGTGCAGACCACTTTTAACCAGAGCACAACTTAATAAGTGGACACATAAGGTCTGTTATATAGATATAAGACGATAAGCCGCTGTACAATCAGATTTTATTCAGAATGAGCGTTGCCATATCGAATAACATAACCTATTATAATGATGTGGAATTTTATACTCAAATACTCAAGTTTAATAACGAAATCTGTATAATATTCTTATAAAAGTATTACCAGGTTATTTTTGAACCCTTAAACTGCATAAAATATAAAAAAATATTTCACACGTAAAAACATATCAATAGACGAAATGTTGTTTATTTCTCCAAAACCCGGCTTATCAAGTAGCGCGTGAAAATTTTACACGAAATATATACATAAATACACGGTAAAGATGCACGCGCACCAACAATTTCTTCCTCTAAACATAAATAAGGGTAAAATTTATTAACAATAGGTTATTATATTTTCAATGTCGCAGTCACGCTGTTCGGATTTGTCAATTTCAATTTAATTTGATTAACTTCTTGATAAAAATACTGAAATGAGCTAAACGCTGTGTATCATCTGAATATCTGGGCTTTGACGAACTTAACCATTAGTTCATTCATCATTCATTCATCATCTGGCTAACAGAGCTGTAATACTTGTATTAAAGAACAAAATGCTTTTATGCAGAAGATACTCAGCTTGTCGTACAATTATTCAAAACTGATTCATCTGTTACGTTGCTATTACACAGCTATTAGCAATATAATTTTGTGCCCAAATTGCTTGAATAACCTCTGACTAAGCGCTTAATCAGCTAATTACGGTAGTCTTATTCAGCGATTAGTTTCTATGACTGCTGTTAAACAAAACTTACTCAGAAGGTTTGTGCTGGCTGGGCTCTGCATCACCCAAAGGTTGACTGGTAGATAATGCTTTTGTCATTAAGTCCGCCTCTGTACATTTCTGTGCATGAAGTATTTAATAAATAAATAATAAATAAACATACTTTCAGGGTAATAAGCAAGTTACATAGCTATTAAGATAATGTTGGTCATATCGTTGGCCTGCTATCTTGGTGCTCATAAAGAATTGGTAGCGCTTACCCCTTTCCTTATGCACCACAACACAATTCATAATACACACGAAATTCCCTCCTGTATTCTTGGCCTACGTCAAATATTAAATTCCCTCTCCACTCATATTAATATTCAAACACATTTTTCTCGCTCGATGATAAAATTCTTTCTATGAAAGTCATTTGAGGTGATTGCACAAAGCCCTCAATTGTAAGGAAGCCCTTTGAATCAGATTTACACGACTTTTAATTCTAATAAAGAACTAGGAACTATTCGCTTAATTAAAAATGCCTTCCGTTTCCTATGAAATGTTTAGTTGTAGGTATGGCTTTTTTCTTTGTCATCTAAGGAGAAACCAGAGTTCAAGTGCTGAGAACAGGTCACCCCATTCCATCATATAAAATTCAGCGGCTCCAGTTTTTAGTAAAATGTGGTTACTAAAAACTCCCAACAAATACTGCTAAAAAACCTCATTACAATCCAACCTCACAATAAATCAGTAGCCGCCATGTTTAGCAGTCGTACTTGCGTAACTAGAACAATCAGGCAATTTTATTTTTATCAGTTCCCAAATTTTGTTGCCCACCGAAGCGATAAAATCTTTAAGTCGCCTCCTAGGACGCCCACGGAAACATTAAGCTCCGAATTTGTGGGAACTAAGTAAAAATACTTTTTGTTACTTAAAATCAGATTGTGTGAGACCAGTGAGCTCAAGACATTCTAATATAAAAAGAAAACACCTCCGTCCTTATGCTGTAAATCCTGGAGACAATGTAACACGATTTTTGTTCAGTCATCGCATATTTTATATTGTCATAGAAATGAAATGACATTGTTCGTTCAGATGCGGGTGTCGGTAGATCGTAAAGCGTGCGATCGAATCCGGCGCTTTTTAAACAGTCTGGTTCATCGAACGCAGCGCGACTGTGTCACGAGAAACTCTACTTAGATAACATCGCATCTAGAACAAAGAGTTTTTAGTATTAATTTGGGTATGACTGACCTTAAAGCGTTTGCGTCAAAAACCTTATTATTTTACAACTTACCTACCTATAATTATTTCTTAAAGTAGCTTTCAAGTGAGAAACACCGCTGTTAAGTGTATAGATATCAAATTAAATCAAAACAGACGAACGACAAGAAGAAACAGATAGAATCACTAGAATAAAATACGACACTGATACGAGGAAACTAATTTTATTTGTTCTTTCTGTCTACATGATATTACTTTATATTTGAGGCATCAAAACAAATTACAACAAATTTTCCCTCATATCCAATTATGAGACTTGTTCAAGTCATAATGACTATTAGCACAAACTAATTTAATGAAGGGTAACCTAATTCATTGTAGTTGGTTTACTTAAAGTTGGCACGCGCGCCATTACTTCTACTTGTCGAAACTTAAGTTAACAAGGTAAATATTGCTTCTTTAGTACTGAGACAGTTTGATCCGTGGAATTATTTCAAGACTGATTACAAGGCAAGACAGAGAAGACAAATGAATAAAGGTATATGTGCACATATTCACGAGAATACGGTTTCGAGGAATATGTACATTTTATATTAGCAGCTCGTCAACACAAATAAGGGCTCAATCCTTCATACGGAATATGATTGTATATTTATCATTCATCACCCGGAAGCCGCGCCTGACTTGCGAAAGGTCTGTACTCAATAAATACTCCGGCTTCTGCACAAATATTTTATTACGTTTGGAATATAACATTTTACTACGACTTGCGGTAAAGAGTTCCGGTTTTAAAGGGAACTAATCATGTCTCACATATCTTGAACTTGGCTGTACAAAAAGTAGTTCTTGATTTAGTGGCAAAGTTTGAATACAAAAACAGCAAGTCTCGACATTTCGACACCATTTATTTCTCACTTCGGGTCTTTTTGTCATCGATAAAGGGGCACTGAAAAAGTTGAACTCGTACATTAGTGTGTTTTCGAACGTGACCAGGAGCGAAATTCGTTTACCAAAAAATTGCTTTTTGTCGGCCTTTTACATGAGCCTATGTTTCGGTTGTTAGAAATAAAACGGTTGCGTAACTTCTGTATAATATTAGCGACCTCACATGTAAACACTTCGGCTACGTTTTTATTTTTCTGGAAGCGTTGTTGCTGTAAGGTGAAAGAAAAATCAATGTTTTAACAAAATGTAGGTCGTATTTGGAACTATAACCGCTATTTAGCACGGCTCTTACACATGTCGTGAACGAGATTAGTGCAGCTGTCTGCGCGGTCACGTAGACATCGTGTCGAGTGTCAGCGAGTGGCGATGTGTGGCGGCGCGGGGTGAGGCTCGGGCTTATGCCGCCGCACGCGCGCCTCGCCGCGAGGCGCCTCGAGACCTCGCGCCGCCGCCGAGTCTTTGCGTCTCCACTTGCCGCAAAATTCACGTGTCAATAATTTGTCATCTGCCAGGCTCGGATGAAGTTTAATCCTAAAGAGATGAATTGTTGTCAAGTTTATAGTTTCTGATGCTACATTTACCTTTAAAAGGAAGTTGTTCGTTTTTTGCAGATGCTCAACAAACTTATTATTTTTTTCAGGCTGTTTTTGTGTACGTACTTCTTAGGATTTTTTAATTTAAAGTTCTTATAATGGACTAAGTATATTTATATGGAACAATGGAGCAGATCCAGTAGGTCTCTATTTATATGATTTCAGTGGGTAAACCTAGTCCAATCTTACTTACCCTCAAAACTTTAGAACCAAACACGTAAAAACTAAAATCATTTCATACAAAAAATCTAATATAAAATCAATCTTTAAAACATTCAGTTTCAATAACGCATTCATTTTATCTATGTCGTACACGGGCGCAAAGTATTCAGCACCGCTGCAAGCTGCAACGTATCGCCTCGGGCAAATCTTCTGAACATGACGTCGTAGTCAATTGCCGCGAGCTGCTGTAAATTCATTGGCCATTTTGTGCCAAAAGCTTTTTCACCACTACAAGTACACAAACTGTCATTAATACAAAATGAATGTAATAGCACAAATTCGAGTAATAATACTGCCATTAAAATTTAACAGTGTTGAAAATTGGCGCAATCCATTATGGTAAATGACTGCCCGTGATCAAATTGTCGCAAAATGAACATCAATAGTACATTTCATCTTCGTTTTATTGCAGGCCATTCAGTGAGGGGTGTAATTTTATCTTATTACTTTACCTACGCAGTTCACTGATGCTTATTGGTTTACCTACAGTTTACCAAACATCTGTGCCGATACATACCTACAAACATTTCCGCATATAACTCCACAAATACTACACTACTACGACAGACGAGGTAATCAATTAACAGCGCATAGTAAGGTAGTATATCTCCTTTCAGGTCGGTTGCAACAGCTAGTCCAATCACATTAGGTAGATTTATCTACTTCAGATAAAATAAAGACATTGTGGAACAAATAGCAAATAGCTTCAGAAACATATTTGTGTCGGAGCTACTCTTGTATACTAGCTTTACAACGTAAGTAAAATTTTAATATTGAAGCTGCAATGTAGATGGGTAAAGTTCTGTTCATCGAAAGATGTGAGTTCTTTGTGTACACGTATACCTACTGTCTGTCACGAGAGGAAAAAGAAGAAAAGTTGACGTCCAATCTGCTGCTTACTTTCAGAAATGAGAACGTCGTCGGCCTGAAGATGCACGTAAAACTTTCCTCCTAGCTATTTGTTGTGTATTTTTTCTTTGTCGCCGAAACGAATTTTTAATACAACTCATCTGAAATTCAGATCAAACAGCGCTCATGTTATTAACTGGAAGTTAAAGTTAAGTACTTTGACTTAGGCGTCGTGTAGTGCGCGTCTTTTCAAGTTTACGAGCGCAGTTTCAGCTGCGCTATAAACTCGTCTTTACGTGTTAGTTCATAGTTTCATAACGATCTCACACAATTCACACTTTTTATGTAACTTTTTGATATGTCGTTTCAGGTCATATCAGATGAACACTTTTATTTTGGTATTTAATTTAATAAATAGGTATATCATCGTCATAAATGAAATTCTTTTATTATGACTTCATTAATATGACGACCATCAATCATAAACTCATAAGGATGTGCGTTGAATTGTTCATTGCTCGGTTTGTCTGGAAACTTTGAAGCGGAGAAAGACATCCCAACAAATTTAGGATTATTTGACTGTACGACAATGGGTATTGTCTATCTTTAAATGGGTTGGGCTCGAGCCTGGGACAATGGGCTCATTTATTCCTTCCCTTAGGCGTATACACAAACTACGGCTATAGGATTAACGGGTTGAACACAACGAAATAATTACTTTTCGTAGACTGCAATAACTCGGTATTTATTTTGTAGAGACGAAATACAAACTACTGGAAATCTGTTTTCCTGTTTCGAGTTAAGTTTAAATGGAATGGAGTAACTTGAAGCTATTATGGTTTAAAAGTGAACAGTGAAGGTGACTAGAGGTGGGGTAGTAACGTCTTCATTTCTGACAACTACCTACAAAACACTGCGATCACCTGTTAGCTGGAAGTGGCGTGTATGGTTGTACCTCTTTCAACTTCAGACCAGTGTATTGCACAATACATGCCGATACAATACATGTATGTATAGTCCATTTTATGGGTGTTCACGGGAGTTAAGTAAGTGTCACGTACCTAAAATGTTGAACAAGCACAGTGAGATGAGTCGTAAAGATTACTAAGGAGTGAGATTCGAAGCGATTGTGATCGCTCGTCTCGTAGCTCATTTTGAAGGATATAAACATTGCAGATGGCGATGTGAGAAGCGACTGATACATATCTTCAGTGGGAACTCATAAAACGCACCTCTTCAGCGCAACCCTCAGAATTTCTTCCATCATTTTGAGGAACCCTTGTCACTTCCATTACGTTTCCGACGCGGGAGGTCGTTCTGATCCGTCCGTCCTTCATTTACTGGAGTTATGGCCTTCTCATATTTCCTAAGTGGCGTGTACTTTAGACTTGACGAATTTGGAGTCTCAGCCAGATCGTACATCATTCTCTGGTGGTCTTACTTTACTAACAATTCAAACACTTGAACCGTCTGACGCAAGCGACTTGGTGAGGCTTTGCTACATGAATGAATCATGATAACATTGCGAACTCCTGCCATTCGCTCTTATGAGTCTAAGGTGGTAAATATTAGATCACGTTAAACTCCTTAAGTTAACTGTTTGTAACTAGCTAGTAGCGACCCATTTGTGTCTTTGTTCGCAAGATAAAGATAGATTTTACGGCTTTTCTACTCAACCTTTATTGACTTTCAACTTATACGCTTTGTTATATGGTGAACAAAGAAAAAAGAAAAACTTTCCAGGAGGTACACACACGTACTTACAAATACTTGTATTAAATTATTTTAGCTTAAAAATAAAATGTTGCCATCTTCACTTTAGCATTCCAAAATCACGTTGTCCAGGATGATTCTTGAACAAATTCTTAAAGTTTACTAAAATCTTACACACCTATTTATTTCTATTACAAGTATCTATTTGCACTAGTAAACAGTACACTGTCCCATAACTGTGTAGTTCTCAAAATGAGCGCACTAAAACAGTGGTATTATTAGCCACTCGAGCTCCGAGGGGCTCACAAAAGGCGAAAGTAGTAAGTTTATCCTCTCTCGTACAAGTGAGGCACAAAGACAATAATTTATAGTGAGTCACAGCGAGTACAGGCACTAAGCCGCGGCAGATTAACCGACTCAGGCCAAACCACACGCGAATTTAAACATAAAGACCTCTTTGTACTGCGCTCGAATCGCATTTATCATAACATCCAAATGGAAGCTTAATATTTACAATGCTGTTCTCTAAATACCGTGTAATATTAACAATCTGCACTCGGTGTTAATCGGTTTCTTGTTTACAATAAAACTGACTTCAACACCATTCACTTTCGGAGACATTTGTTGTGTCGATTTTTCCAAAAAGTTTTAAACAATCAAGACAGTTTAAATCATTACGAAACAACCCTAACAGGACTCAATCAAAGCTAACCTCGTAATTTGATATGGTTAAATTAGCCTTTGTAATTGAGCTCAATCATTGGATTGACTTTGATGAGCCTCCTTTCTCGCCGCCGGCGATGGACTGACAAAGCTGATCATGATATAATATTAAAATTATGTTATATTGGCCTTTGAGATAGGAACCTATTATATAAAATTTTATTAGAATAAATAAGTACAGAAAAATTAATTATTAAAAAAATATAATGTGTTTGCTACGCCGTAGCGAACTGCTACGCCGTAGCAAACTGCTACGCTGTCGTAACAAATAGCTACGCGTCGATTCTTGGACAGTGCATCGAATGAGTCTAATAATTACCTATTTTTAAAGTAAAACTTTTATTACATCGTCTCAAACTTTTTCGTCTGTGTGTTGCATGTCGCGTGACGGTCGGCCGCGGAGTAGGGATAAAGTGAAAGGCGCTCGTCAGAGCAGCCAAGGCCAATATGGCGGTGCCTATAGAAGTTTCACTTTTACTGTGGTTTCATAAAACCACACAATCCTTTTTTTGCGTATCCGATTGTGTAAGAATAGCCTTTTTGTATTTAGAAACAAAGTACAAACAGACATTAACAACCAAAAAATCGGTTCATTCTTTTTCAATACAAAAATGCAAATCCAAACGAAAGGAAAATCAAGTAATGAGTATATTGATTTTGCGTATACAAATATGAACATTGAAATACATACGTGAGAATCTCTGGCATATCCCTTTATCCTCGTAAATCTGGAACAATAACACAATCGGTATACCGGTAATACGAATTACGAAATCAATTCCATTTAGGCAGGTAATCGTCAGGGAAGCAATTTTGCGTGATGTATTGATTTGAGGTCGTCCGATTCGAACTGTGTCGATACGAAATGAAACTTACGAGTAGATACAGTTTATTGTTGGCTGACGAGGGTCGACAAGTGTGTTAAACAATTTGCCGAGTGAGTTAATTTAGAAGACGTTACGTAGAAGAATTTTGTGCGGACAATAAAACTAATTAAACTATTGCTATGTAGTGTAAAGGCGTCATTTAACAAAATACTTATTTATTATTATAAACAACTTTATTGTCTCGTTAATTAAATTCAAAATTAAGTTTAATATAATATTTCTACTGGATAAATATTCGATTTAAACAACTCACAACTTTTCACAGGAGCACCGTGATACTAAACTAACCAGACTCAAGCGTATAAATGTCGTACTCGAAAGGCTCCAATGATATCAGTTTCAACGCTATAACGATACAAAATATAGATACGGCGAACTAAAAGCGGGATAGCTTGCTGAATCCGAACGTTAATAAATAACTACGGAATGAAAAGTTATATCAGAACCACATTTCATACATAAATTACGATTTCTCGCTAAAGTTCTACTTGCACGAAACTCGTGGTTAAATATAATATATACGTACCTATGTAACTTGTCAATATGTATTCATGCTACCTCAGTAAAACACAAAGCCACTGCCGCAAAAATAGTTTAATAGATAACGAAATTACTCGATGAATACAAACCAACGACTTTATTTGCTAGTTCTTCGCTCCTTTGAAAAAGCAATGACGGTCGCTCTTTTCAATTTTTCGATTCAAATCGAAATAAGTATATAACAGGATCATGAATTAAATTTCGAAGTAAGTATCTACATTTAAGAAAATATCGAAAATCATAGAAATAGGGACCTTAAAAATTCCAAATATAAACTTGGTGGCGTGGCAGGTAACAAAGACGAAGTCGCATTAAACTACGAATAAACCTAAACAGCAAAATAATATTCAACCATAAATGTAAATAATGAATTCTAAAGCAGAACTTACTTCAGAATTCATTATTATTATTTTTGGCTTCGTTCACCTAGGACCCAAACGTTTAGCGTTAAGACTCCCGTGTATACTAAACAAAGTTAATAAAAAAACAACGACTTTTGACAGTTGTATAAATACTGTATGAAACAAAAAAAAACAAAGAAGACTAATTGATGTTCCGGTTCTATTTCAAAGCCATTTTTCGCGTCACTTGGTCGATCGAGCTTTACGAGGTGGAATGCTTTAATTGATTCTAATGGTGTTTTCACTTCATCTAGATACATTTCCGAATTCATAACCCAACAATGATTTGATGCATTCTGCATTGTATAAGCAACAAACTCTTCAAGTAGTGAGGCTACTGAATATTTGTGTAGTACACACGCAAATACTAACTTCATTGTAGAGTTGGTCGATGTTCACATTCAGCGGCACACAGTTCCTCTCGCGCGGCTACACATCCGCCTGAACACAATGCGACTTACTGCACAGTGTGCACCGGACTTTAAACTATTAGGACGAAGGTGAAGCTCGCAGAATAAATCTGAGGCACACCCTTTTAACAGACGTCTTTGTTGTCACGTGTAGAACGTGGAAATATTTTCGGAATTCTTTACACCGTCACCCGACATTACGCCGGGGTCGGAGCCTTGAGGACAATGGAGTAGTTATAACTCGCGTCATAGAGTCAGTGGACTGCGAAACAGACCCTCATTATTGCGTTATCAGTCTCTAGTGGGACCCGGCACCGCCATGCGGGTCAATCACACAATGCGGATCCCAATACAATAGTGTCTTGCCCAAAAATATTTTGAAGAAAAAATATGGTCGGAGTGAACGACGTGATATCCAATACGTGCTTTGATTGTCTTCCTTACAAATTACTGCGTTTACAAAGACAAACAACCCAAGCATACCGTTTCCGTAACAGATATTTCAGGGTTAATTTATGCCTTTACCATTGGCCGTGTTTCCTTTAATACATTTTTGTAGAGACTGGATGAATGATGTATTGTCTCGAACTAAATTAATTAACATTGTGTTAACTTATGCTGAGCCCTAATAAATAGCAGTGGTGGCCCAGTGGCAACAGCCGCGACTTACGAGTTAAAGGTTCGAACCCGACAGGCGCTTTACTTTGTGAAAATTATTTCATCACCGCTGCTCTAAAAAGGTGAAGGAAAAACACCTGAAACCGGCATGTCCCAAAAATTCAAAAACATGGGTCATCTAGCAACCCGCACTGGGCCCGTGTGGATTATGGCTCACTTCCTCTTACAGAGAGGAGGCTGATTATGCTTATGCTAACACACTTAAGCCTTGAGTTTTGAATAGCATGTATTGTAATTAGGGTTTAACAAACTTACAAGCTGCCCATCAGCTATTGTCATAGTAATTGTAGAACTAGCTACTGAATATGAGTGGAACTACTAGGTTACTAAGTACTGTCTCGATGATCTTTATCTGCCCCTCGTCATGCAAGAAGACTTTTTCTAAGCCTTATTTATTATATTAAGAGCTTTGTTTATATTAGAATATGTATGTTTAGGTTAAGGTATTTTTCTATGGGCCTGTGCCGCCTGCAATTAATGGTATTATTATTATTTCAATATCTCGGGACCTTAGGGTCCCGGTCTTTTGGAAGGCGTACAAGGGGCCAAAGCCAACTCGCAGAGGCCCCTAGACAATTTTATATGGAATGAGGAATTATTATTATTATTTTTTACGTCTTTGACATTTCTGGGGACCCTAGGGTCCCGGACCTTTGGAAGGCATACGAGGGGCCGAAGCCAACTCGCAGAGGCCCCTTAGACGTTTTTAATGAAATGAGGTACCAACCAATGATAATCCCTGTTCGCACTATGCAAGTGCAGCCAAGGACAAACCCCAGTTGGTGTAGGACTATTGTAAGATATGGAAACAAAGATATTGGACTATGGGTTTGGGTGGGTAAAGTGGACTGGTCACCTGGAACTATGGAAGGACTATGACCCCTGCCTGATCAATGTTTTATATACACACGGATAAAATGGCAGGGAGTGACTTGCACACTCAATAATGGGCCCCGAAAACGGTTGCTAGCACAAAGTGTCGTAGCGACAAGGGGGCAACATGTCCTGAGATACTTGAGGAGTGGAGAGGTATTACACGGCTTTCAGAACAATCCCAGAGCCCGGAAGATGGATAAGATCTCTACAAGCACTTACTGGAATACTTCCTTCCTCCGAGCACGTTTGCTCTTGCGAATCTCCACTCAAGCCAGCCAATTAAGGCCAGAATGAGGTGGAAGCTCCGTTCCTCGTCAGTGTTCACTCCAGCCGGCCAATAAAGGCAAGCCAGAGGTGAGGAACAAGACTTCTCCCGGGAGATAGGGTCCGTGGGGTCGCTATTGCCCAACAGCTCGCCACATGCTGCCCTGCGGGTTTTTGTATCTCTCTTGGTCTGGCTCCTCATCCCAGACCCGTTCCGACAAAGAAAACTACTGGCACAGACCTAAATTTCGGAGCGCGTAAGCCCCACCACGACGTCAACGTAGAGATACAGCGGTGGGGTTATTATTATTAAACGAGTCTGCATTTCAAACTGCCCCAGAGCGTTTTCCTATTTAACCTAATCGTGTCTTCGTAAAAAATGGGATCACTAGTAGAGCAATCACTGGTTTTCAAACTCACAATGTTTTATTATCTAACCGATAGCCGAGCTACTAGTAGATAGGTACTTTAATAGAACATGAACAACAATTAGAACATCTATTTCTGAGTATTTCTTTTTATTAATAATATAACAAATCACGTAATATTTCAACTTACCTTCTACTAATGACTGGGACCGATATCTTGAGATTAATGGTAATCTAGTAACGTTTCAACGTAATACGTAACCCAGATTATACGTAAACGTGACTGTGCCAGACAATACCTTCGATAAACCCATTAGTTACATCATTATTTCAGTTCATCGTTAATTCTATTTGTTGAGGGTTCAAGTTTTGGTAATAGCTTGTAATAAAATTAAAAATAATCTTGTTTGTTGAGCTTGTTAGGAGTCATTTGCAATTGTATTTGTTGGAAAGTTTTCGATCTCGCTAATTTTATCGAAAAGGAAAAGGTCTTTTGTTGTTCTTTTGTTTCTCTTTGCCTGCTCCAGTGATCATTGAAGATACTGCTTGTTGGATGATGTTGCTGATGAAATTCGCTGCTCCTCATTATCATTTATTTTTATTTTTATCAACTTATATTTTTTACCTTTACAGGATTACCTAATGCGATAAATACGCTTATCCTAACTTAATATAATTATACTAACATCTATAACTAATTACAAACATTGCATTCCTTGTGAATTCACTCAGAGAACAACAGAATAAGTCCGTCTCACTCGCTATGAGGAGCGTGTGGGGTGTATGCGTCAGGTGCGCCTCACTTGAAAAGGTTGGTCCGAGCGCGTGGCTCCACTATCAGTGGCGGCTGCCGTCGTCACCACACATACCTGTCCGGAACGCACAGACTCACCTGCCCTAAAATAACTGCATTATGCACCTTCCCTCTCAGTAACTTAAATATATACGAAGTGAGTGTAAGATCCCTCCTCACCCTTAGCTCATTGTATCCTACCATACCTAAAATAAATAAGGTTGGATACATTAACGGATAAAATGGATAGACCCTGTAATACCGCTTAAATAATAATTATGTTATTATTATAATCGTATTTCTATCGTATTGTAGGTACCGTAAAATGTTAACTACTCGCCACCTATTAAAAGGAAACTAAAATATATCTGAGGAGCTGTGTGTGCGCTGTACGCCTTTGCCTAGCCCTTCAGGTAATACAGGCGTGGTTTTTATGTAATGTTCACTGCTGAACATTAACCTTCTTACGACCTTTATAGGACGTTATTGACATCTGCTGCCCGTCTTCTTAATAAATAGTCGTTGTTTAGGTCTCTTTAACAGCAGACAGGTTGGGGTCTATTCTCTAATGAAAACTTGAGAACCACATGTAGGTAGTAAACTTTAACTTTACAAGCCATTATAAATAGCGACCGCCACTTTATTACAAGTAACAAGGGTATTATTTTCATATAACTAGTGTGGGTACATGAATAATTTAATAAATGGAAGAAGCAAAATAAATGACGTTGTAAAATGCCGTATTATCTCGGTCCACCGAACGAGGGACGTTCCCGTTGTGTGGCGAGTGTGCGTATAAGCTATGACGTCACTGTATGAGACATCATTACATGCTATTGAACAGCAGTTGTACTGAAGATATTGATTATAAAAAACAACAAATTATATAAATCTTATAAATTGAAGTCCCTTTTCGTGCCTGTCTGTGTGACCACGTTGTTTTTTTGAACTGCGCAACGGATTTCGTTGCGGTATTCACCAGCATTTATATGAAACATACATTTAATAAAGAAATGTCCATATTTCGTCAAGTCGTAAAAACCGTGCGACCGACTCAGGGGCGGGTCGCTAGAAGGTATATTGTAAAACTGAAATCAAAGGTAGGTATAATAGGTTTTAACTTTCATTTAATTATTTTAAAAAAACCGGCCGAGTGTGTGTCGGATCATGCACAATGAAGGGTTCCGTAATTAGGATAAATTTATTCCAAAAACAAACTCAACATTGTAGTCGAAAAACAGTCATCGATACATCGTCATCATCATCAGCCTATAAATGTTCCCACTGCTGGAACACAGGCCTCCTCTCTGTGAGAGGAAGTGGGCCGTAATCCACCACGCCGCCGCCGGCCCAGTGCGGGTTGGTAGATGTCACATGTCTTCGAATTTTCGGTTCTAGGACATGCCGGTTTCCTCACCATATTTTCCTTCACCGTTTTGAGAGCAGTGGTGATGACATAATTTACACAAAGTAAAGCGCATGTCTGGGTTCGAACTTACGACCTATATATAACTTGTAAGTCGCAGCCGTTACCACTGGGCCACCACTGCTCCATGATATACGTCACGGTTAATTCTCCATCTGAAAATGTAAGTTATATAGCAAAAAAAGAGTTTTTTGTGATAAAACTACAAATCAATGTTTTTCGGACTTTTTCCTTTAATTGTGCAGAGAGACCTTACTTCTTGCCAAATTTCAAGTTCAAATTTCAGTTGAAGGTCAACGGGAAGTACCCTATAAGGTCTTGATTTATTTGCGAGTATTAAAATATGTCGCATAAATGGCTGTATTTGTTATGGCGTTGACTTAGAAGCTTGATTTTTATACAGCTTCAAGGGACCTAAGTATTTGATATTAATTTCAACTTGATACCTCCACGCGCTCCTGAGAAAAAGGGTCCTGATAGACTGACAGACAGACTGATAGACGGACACCGAATTCGAAGTGATTCTTTAAGGATTCCGTTTTTTCCATTTGATGTACGGAACCCTAAAAAACATTAAACTCACGCGAGCCTATGACGATAACTCTCAGAACGGCTTTTGTTCTTATAGAAACTAGATTACAGATTGGCTAAAACTTCATTTCTAGCTCTTGGCATTTTACTTTTAAAACCGTTTACATGTTTATGTTTTGTTTTCGGCGCGTTTTATAGATAAAAACTTAACTTGCCTTTTATAAAACACTGTTTTTGTTAAAGTTAAATCAACTCCAAGAACATCATTCTAAGAATTGACACAACATTAAATTGCGCAAATTTTACTTACCTTCAACATTGTATAATTCAATATCTTGTTCCAACTAAGGAGAGCGTCTGCATAGTCATGCACCTCCAGCTCCTACACTAATATTATAATTACATATTGAAGGTACTTAAGAGCTCGCGATCCTTTATTACGGAACCTCATTTACTTTTCAACCAAGAATATTATAAATAAATTGAATACCTGCATCACTGACTGAATAGTTCGATACTGGCAGGATAATCCAGGAATTAATGAAACTCTACAGAAATATGCAGCTCTATGCTATTGGAATTACGAGTATATTTCAATGGTCAGTAGGCAGTACGTCAGTGGTATCAAAACCAGTATAAGCTAGCCTCTTATTCTATTGAAACTGCGTACTACGCTAGGCCAGCTCAAGGTCCAAGTGTACCATCGACGTGCGGTCGACTGTTCAATAATCCTATCCTATACTATTAAATGAACATTATTTGTAAATATATTTGTTTGTATACCTATAAATTTGTACTCACGTTCTCGAAAACGGCTCCAACGATTTCGATGAAAGTTGCAATATAGGGGTTTACGGGGCAAAAATCGATCTAGCTAGGTCTCGTATCTGTTTTTTTCCTTTTTTTTTTCCCCGAGCAGAGCTCGGTCGCCCAAAGTTTAGAACAAGATAATGAATAATGACATGACAATAATGACATTAGAATAATGATCATGGCAGTATGGAATTAGTAAGTACTATAGATGGATTTGTATACTATTAAATGAGCATTCTCTATTTTCACCAGAGCAGAGCTCGGTCGCCCAGGTACTGATGAAATTAAACTCAATAAGGCATTTACGATTTTTGATATCCTCCTCATCGTTGAATTTGCCAGTACTTAAAAGGACATATTAAAATGTAGTATATTTTGTGACAGAAGACCGAGTGTTATGATTTCTAAACCTAAAGCGAGGTTTTAATCCAAACAATATAAAATTACCTATAACACTGTTATTTGAAAATATTGTAAAAGCCAATTATTTTTAATAGAGTAACCGTGGAGTTTCTTGCCGGCTCTTCTCCATAGGAAACGACCAATTGGAACCGTGCATCTAGCTTCTGACGTTTCATAAATGCCCATGTAGGTTTATGTGAAATAAAATATTTTAATTTTGAAACTTGCAGAATTTTACCGACTTACAACGTTCAGTTCCTTAATTCTCATTCCTATACAATCTAGCTCTTGGAACTCCATTGTACCAAGAACTTCGAGTTATATTGTAAGTTCGCCCACCTTCATAACGGACAAAACAAGCAACTTTCAATGAAGATTAAACGTTGGTCGAGTACCTCCTCAGTTTTCCTACAACTTCCACTGATATCACTTGGAGAATAAAAACTTCTTGAAACAAGAAGTAGTGGGAGATACACTGCCTAAGATAAATAAATACAAGTCACTCCTGTGTTTCTAGGAGAATAAGTTTATAAATGTCATAAGTTGGAAAACAATACGATGACCTACCTGATGAAAAATGGTTACCTTTGAAAAATACCTGCAACTAAGTGTTATCGAATGATGCGTAGGGAAACTTGAAGACAAAGGCGAAATGTCTCACGAATATATAAAATTCATCGATGTCCCTTGTTCTAAAGTATTAGCATCCTATGAAAAAAAAAAAAATGAAAAATGTTTATATCCCAAAACAGTTACATGGATTATAAATGAGACATCCCCAGTAAGTAATTGATAATCTCGCTCTTTCCCTTAATTATTAACAATATTGAGACGATTGTTTACAAAAGGTGATTCAAATTAAATTTAGGAAGAAAAGATAACAGTAAATGACTTATGAACTAATTTGCAGCTGAAATGAAATGAAATGAAATTGTTTATTCTGTAAATAGGATATCGGAATCACTTTTACACGTCATATAAAAAAATATTAAAAATAAGCTAGATGAGTTCGGCTTTTCCTATCTGACTTTTCTAACTGTAGTTGTATGCCATATTTATGTTGTATTTTTAAAACAGTGTTTGTGTTGTTGTTGTGTGTGTTTGTGTGTGTGTGTTTATGTGTTTCTATGTGTGAATGTGCATGTCTTCTTTGAAGTGCCGATGTGTTCGAAGCGCAATTTATAAATTAAACTCGGTGAGTCTCCCTTCATTTCCCTCCCATCAATAATGTAAGAATACATTATTAATAAGAAAGCTTGCTCAGTTTCCTCGTATGTTAAGGTTTTAAGCCACTCGGTTATTACCTTTTTGCAAACGTGTGAGGCCTCATGGTGAAACCTTAATTTTACGTTCAATTTGTTATAAATGTAGGCTGATTGGGTTGCATACTGACGCCGTGCAAAAGTGGTTCGGACCCTTTGGGACTAAGCTACTACATCCTTTCGTCTTTTCCCCTGCCTGTCTTGGTTAAATGGTATCGATTTTTGCAAATATAGGGTCGTAACTAAGAAATATAGTTTTCTTACTGAAAGTAAGCCACTGATTCTATATAGATCGAGTGTGGGGTATCTGTATGGTTTATAGTACATAATTTTAATAAGTGACCTTTGGGCTCTTTCTAACTCAAGAAATTTAGTTTTAGTGGCTCCTCCCCAGACTGGTAAACAGTACGTAATAACTGATTGCGTGAGCGCATCCCATGGGGTACATATTGCAAAGCGAAATCAGTAAAGCTTGTCGGTGGTTAAGTGGATCTTCAAGACACCACCACTTTATTTTTTGGTAGCAATAAAATTCGTATGAATCTAGCTCTTGAGTTTAGTACTCTCCTTTTTCTCCCGGCGATGGCAGAATATATGTAGTAACAGATCTAGCAATTAGTTCAAACAAATTAGACCGGCCTCTGTCTGTGTAAGTAAACCAAACCATAAAAAAGTTTTCGATCTAACGAAAAAAATCAAACAGCGCGCCTCCTATCTACTAAAATAATAGCTATTAAAACACCGTTTTTTATTCCTACAATCTTCGTACAAAATGTTTAGATATGTACCCCAGTTTTAGATGGTATGGAACTAAATGAATATAATAATTTAATAATAACATAGAAACAGAAAGGCTAGAACCTTTCAGGTATCCAATTATTAGGTAACTAGCTGGAAACATAAATCTAATTCTTTTACCTATTGTTCTTTTTGTATCACTAGAATAACTCAATGAGATTTTAGTAAAGTAGACCATGTTAGAGAAGCCAACATGTAGGTAGGTATTTAAATTAATAATTACAATAATTAGCAACTTAAGCAGCATAATAAGCAGCTTAGTATTATATTGCTGACACTCTAGCGCTTATTTACGACAGGCGCTATTTTAATACGGCTGTCAAAATCTGCTGCCATACTATTTCAAAGTTGATGACAAAACATTGGTTACGCAGCAAAATCATAAAATTAACGTTGTTCATAACAAATATCACATACGCACGCCCTAAAGTATTAAAACGCTGGTTTTAGTGCATTTAGTCTCGGGAAGATGAGCTCTCAGGGTCAACCGTATTGCGGTTAATGTTGACCATAAAACATTCCCGCAGTTAGGCGGTGTGCACCCCGCCCTTGTGATCCCCGCTGATGTATTTACGTACCACGAATTATATGGAAGCTTGTTTACATTTTAATGAAAGGCGTGGGCTTGTAAATTCTCTGTTTATGCTCGCACTCGCACCGGATCCCACAATTCTCGACGAGACTCGTACTCAGTGTTAAAGTTACGTCATGTAGGTATGTCTCCGTAATTTAATACAATATAAACTCAAGGTATTTATTGACTAACATAAACACAAACGACGCACCTACTCCCATAACGTAATTATTGGAAACACTTCCGCACAAACACAACGGAAGCCAAGCGACGCGGTGTTAAGCTCTTATTATAATTTCCCCGAAAACGGAAGTAATATACGAAATGTCGAGTTCCGTTACCTTTTATCAGGATTTTCTTTCGAAATCCCTCAGGAAGATCAAAAAGAGGTGACATTACCGATAAATGTCGGCTTCATTTCACAATAACGCCTACACTAATCTGAATACTGTGCTATAGCTACGTTAACTATACGATATAACAAAAAGGCACTTTCCGTAATGCAGAAACTTGCTATTAGAGAACTTCGTAAGAATAAGATTTAAATGGAAGCCTGAGAATAAAGGGTGTTCTTAAATCACTAAGATTAATTTTCTGCGCACATAATTTATATCAGCAAACCAGGACGCGGGTCGACGAGACCATGAGGCAATTTACAAACTCGAAAATCGCGGAAGTTCGTTAATTATTCGGCGAGAGCGGGCTCGGCGCGCCGGGACTCACGGTTATTGACAATTAAGACAAGGCCCGACCGCTTCACGCGCCTTATTGCTCTGCTTGCGGTCGACTCGCCCACTCGCCCGCTCGCCCGCTGTACCCGACCAGATCCCAGATATTTACTATTCAATAAACTGCACCTATAAAGTATAAGGATTTAGAGAGGTCACACCAATATACCCTGCTTTACATCCATTCAGAATATTAACGATCATTATTACACCGAATTGGTATCGTGTAATCTTGTTCAACTTCAAACTAGCACTTCTTATACCCCAAAATATGACGTTTACCTAAGGCCACAGTTTTAGAAAGTAACTTCAAAGTTTCCTGGAGATAGTAATCTGTCGCTGCTGATAAATCTTTAATCTAGGCGAAAACTTGCTCTCTGGTGCTTTCCAATCCGATTTTGCAGGGTGTCGGTTGGTATAGGTTTATTTTCTTCATCGATAAATCAGTTTTTAGGGTTCTGTACCTCAAAACGTAAAAAACGGAACCCTTATAAGATCACTCTCTTGTCCGTCTGTCCGTGTGTCACCACCGATTTTCTCAGGAACGGGTGGACCTAGCATGTTGAAATTTATACCAGATACTGAGGTCTATAGTTGCTATTAGGTATATAAAAATCAAGGTCCTGAGTCAACACGATAAAAAGATATGGGCAAATTTAGATTTTCGCGAAAACTTTTAAGTACCAAAATTTACCTTAATTTTCAACTTTTTATTTTTCAGAATTTTTTCTTTACTTGTACTGTAAGACCTTGCTTTTAACCAAAATTGACAATTCTAGGTCCACTGGAAGTACCCTATAGGTTTTGGGTCGAAAACCTATATGGAAGTTCCCGTTGACCTAGAATCACGAAATTTGACCAAAAACAAGGTCTTACAGCACAAATAAAGGGCAAATTCCGAAAAATAAAAAAGTTGAAAATTAAGGTAAATTTTAGCACTATATCTTTTTACCAATAAAAATGATACAAATTTTATTATGGCGGAATAATGGGCGGTGCGCGAGTCCGACTCGCTCTTGACCGGTTTTCATCATAAAGATTTGATGTACCTAAGCTGGTTTTATATCCATTGCAATTCAAATGTGTGTGTTTTTTTTTATCTGGAACCATGGAACCAATATATAGTTACTTATACCATAAGTAACTATTTATTTTAATTATTTATTTATTTAAACTTTTCACATTCAAACCTTGTACCTTACAAAGGCGAACTTAATTATGGTATTTTACGTCGTACATTTGTATTTAAATAGATTAACAATATCTGCCTAGCCTTTTCCCAACTATGTTGGGGTCGGCTCCAGTCTAACCGGATGCAGCAGAATATCAGTATTTTACATGGAGACTGCCTA
Source organism: Agrochola lychnidis (assembly GCA_963680765.1). Taxonomy (NCBI): domain Eukaryota; kingdom Metazoa; phylum Arthropoda; class Insecta; order Lepidoptera; family Noctuidae; genus Agrochola; species Agrochola lychnidis. Next base: position 14,963,954 of record OY796858.1, read on the forward strand.
TCTGACCTCCACAACCCAGTTATGTACTGGGTAACACGATACCCCTTGGTAAGCCTGGTTGTCAGACTTTCGGGCTTCTGACGACCCGTAACGACTGTCACAGATCTACAAATGACAGCCGGGACCAACGGCTTAACGTGCTTTCCGAGGCACGGAGGAGTCTCGGTATATCAAGATGGTCACCCATCCACGGACCAACCCCGGCAAGCATAGCTTAACCTGTTGGATCGACCCGTGTGGCTGTTATTACTTAGACACGAGCTAATAATATAATTAATATCATATCATTGAGATTTTAAATTAAATAGTTTCTACACACGCAAAAAGCATGTGTGAGCTACCCATTGCGTCATCTATGCATAACCTACCCATAGCTTATAGGTGTAGTAAACCGTTGAGTCCCACTGTAAGTAAGGGAAACAGGAAACGGGTTAGGGGCATGCGGTAAACCAGTAAACCAAAAGACTCAACCTTCTAACGCTATACGTCGCAAAGATGTATACATATAAACCCCTTGTCGTAGGAATATTGATATACTTACCTATCTACATTCTACATTAGCTATATTATCTAGGAAGTTTCTCCACAAATATTTAGAATTTAGTTACGACGTGTCGATCGTAGCTCGACGGAAAAACACAAATATTAGAGCAGAGATATGCTACAAACGCACAAGACACGTAAGTTCAATGTAAACAAGTAGCGCGGCTCCGAGGATCCCTCTCAAAGTAGGCCATGTATCGTATTATGGGTGGCTCCACTCTGTATTCATAGCGAATCTGGGACAGCGAGCAAGCCAAAATGGCGAATATAAAAATGAGTTAAGTGATAGTAAACGACGCTCTGCCCCGGGATCCGATATTATAACTTCGGTGTCTAATAGATTCTAAAAAGAAACTTAAGACGACCATATTAAGTCCTACCATAAAAGTTCACAAACTTCTGTTACTTATTAGTGGACAAGTTCGGGAAAATGTTATTAATCTTGTTTATTAGATACATTCGCATGTATATTAATCGTAATGTTTTGCTTCGTCAACTGTTACTAAATAAACAACATCGTTTACATCGCTGCGGTATTCGCATTTGAAATGGTAATTATTCCTGGCGTAGATTAAAAGAATATGTTACAATTCAAAATGATAGGACTGTTCTTAGCAGTTTCAACATTCATGTACATAATTATCATTCATATGCATACATTTCCCGTTGGAAACGAGAAGCCGCGCTTCAAAGTACTATTTTAAGTATGCAGCAATAAAATAAAATAAGTAGGAGACAATTTCGTAGGGAAGAAGCTTAAATCAAATAGAAATGGAAGGCACAAGACGGGAGTTTATTACACAATTGACAAGTGAAATCGACGCCCATAAAATGTTACAACGACGACCGTAAAGATGTGTTTCAAGTTAAGCTAAAACTCTGTAATGCCGAACGCATTTAAGATGAAAGTAGCGAAAATACAAAGTCTACTTTTTATGCACTGAACGCGATAGTTGCCTCCCTAAAGTGGAGTCACATTAAATTACCGAGTTTACGACTAGACTTTATTAATAAATAGGTAGGATCTTAAAGTCCCTAAATGTAACGCTGTTCTTAAGAAAATTAAAATGCTTAATTTGAACTTTATACGAAGTTTTTAGAAGAGTATGAATAATTTACCCTCGTTTGAGAAAACCAATCTAGTATTCCGAACTCTTTTAATCATATTTTTTATTCATAATCCCTACATCATCTACAAGAGTTTCAGTTCGGTGGTTACCGAAGGCTTCCATTTATTGAAAAAGGTTCCAAGAACCCGAGCCCACGCATTTGTTCGCATTATCTTCGTGTCCAAATGACGGTGAACGATACAAAAAATGACACTTTGATATGAAAACGCTTCAATAGAGCGGCTGTTTATTGGAAAACAAAATAGAAGAGTTTCTATTTCAAAAATAGTCGCAGTTAGCGATCATCGATACCGATGTAGGTATCGATATGATATTAACGTAACTTTGACCTCAATATATGTGTGAGAATGTCAAAATAAAACTTCTTTTATAAATCCTTATCCTTAAGAAAGGCGTCACTTATATAATAAAAAAACATGTGTGCAATTCACACGTGGTAGAAGTGAAACTTTCACAAATTTTCCTATCTCATTTTCTCCCACGTTAAATCTTATGATGTGTCTGTCTCTTTTTACTGTCGCTTTTTCGTTTCATCGACTTTCAAATCACAACATGCTAAAGAAGTTTTCACTTAAAAAAATGTGAATAAATATTTTAATCAGCTAGGGGTAAACCTTGCTGATTTTTGTGCGGGCTGCGGGGCTGACTGTCTATGGACAGACAAACAAAATGACACTGCATACAGTGTGCACCATCGTCATTTTGTGGATGCACATTGACAGTACTAAGATATACTTACTCAACATGACGCGAAGACTTTAGTATACAATTGGGTAATTTAATTTATATTGCTACTTTATTTGAACAGCCAAATAACTTCATGAAAGTAAAAAACCACGCCCAGCAAAAAGATTGATGTAGACTTGATGAAGCCAGATAGCTGAGTCACAGTCGCCATTTATTAAGGCAGGGATGGGTAGTATTACCTACACGTAATTATGTGCCCTGCTTACGTACCTACGTGGTCGGATTATCTGGGGAGGAGACCCGATTATTTTGTCTTGAAAATGTGTAGATTAGATTGCCCGATCCGTGAATACGTATTGTACGTGGTTTGGACACGTGAACGCTAGGGCCCTAATAATACCTTCCAAGGTTTGATGATGGCATTTATTTGTATGTAAAGTAATTAATATATTACTAAAGTTTATAGATAAATGGTCTCTTTCACATTCTTACTGCCAATAATGATTCATCATCATCATAATCAGCTTATAATGTTCCCACTGCTGGGACACATGCCTAATCTCGGTGAGAGGGAGTGGGCTATAATCTACCATGCGGGCTCAGTGCGGGTTGGTAGATGTCACATATCTTCGAATTTTTTTTGTTCTAGTACATGCCGGTTTCCTCACGATGTTTTCCTTCACCGTTTTGAGAGCAGTAGTGATTAAATTAAACACACAAAGTAAAATGCCTTCCTGGGTTCGGATCCACGATCTACAACTTGTATCTAAGTCGAAGCCGTTACCACTGGACCACCACTGCTTGCAATAATGATTATAACACAAATAATTATCCTGCTTATCCCAGTCTTGCAAATAAATTTACAAAGGGCCTCAAGCTCTGCAAGCCTGTATCTACTTTACTTAACCAATGAGAAGGAAGATTAAATTTTATATTAATTTCACTCTTTTTTATAACCCGACTGCTCCAGAAGAAGGGAATGTATGTCTGTATGTTTGTATGTATGTATGTCTATTTCTTTGGCACGCTCTGTAGCCTAAACGACTTAAAGGATTGTGGGAGTGACACAGGCTATATATAGAAAATAAAATAAGTGATAGACATAATTTTAATACTAGTAATAAAGATAAACTAAATCAACCATTTTTCAGATTATCTAAAGTACATACATCTTTTATGGGTTACTGTGTTAAATGTTACAACAAAATACCTTGTGACTTATTGCAATTAAATGAAACAAAATTTAAAACTCACATTAAAAGTACACTTTGTAAATAAGCAAATTACAAATTAGAGGATTATATCCAAGATAAGAATGCTTGGAAACATGCTGGTCCTGCTCCATAGGACAATTTAGAATCAAGACAATATCAAACTGTACTTAATACAACACAATCAGAATCTGTTTCGATTTGAAACAGATTGCTAATCCATTGCTTCATAAATTGGAAAAAAAATCTGCTCAACAACGTAAATAACGCAATGAATATTGTTGAACTGTCAAAATGAAACAAATTAGGCATAATTGTTAACGAAAATAAGTTACGCAATTAGGGTAAATTATAAAATGTATTATTTATTAATTGTTATATGACATTGATTTTACATTCTGTGATTACTTCCTCACACACTGATAGATAGATAGATAGAATATTCTTTATTATGTACACCATAAAAATTACAGACATTAATATAGAAATTTTACTACACACTGACTTATTAATTATAAAATTTTAGGAAAATCGTCTACTTTTACAATGTTTGTAAATATGTGAACACCATGTATCTATGACATAATTAAATTATCAGTCGTTGCTTCATTTTTAATTGTTTTTACATGTTGTATAGTAATTTTATTCTAGGTGCATCGTCTTTACATATAATTATTTAACTAATATACGTACCTATACAAACTATTGTAAAACATTTTAAAGGAGTAACGGTGGAGTTTCTTGCCCATTCTTCTCCATACGAAAACTACCTTTTGGAAGGGGCGACTAGAATCAATTCTATTATTTTGTAAATTTTGACTTTCAAAAGCATACATGTGCCTGTATTTGAAATAAATGATTTGACTTTGAATATTTATATATTGCATCCGCAAATACAAAAAAAGCTAGTAATGAGTCAATTCCATATATATATTTAAATAAAACTAAAAAGCTTGAAATAAAGCAAATTATTAAAAAAAAACCCGACTGCAAAAACACATAGGTACTGAAAAGTGAAAAACAAGCATTATAGTAATCTATAGAATTTTGGTATTGCAGGCGGGACAAACCAATAACCTGAAATTATGGTGTACCTAACTTTTGTTTGTCCCGCCTGCAATACCAAAATTCTGTAGATTATAATGCTTGTTTTTCTCTTTTCAGTTATGTGTTTTTGCAGTCGGATTTTTTGTTTTTTAAATAATTTGCTTTTTAAATTATTCCTTTCCGCAACTTTTAATGCATAAATTAAGCCGGTCGATAAAAAAATTGTTATGATTTCTAAAATTCTTTTCGGAAAATTTGTCCAGCGGCCGCCCCATCATTAATACTAAAATCTTAATTGAACCGACGTACCTTTCGACACGACAAAGTGGGGATTTCATTAAAAATAAATAAAAAAGGCATAAAACTTTCTCTTTTTATCTTATTGGACAGAAATTTCTGGAATTAAATTGAATGGTGTCGTGTTCATCATTAATCACGGGGGCTCTGGCTTGTTCGCGCTCCTCTCTTATGAACTTTTTCTTTTTCATAAAAAAATATATTCTTGTTTATCAGTTTTTTGTGTAAAGATTATTCTGTCCTATTTTTCTAATGAAATATACCTTTTAAAGGTTCGTTTATAAAGGACTGTGTTTTCACAGAAAACACACATGTCCCATGTTTAAAACATAAATTTCATGTGAGACCTAATAAATTATGCACTCAGCTGAACCAAACGATACTGCTATTACCCGAACACGGCGACACCAGCGGGTGGTTGTACAATGTGGATACCTACTTGTACTTATTGTACCTGTAACGTATATAAGCATACATTTTACCATTACATACGCCATTTTGAAGTTCACTTGTGTTCTTCTAAACTCAAGCTAAAATAAAATCACTAACTGTACACAAGTAGTTATAGTACCTGTCCTCAAACTTGAATATTAGAAAATCTATAGTAGTAGATATTTCGCTTTCTCGTAATTATTTTAAGACAAAGCTATCAGTAGCATAAAGCATTGAATACTATGTTTCAAAGTAACAGATTTCAAGACTGTTATTTATAGAGTAAAAATCTGCATAGCATTTTCCCAACTATGTTGAGGTCGACTTCCAGTCTAACCAGCACGCGTAGCATGACCACCGTAGAAACGAGTTTTGTCGACGGAAGAATAGACAAAATGACAGATTGTGATTGTTTATCTGTCATTTTGTCTATTCTTCCGTCGACAAAACTCGTTTCTACGGTGTTCATGCTACGCGTGCTGATGCAGCTAAATACCAGTATTTCACATAGACCGACTACCTATCTGACCTCCACAACCCAGTTATTGGGTAAGACAATACAACTTGACAAGATTGGTTTATTTATTTATTAAAGAACACCAACAGCATATACATTCAAAAATTGGATTAAAGATAATAATGATAACTAGGAAAGGTATTACTGATAATGTATACACAAATTATAGGTGTCAGACTTTTGGGCTTCTGACTACCCGTAACGACTGTCAAAGATCTATGAATGACAGCCGGAACCAACGGCTTAATGTGCTTTCCGAGGCACAGAGGGGTCTCGATATGTAATAGATCCCATCCATAAACCGACCACGGCAAGAGTAGCTTAACCGAGTAATTGATCGAAAATCGACTCGTACGGCTGTTAACTATTATTATTCAACCACCTTATCAAAACGGAAACTTAATAATGTTCTATCTAGTTTTCTATTTTGACAGTTACTTCCATTATTCATATTGTTTGCAAATTCAAAATCAACGTTCAAATATTAATATATTCAATAACATTTTGTATAACTATGCGCTATTGTCTGTTTATTTGGCTGAAACTAGAACTAAATTGAATATCCCGTATATGCAATTTCGGCAGCCGTAAATTATTATTTGGCTCTTGATGCAATTTATCATATTACAATGATATTAACTTCAAACAATGTATTATTGTGGGATTTTCGGATATTCCTACCTTTTTATTACTCACACGTGTATTACCAAAAAAGGTTAGAAGGCACTAAAGATAGCAAGCGACCAAGGCGCGCGCTTCGGGCGCCGCGTTCCGTGCTCTCAGTGAAATTGTATAGAATTGTTTGTGACGATGCATGGGAAGCGTCCGAGGCTCCGCACGGCCTCGTTCTTGTATACGATACGCAGCGCCCGGAGCGGGCGCTTACTATTTTTAGTGCCTAAGTACTAAGTAGGTACTCCTTATTCACCCTGATTTTTCCGACGACTTATTCAATACCAAAGTCATGCTCATGTTTGCCTTGACAAACTGATGACGATTTGATGGTTCAATGAGTGAAGTTCTAGGATTGTCTTGCTGTGCTTCAGGTCGTATGTTCAATGGCTGTAAAGTTTAAATTTTTATATGTTCCACACATAGCGTGATTTGCACCTATATATGTTTATAAAAACCCTGTCCGATCCGTGAGGGGTGTTGTTAAGTATCGTACTGAGAGTCTAATTATTTGGAAATTTTAAAGAAAAAGAAACAAAAATCGCTCACAACAATGGGGAATTTTCCCGGCCATTGTTTAGCGGGTGTCTACAAGTCATAACTTATGACCCCTTTTGATAATTTGCCAATTTTTTATGGATTTGGTGCTGTACAACTATATATAATATAATATACACAAAATTGACTCAGAATCAACAAAGTAACAAAAATAAATAAACATCACATAAGAAGAAAACTCCTGAACAGTAATATTACTAAACGGTGGGGTACCAGTCGTGGCCAGATCTTAAAATTGATCATTTCATGAAATGAACATCGATCGCTGGTCATATCATGATGTGGTCTGGCCAGATCATTGAATACTCAACGTTTGACGATATGACCAGTTAAACGCACGACTACTACATGGTGTGGCCAAACATTAGTGATCATATCGTAAATAGTTAGATTATCCACCGTTAGAGGCGTTGATGTCGCTTTGTTTTTGTTGTGCATCATGGCGGCGGCATACAACAAATCAAAGTAGGGTGACCACGCAAAAATAATTTAAAGACTTTTATTGGGTTTCCAAATATCATATTATGGAAACCGATCAACTTGGAAATGGCGCTCGCCGGCCGCTGCCGCGGCGTGAAATGCAACATAGCACTTTAAATTCGTTTTTAATCATTAAACGTTGATGTTTAAGCGATATGGCCTATTTTAGCTGCCCATTTCATGAAATGGTCAATTCTAAGATTGGCCACGACATACCTACAGTTTTCTATTTTAAACAACAACATAATTAATATTTTCTCCCTTCCCGAGAGAATAAAACTCCAAACAATAAAGTTTTTATTAGTTGAACACGTAAAGTCCGTGTCCCGGCTCCCGATAGATATTTTCTAATGAATAAATATTATAGAAATCTGTGATATTGTGTTGATGTACAAATTATGTCCATGATAGTATAATACATATGGATGTGTATATTATGTCGCAGTAAGATAGTTGAAGCGGGGATATAGTTTTATCGCTATATACCGTAATATAGCTATATACCGTAATATAGTTATATGAAAGCGGCTCATAACTGGCTTACTAGGAATATAACTATGATACGAGTACGATAGAACTGTGACCAACTACGCGCGAGCCGAGCGAACGAAGTGAGTTGTGCCGCGGCAGCGGCCGGCGAGGACTACGTTGAAATTAATCGCAGTAACAAAATTAGGGCACTCCGAAAGTCATGAACCGCTTTGATATAACTATATTACGGTATATAGCTATATCTCTACGGATATCGACAACGACTTCAATCATCATACTGCGACATATACATTTGTATATGTATTCTTGAGTAGCATCAACACGGGGTTCGTACAAATATTGTCAAATAGTTTACTCCGTACGATCAAATAAGTAAACCTGTTACTAAGTTCATTGTTGAAACAAGCCAACAATCACCGTTAATCTAAAAATCACCATTTTTAGGATTCGGTAGTAAACAAGGAACCCTTATATGTAGTTTCGTCATGTCCGTCTGTCTGTCTGTCTGTCTATCCGTCCGCGGTCTAGCTCCGAGACTCTTAGTACTAGAAAGCTGTAATTTGGTATGAGTATGCATATTAATTACAAAGTGGTAAAACAAAATTATGAAAAAATTGTGGACTTCCCCCACACGTAAAGTGATGATGTTTTTTTTTCTGTCCCGTGTTGTAGGGTATCACAGAAAAGCTCCTTCAAAAACATTGTGAGCATGTAAAACCATTTTTGGATTCAGTGATCCGTTTGCGAAATATTAAGCTTTAAAGTGCAAATTTTTGTTAGAGTCAAGTCCCCCCCCCCTGCTGCAGCTAAATGGTTGGTTTTGGATGTGTGACAAAAATCACAGCAGTAGTTTATATGTATAACGAAATTAAAAGGAAAACTATCACAGCTAAGTAGGCTCTACAAGTTAACGATTAATAATCGACCCATACACTCCGTATGGGAGAAAATGTTTTTCAACTACAAAATTAAGTTTTTTATTGGGATAAATTCATCCCAACTACGGAACCCTTCATTGTGCGTGGTCCGACACGCACTTGGCCGGTTTTTTTTTAGTAAATCCTAGGCCTTTATTAGTAATTCTAGCTTGGAACAAAATCTTAGAAGTTGCTGTCAAACCATTTAAGTGTTTAAAGTGAAAATGTTTTCAGCATCCCAAGAGATTTTAGGCGCTGAAAGTGCTAAGTACTTATTATTTCGGTAATATGAACTTTGACTGCCTCGTTGGTCTAGTGGTCGCAAGCGCTACTGCTGAGCATGAGGTCCTGAGTTCGATTCCCGGGTCGGGCAAAGTGTTATTGGGTTTTTCTATCTGAAATTTCTCAGTAGCAGCTCGGAGTCTGGATTTGTACCCGGTTGATGGCAATAGGCTCGCCCCCTATTACATGGGACTTAAACATAACTGACGAAATATGGGTGTACCTGCTACAGGGACACCTCTGCCAAACCCTTCGGGGAAACAAGGCGTGATGTTATGTTATGAACTTTACGCCCACATAAAGAGATGCCTATTAATAGCTGTACCTAATATCTCATTATGTTTTAAAGAGGACGCGTTAGTTTCTGCATCACTATATGCCCAGAAACCAGGCAGGGATACTCCCTGGCCAACACCTTGTGGTTGAATCAATATTCAAGGTTGGTCTCTGCTCTATCTTTTTGTTTATCATGTTAGAAATTTATTTTGTTCTACACAACCCAATCAGTATGCATATCAATCCGTTTAGGTATCAGAACAGCCACCGAACCGGTGCGGGCGTTACGACGACTTTGCTACAGCTAAATCTCGAGGACCGATTACTTGCTTGCTTAACATGTGAGCTATAAAATCACGATTCCCTCCTTCATTCTTAGATTATCGTTAAGAAATTCAGTGAGGCGTTAAGCGGTCATTTGGCTCTTCATGGCTCCTCCTGGCTTCTCATAGCCTATCGAAGGCGCATCACGTAGGGTCGTATGCCGCGATCAGTTTTCAGCGCACCTGCAGCCGCCGCTCGCATACTAATCCACAGAAATATTCATATTACGTGAGCAAATTAACATACCTTTAACTATATGCTGAATAAAAAAAATCTTTTTGTTTATTTATTTTTTCTTTTTGTTACCACAAAGGCAACAATACTAGTTCCCATTTTCATGGAAAAATTCATAAAAATTAAGTTTGTTAGTCTTTTATTCCGACTGTTCTTGCTCACCAAATTGAGATGAATCATCCTGATTCAATCAGAATCTTAATAAATGTTTTGTAATAAGGTTACTTATAATAATATTTTACGGAAAATTCACCTCTGTCAATAAAATTGTGTCTAGTCTCTGATGTAATTAAGCTAAGAAAGGATATTGTTATTAATTTATACCTTTCACAGAAAAGCTACTCTGCCTGTAGAGAACACTATCTGTGTTTTAAAGAAACCTTTTTAAAACTTTACCGAAATTCTACCTAATAACCTTTGTTATGATGATACTTGAACCGTTCCTGTAATTTGATTACGAGCTGAGAAATAAACAGGTTGTGAAGTTTTCGCGCTGTAAAAATATGGTTTTAGATAAGGGTGGTGTGGCAAAGTGTAAGTGGCTGCACGAGCGACTCTCAGTTGTTATTTTTAAATAAAACCACACAATGCTAATACAATAACTGTCCCCCGCACTTTGTAAATAGATCTCTCACAAATTCGCGAGCACATCAAAAGCGACGCGCATAAGCTGTAAAATAAAAGTGAGTGTTTGAAGAGGCGTGAATTATGTAACGCGCACAGCCGCCTCGCTGTCCTACCTGCACACAGGACTCATTTGCTCGGATGTGAGCAAATGACTCGTTATGGCCGCCTTTTTTATTCAGCCTTTCCTTAGGTAAGTTGAAATTATACAAATTAACAGGATCAAAAGAAGAAACTGACGAAATTACGTAGGTACGTATTTTATGTGTTTACTTCACTCAACGAAGTGAACATGGTCTTAAATTCTTAGCATATGTACTTACGTGAAACGTATATTACGTGAAACTCACTTTTTCCTCTCTTCAAGAAATATTGCATAGGTACCGAAAATTATTTTTGTATATGAAGTTGAAGGCCGCAGGAATCCGCTGGATGCGGAAAGCACAGAATCGGTCGAAGTGGCGGTGCTTGGAGGAGGCCTATGTCCAGCAGTGGACGTCTTTCGGCTGAAATGATTAAGATGATATGAAGTTTTGTTTCAAAATCATTGTAATGTAGGCTACTATCTACATAGGATACACAAACCAAAACTACGGAATTTATTTTATCTTACGCAATTGCTAAAGAACCTCAGGCCGTAGAACTGTTCTGGCTAGGAAGCAAAAGTCTTTAGACACTTTGGAAAGTAAAGCTTTTTTGAAATTCTAATGCGTCGCCCAGTCTTTAGAACTTTATTTCAGCTCGTTGACGGTCTTAACCGTAGTTGGAAAGCATTTCACGACTATTTTATCTTATTGTGACCGTTCCAGTGTTTTGTAAAAGTACAGCTTTAACTTGTATTTCAATTTGAAATTTAAATGTAGGTATTCATCAAATATTACTCAGAAAAAACTTGTAGGTAAAAATATCCAAAGTCAAGTGTATAATCAGAGAAATCGTTTTGTTTATGTATTTTTATCTTTTACCTCCCGGAAATACAAATAATCTTTCCCTGTGTATCGACCTACTTATATCTTTACATAATAAAGAAGGGTAAGGGTACCTTTTAAAAAAAATAATTCATTGAGACAGATTTGTAACGGAAAATATCGATTAGAAAATCATAAAAAATCAGGCGTTTACAAGTTACATTGCGATGATTGTAATGGTATTATTTACATAGGTCAAACTGGTCGTAGTTTTCAGACAAGATATAAGGAACATATTGCAGCGTACAGGAACAGTTATCCAGAAAAACCCCATTTTGCTCAACGCCTGATAGATACAGGATATTCGTTACATAATATAAGAACACTTTCGAAATTTTACACTCTCGTGATTCATGTTTCAGAATGTCAGTACTAGAGAGTTTAGAAATTGTTAAAAATAATACAGGAAACGTTACACTGTTGAACGAATTAAATACGAGTCAATCGTCATCCTTTTTTTTTTGTTTTTGAAATTTTCAAATAACTTCTCCCGCTCTGGGCGGAGCGGGAGGGCGTATCAGACTCTTACTGACTAAAACCCACCCGTGTTCCTTCAGTTGCCATGTTGCCGGGCGCCACGATATCCCTTTCGGACTTCCTCGCAACCCCGGCAGGCATCGGCCCTAGCTAGCGGACCCCGTCAGTTCTGCTGACATCTCTTTGAGGCGTGTGTGGAACACAACTCGCCGTCGATCCAGGCCTGGTCCTTATCGGACGGCGAGCTACCCATTGCTCACCGTCCGCAAGCCCGCGCCTACGGTGACCGGAAATCGCGATTCCCGACGCCCAGGGCGTCTCTTGCGGCGGTTAGGGGCGTGAGGGCGCGAAAATTTGCCTCTCCCTCACGCGTTCCGCCTCCTCCTTCGCAAGCATTACTGCTTCGCAGAAGGAGGTGACAGCCTCCCATGCCCTATCCATTAATTTTTAATTTTGTTTACTTATTGTATTTTACGTTTTCATAAGTTTCTTCTAGTTTATTACGATGTTGTTTTGTAGTGAATCCTGTGTATACCTGTAATAGGTGTACGGGCAGTTTGTCCGTACACTGAGATGTTGTATGTAGCTTGTTGATGGGTACGAATCACACGGGATGTTACAGGAAATAAAATCACTGTTTTGTGTCCGTTATTGATTGACCGATTTATTAGCAAAAACATTAAAATATATACACGTAAAGTAGGTGAGTTGTGGTGGGCGCGATAGCTTATTCAGCGAATGTAGACATGTAATCGGCGAATAAGCAAATGCTTATTACGGTAAAAACTAAACAATACATTTCCTATGGCGATGCTCGTACAATAGGCATACATATCAGTACTTTTATTATGCTATTTTAATTTTTTGTATGTACTGCTGTTGGTGTACCAAATTAATAAACAATGTCGGTTCGTGTCTGTCTGTGTGACCGCTTAGACCATCATTAAGAGTTGTTTTCACCATCATTAAGAGCATCTATTCCGAAAGGTTTATGTTTTACATAGAAATCCCAATGTGGTCACATGTCACCATTGCACCCGTGCGAAATAGGGGCAGGTCGTTAGTCTTTGTATAAATAACAAACACTGCCCTATAATATAATAATACTGACCAAATAAAGAGATTTTCCTTTCATTGAGTTTTCTTCACGAGTGGCGGAAGGGCTAAAGGAAAATACAAACTATTATTTTCTTTCCTCCGCCTATCAAATCGGAAACGATGGAAATCATCTATCAAACCTTTACGTTTCCAAAATGTATTTTTCCTTCTTATACTTCAAAGGGGTAACGTCGGGATAACAAATCTACCGATAAAACAATCTTCAGTGTTCAAAGCTCAGAAATATGATTATTTATTTAAGTCTAACCCGGCCATTGTAGAAAACCTTAGTAAACATATTTCCGTAGAATCCATTTATACTCTTTTGACAAACTATTTTAGAACTACCACGATTATTTAAAAAATGATGTGCTAAATGTGTTAAATAAAAGCATAAAATTTAACTTATGTTAACAATTGTTCAAAATAGAAATTATTCTGTGCGTAAATCGTTTAGGTTACGATCTACATTCGTATAATTCATTCGCACCCGACTGTGTAGAGAATTTTGAGAATTGGATATAACTGATATTGGAGCGAAATTCCAAGAGGGCGTGAAATAGTTCCACGAAATATAAAATACCAACCTTACCTCAGCGACCTACTTGCTTAGTTGCGTGCATGGGAGAATTTGATGCTCCGGGAATTAAATCATTAGAAATTACCCTTATCTCTAAAGTAACCCGCGCAATTAAGCTTAGGCAGAAATTGGACACAAATATCCAAGAACCCAAAACCGTTCTCGCTAATAGGGTATGAGGTAAAATTAAATCTAATTACAGTTTAGACCAAATCCGATGAAGCCTCATATTTTGTAATGAAAACGTAGTTTTTATTTTAATACATGCGCGCAGTAGGTGCATAAATAATTCATCGAAATCCCTTTCGAGGTCACAGTGTGGCTGGCAAAAATCGCTTTACGAGTGTGGGAACTCGCGGGAGGCACGGGTAGCCGGGTAGCCGGATAGCGCGATGCCGCGTTGATATAACCCGGTACAGGCGGCACCACCGCGCAAACAAATTGGATGCTTAAAATTCAATTTGAAGGTTTCGCGGTCCGCTTCATTCGCTCTCCCCGTTCGTTACAAGCTGGACTCGCTCACATATCCAAATGGAAACGCAATTATTTTACCGTAACTTGGTATGTTTAAATGTTTATCGCCGGCACACTGCTTATATAAAGGAAGTTGGCTTATTTGTAGCCGAATCAATTGAGAGATTAAAATCCTAACATAATATCTATGTGTATGTATAGGACATGTGTTTATGCGGTGTGTGCGTTAAAGATAGGTATAGGTACTTATGATAAAAGTATTTATTGTGCAGTAAATTATAGGTTTTGTCTGTGATTTAATGTACTTATAAAATTGGTAGTAAGTATGTTGAATTTTATTTTTCGCTTCATATTGAAAACTGCAACATGTTGTGTTTGTTAACGTACGGCAACACTGCTGATAAAGCCAATCTATGTATAAACCTTTAGCAGTCTAACAGTTATTAATTTATCAGTGATAATGAATAAACGCCCTCTAATTCAACTAAACTTACGTAAAGTATACGTCACCGCTCATTGTCGTGCTTAAAATCGCTGTGTTGTTATACAAACTTGAACAACAAAACAAAACTAAAGGAGCTCTTAAAATAAAGCGGGATTGTGGTAGGTACTATCCCGAGAAGAATTTGAAGTTGAAATAACTACTAGACGAAGTTTCCCTTCTTCAGATTCACGAAACTTTTCGGAATAAATTCAAGTTTCCTCAAGCTGAAAATTGATGAGTACTTCTATGAATTTAAATATTACCCGCATAATTTGAATTAGCGTAATAGCAATAAATCCATCCGCGATTTTCTAGAGGCCCTGTGTTATAAATACGACAATCCGATTGGTTTCATGACACAATAAAGTAGGTAAACATTGACAATCTTAAAAGAGATATAGGCTAGTGTTGATATCTACAAAGTTATAAGTTGATGTTCCGTCGTCTCAATGCCATCTAGAACTTTTCTAATCCTGTATTCTTCGGTAAACTTTTCCAATATTGCGAACATAACAACCTTACATGTGCGCACAAATCCGAGAACATCCAAGCAACGAAGGACTGTACGGAGTTTCCATATTAACTAATTTATTCATAAAACCTATCTAAAGCGAGTACGGATATTTTTAATCCAGGGGATAATTTATCTGTTTGAATAAGCAACAAGTGACGGTGCGTCCAGAATTAATGACCTCTGATTCCCCTCGTCATACATCTCTCTGAATAGTAGGAATGGATTTAGTTGGTTCACCGTGAATTAATCACCGTGGGTGTGTGTCGAGGCAAACTAGACCCGCTGCGATTCCAAATACACCATCTCGCTTTGTCGCAAAGTAACTGAATGAACTAAATGAATTATCACGCGGCAGTAGCTCGGGAATCAGCACTTTCATTAACTTTCTACCCTGTAGTTCTCTCGGCATTTTCATTTATTCCTAGTTCAATTTATTATTAATCCTTGTGGATTGCACGAAAGCAAGCCGCGTGGGTTTAGCTCAAAATGAAATACTTAAAACTGGAGTTTTGATATAAATTCAACTACCGGCTTATGTTTACTCAGCAGCGAATATTTCGTTTCATTCGAGAAGGCACGGCATGAGCTTAGGTAACGAAAATAATTAAAATACACTTTAAATGTCGTGCTAGTTTTACGGTTTGTTTTAATTTGAGAAAAAACACAAGAGTAATCAAATCTCTGCAATATTTGTCGGATGTTTTCATAGAAATGCAATGAATTTTTTAAATCAAAAACATTTAAATTTCAATTCTTTATTCGACACCATATTTTATGCATTCCATTAAACACCAAATTGTAACAAAATGTTGATGTTCAGCATTTAAAGAAACATTTTGAAATTATTTACTTTAACCTAGTTGTTTTTAGTATATCCAAAAAATTATACTGTAACAATAATAAACTTATCAGTAATAACAACTTAATTACACAATTCCTCTAAGGATGTTAAATTATATTTTTACATATAAATATTTGCTACATCTGCGCTGTTTCGTTTGAATAAATATTTTTATTTATCGATGTAAAACTCAATATTTTCCTAAATCGTCACAACTTACGAGTATTACGTGGGTACACTAAATTATTAAGGATGCTAATAATCGTGAGTTTTTAAAGAGCTTCTTAAAATTTTCCAAGCTCTATAACATTTTGTGTTTGAAATAAATAACTTTTTCTGCTAATAAATGCCGAATCAATAATCAAATATCTTACAAAATTCCTTGACAAATTAACTAAATATTGAATTTCAGTACATTAGCATTTATTTAAAAACAGTGCCATATACAATTATACATAGGTTAGTAAGAACCCTGTCTGGCGTTTTAAATTGACTCTTCCACTCGAAATATTTGATAAATATTTTTCTATACATAGTTTGGCACGTGGAAAAGGTTTGGCATAAGTATATTATATCAAATTTTAAATATATATTCAATAAATAATATATCAATGAGACAGATAGAAATAAATTGTATTATGTAGGTGATGCAATTTAATAAACAGTCGTACTTTACGAATAGTCAATTCCAGTTTACCTACATTTTAACTTGTTTTACATTTCATTCATAACAAACAATAATTACCTATAACTAAAACAATGTGGTAAATAAATTAGATTTATTACAGTTCACATTTTGTCACAATGTGGAAAATGGTGTAAGTATTAAATATTACTCACCGTTAGTTAATCGTCATCAATTCCTGTGAAGATAAAAATATGGACGAGTACTGGGAATTGATCTACTGTGGATTGAGATGAGAGTATAATACTGACATTTGGAAAGAATCAGCGCTTTTTTATCAATTTTCTTGAAGATGTAGTCGTCAGAGAAAATCTACTGACATTTCAGTAAGTTTCAAAAGATATCCTATTTTACGAAGATAAAGCGCGATCGCTGGTAACAGAGTAATATAAAAGAGGCGTATTTCACGCACAATGAGGGACTAATTGGTGATTTGCTGAATAGACAGCTCTGCTGATTCCATTTTTATATGACTCGAAGAAAAATATATTAGGTTTATAAAAGGAACCCTAGCGATACGAATCTTATCTTTTTATATGAACCTCTGGAGAAATACTCAATGGGGCTTATTTTGGAGGACCGAAGAGTTGTCGTCTATTACCCTGATTACCTTTTTGAGACTTGATTGGAAACAAGCGTGGACTAACATTTTAGAGCTCTCTGTGTACTCGTCCATTAAGTAATAAGTTTTCAATATTTACTTATCAAAAACTACTCAAAATCAATACACCTCAAAATCAATACACCTCACTTAAAAGTAACTTTACAAAAAATTACAACATATGCGATGTTTTTTAAACAATGTTTTATTAATAGTTATTTTACCCTACATACTTGAAACACTTCGTTTGATATAAGTATGTACAGCTAATGTCGGTTTGTTGTTAAGTCTTTTGTCACTAATTTATTGTTATATTCACATTTATTAAATACGTATATATTCACAAGAGCCTACAATTCCTTCATTCTATATCCGACAGTAGAAATAAACTATAACTGACATATTATTACCATAAAAGGCAACTTGCATGTACATAATATCTCTGTCGAGTCATATAAACAAGACAAAGATTACACAGAAGGACTCGAGCCAAGTTTGCCTTTCACAGTGAATCAGACGAGATCCCTTTCACACCATTATCATATATCCAATCATTACGTAAGTAGGCCATTAAATTGAATGTTTTAAGATATCCCAGGCAGTAAGTAATAATATTTTTTAGCCAAATGCGTTTCACATAGTGTAGCAGAGATTATCACATTCAGCTGAAAAATATTCTTGTAACACCTGGTGGTATCTATTCATGGCATAATGTGAAAACGTTCCTCCATTATGAATCACATCACATCGACGCTCACTTTACCCGTTTTTAATATTCTTACATTCTCAATCCAACGGGAAATAGAACGGAAAATGAAGACGTGGTGGCACTACGTCACAGCACTGTACCGCAGGATTCAACGGACTAGTCACACGTTTCTCGGTTCTATTTAGCGCGCATTCACTAATTATTATAATTAGATACAATTATATTTACACGTACACGAGATGAGTACATACACGGTCCTATATACAGGTTCGAACGACATCACACATCACAACTTCGTCCGCTTGTTGACCACGACCTCGGCGGCGGCGTCGAGGAACCCTCATACAGATATCTCCTGTATCTGCACGCGCTTCTTCATGATGCCGGGCGGCGCGGGCGCGGCGGGCGCGCGCAGGATGCCGCCCCCCTCCCCCTCCGCGCCCGCGTCGCCCGCACCCTCCGCACCCTCTGCGCCCTCCGCGCCGTCCGGCCCGAACTTCACCTGCGTGGAGCTGTCTACCACGCGTGGCTCGAATGTGCTGGTGCGGCCCACCGGGCCCGCGACCCCCGCGCGAGCCGGGTCCAGCTTCTGGATATCGGGCTTCTGCGTGTCGATGCACACCACGCTGCCCGCCTCGATGGCGCTGCCCACGCTCACGTCGGGCATGGAGCTTCGCGCCGCGCGGTGCTTCTCGTCGTAGCAGCTGTATTCGCCGAACGTCGGCTCACCGCAGTCCGACAACGTCCGCAGGTCGAATTTAGAGCCCGCACCGCGCGGCACATGGGCCGATTTGCACTCGAACCCGAAACCCTTGCCGTCGAACGCGCGCACTTCGTAATCGAGCTTTCCGTCATAATTGTCCGAAGACGAGGAGCTACCGGCCTCGGCGAGATCGTCTTTAGAGCGGCGTGGGTGCGAGCCACGCTGGTGGTAGATGCCGGCGAAGATGAGCACGTTGAGCAGCAGGAGGAAGCAGCCCACGGCGATGGTGACGGTGAGCGCCGCCGTGTAGGACTGATAGTGCGAGGAGGCCAGGCGGCGCAGCAGCGCGTCGTCGGGGTGCGCGGGCGGCGCGGTGGCGTTGGGGGGGCACTCGGTGGAGGGCGGCGCAGCGGGCGCGGGGCGGGGTGGCGCGGCGCGTGGCGGCACCGTGCTCCGCGCGCCGGCCCGCGCGCCGCCCTCCAGCTCCACCACGTGCGGCACGTGTGCGCGCGACAACGATTGCGCCCGCACTGCACCTGCTCCACAAAAGTGTCCATTCATCAAAAATGTTTAATTGATTTAAGAGTTGATAATGTCTCGAGTGGCCGTAGGTACATTGAATGACATACCTTCGTAGTAGTTGGCGTTGTCGTCCTGGAAGTGATGGTGTCGCATGGCGGCGTCGGGCAGGTCGGAGCCGGGCCGGTGCAGCTGCGGGATGAGCGACAGCCACAGCGACATCTTGTGTCCGCGGTAATGGCTGCGCATCTCCGGCTTGCCACCTGCGCCGGTCACCAAACAATTGAAACAAATGGACCGAACCGTAACCGCAGGGGTCACGGGGGCGACCCTAAAGTTTTAAATGACCAACTCCAAATTCCTAGAGACACAATGCTGAAATCCACACTAATTGTATTTATACGTTGTTCTGTTAACAGATGCTGATCTTCACAACTACTCGGGCTACGAAACTTTGCGAGTTCCATTTATTTTACTGTATTACTACGACATCGAGTAGTTGAGCTGTAAAGGGAAATCGGAACGGATCATAAACTAGGGATCCGTAACATATGTAGGTATTCGTATAAACTAATCAGGAAGTTTTTCGTTGGCAGTGACATAAAACATATATTCGGAGTTACTCACTGATCTCCATGTACAGTTGGTTGATAGTGTCGTAGGTGTCCCAGTACGGGGTCTGGTCGGGGCCCAGTCGAGGAGTCTCGCCCAGCATTGGACTAGGAGGTGGTGTTGCCGATGGATCATTGGGATTTCTAAAGAAAAAAATACATTGTAGTATGTTTTCGAAGTGAAATGAAATTGTATAGTACGTTTGAAAAATATGCTATTCGTTTTCTACGTCACAGCTTTTTTTTAATTTTTTAAAGATATAATACATGATTAATAATATTGCTTATTCACACGTCCGCTCTACTTGGGTGCCAGTAAAACATTTGTTGTTTTTTTTTTTTTTTGAACGACATAATAACGACAACATTATGTTTCAAAGTTGATACTTAATTAAATGTTTCACTACAGATTGTTCACGTAATTAAACCTTTATTGAAAGATCTTGTTTCGCAACAAATTCAATTTGGAATGCCTACATTACCACAACATTCTTAAGTTATCCCACTATAATAGTTTTACGTGTATTAGGTAAAGGTAAAGCTTTTACGTAGACATGTTTACTCGTTGTTTGTAGCTCAATACCGATTGATCTATAGGCACACGAGGTTAATCTGCTCACCACCCACATGAAGTTTCTTCACATATTGAGACACCTTTGTTTCTCCGAAATTGTGATGTAACCCCGGACCCGATTGTCATACGAAAATGATATACAGGATTTACGGATAATCATAAATCTTTCAGGTTATGCAGGGCACAGAATGTACAATAAACTAACAACATTTACTTCAGAAAGATACAGTATAAACATACTGAAAAAGCAAGCAAAAAAGAAAAAACCATGAAGCTGAGATACGTAAACATGTAGGTACGTTTTCAAAAGTTTAAATTACACAGAACTAGTTTTTTTAATCTTTCACTCGTGTTCGAATTTACCGTCAGTTTACATCCACTTATCGTTCATTATTTTCCGTCATACTAACCCGGATACATACTTTCTATCACAATCTGCTGGTTTTGGAGAAACTTCCTAATCCATTGATTCATAGGTTTGAAAAATTTGTCTGCTCAACAACAAATAACGCAATGAACGTAGTTGAATAGAAACGGTCAAAGTGAAAGACATTGCGATCGATTGCCATTTTATGTGTTTTACGCAATTACCCCGCCGGATTGAAATCCTATCTTCTCTTTAACCCGAGGCACGAGTCCCGCTATGGGACCCCCTCAGCTGTTGCTTAGCTGAGAGCCATCTACGTTGTTGACGTTGAATAAGAAAAGCCATCTGCGACTAGATATTCTCATGGATATTCTTCAAGGAAAAATATTATATACAAAAACGAACATAACGTACCTATATTCTTAATTTTTTTTTATTACTTTGAATGAATGAATGTTTATTTGCTAAAAATAGTGCTTAACATTTCCTTATAGTCTACATTATTAGCTAGGTTTACATTATTTAGTGAAATAAGACGCAAAGGAAGTACATTGCTTAAGAACTCCACACTAGGACGAGCCTGTCTCGTGGAAACTTTATGTATTTACTTTACAAGTGATGGTATTTTAGCCGGTTTGGGAACTACCTCTAGAAAAAAATGAACGATTGAAACTAAAAACTTTAGGCTAACGACTTACTCCAAATCGATATGATAAACCAACTTTTTTTGTTAAGCCGACTAACTTCATTACAAAATATGGTGTACAAAGTACATTACGAGTATAATTATAATAAGCGTATGTATGATATTATCCTACAAGAATGTTCTTACCCATATCTGACGAAATTAGAGATGTAATGGATGCACAGTTTGGACACTCGTTGCTCCTGCTGCGTGAAGTTTTGCTGATGATGCGTCAGGGAGATTGGCACGCCCAGGTAATATGGCAGCTCCTCGCCATGAACCGAACCTGGCCTCTGTACAAAAACAATTTTTATTATTCCATTTTTTTCTTCTATTAGTCGGAAATAAGTTAGTAGTTTATATTACCACTCATTGCGCGATCGTTGATTATAAGTTTTACTACTGGACCTTATCCAGTAGTAAAAGTTATAACCCAAAATCCGGGGTAGTTTTGCCCTCTACTCTACATTTCAGCATTACATTTTGTTAACCCAACGTATGATACAAGATCTTATACCGTTACTGTTGGAAGAGGTTTGTAATAACATTCTCAATGACTACCGCAGTTACGTAGTATAATTACCCTTAGCACTAACCGTCAAACTTGACCCCAATCTAAACCAAAAGCCCGCATAGTCCTATTAACAAGTCTAGTTCAAGTGGTGGCACTAGGGTTGTCGAAATAACAAACAGGTGTATAGACATCGTGCAATTCACCGCGCAACCGCACGTGCGTCGACACGTTTCGACAACCGCAACCCTGTCAACGGGTGCTTTAACAACTTAGTGCATGTCTTATTGCAGGATCTATAACATTTAATAAAATAGTTTTAAATAAAATGTAAGTGTAAATATAAAGTAATTTATGTCCGTTTTTCTGGATACATGTTCCGGATTGGCGCAAAAACAGCTGAACGGATTTGGTTGAAATTTGGCACACAGATAGTTTATAACCTGAATTAACACATAGGGTACTTTTAATCCCGGTAGTACGTTCCCGTGGGATATTTTCCGACATCCACGCGGCCAAAAGCTAGTTTTAGAAAATATTGATTACGATGATATATTATT
Organism: Agrochola lychnidis; assembly: GCA_963680765.1. NCBI lineage: Eukaryota > Metazoa > Arthropoda > Insecta > Lepidoptera > Noctuidae > Agrochola > Agrochola lychnidis. The sequence goes on from OY796858.1 coordinate 14,986,638, forward strand.
TTGAAAGGTGTAACTTAAACTGCAGGATAGAACGGGCCTAGTTTAAATCATGTCATAGCCTGACACTACATTCTAGTTAACGTTTAATTTATTAGAATTTTTCTATATTGTATGCTGTCTAAAGTTGACTGAATACTTTTGGTAGGCTTCCAGTCAAAAACACTTATAACAAAACTGTTAACCAAGCTTTAAAACAGAAAACTCGCTGACGTTCGCTTCAATGAAAATTTATTTAGTCCTTGTTTACTTAGAAAAGTTACTATCCAAAATATAGCTGTTTGTTTGTTCATTCAGTTAACGGAATCTATTTCAAACAGAGTTTATGGCCGACATAAACGAAGATTAACAACTTTGGAGAAGAAAAGCGCTACGCCACCATCCCAGTTGATAAGCCGTTGCCAAAATCCACGTTATGTTGAGTGTGCATGTCGCCGATATACATACTAACTGGCTAATATATCTACATGAAGTAGTTTCATAGGAATTTTTTGGACGAGGGAAATGGCAAATGTTTTCTGCACTTGGTATACTTTCTGTCAACTTTAAATAAAAAGACATGACATTTTTCAAAAAGGCATAGTTTGCAATTACGAACCAAATGTCTTCAGCAGTCGTAAATATATTATAGTATACCAGAAGCTATTAGAAAAACAGAGTGTCTGGGATCCTTTAAGAGGTATTTGTTTAAATTCCTTTTAGATAGATGTTATTACTCCATCACTGAGTTTACTACTGATAACAGAGGTATGAAGATTCCGACTTGCTAATTAGACACTTGTGATTTTATTTATTGACTAAGCATGAATGTGTTTATTTTTCTAAAATTGTATGACCTGTTTTACATAACTGACATATTATTTTAAATTGATATTTCTTTTAATGTAATTTCTTGACATGCCACCTTAAATGTAATTACTTATTTGTGTTAATTTTGTACGCCATAAATATTAGCAAAACATCATCATCTGCCTAGCCTTTTCCCAACTATGTTGGGGTCAGCTTCCAGTCTAACCGGATGCAGCTGAATACCAGTATTTTACATGGAGCGACTGCCTATCTGACCTCCACAACCTAGTGACTAGGTAACACGATACCCCTTGGTAAGACTGGTTGTCAGACCTTTTGGGCTTCTAACTACCCGTAACGACTGTCAAAGATCTACAAATAACAGCCGGGACCAACGGCTTAACGTGCTTTCCGAGGCACGGAGGGGACTTGGTATGTAAAGATGGTCACCCATCCACGGACCAACCGCGGCAAGCGTAGCTTAACCTGATCGATCGACCCGTGCAGCTGTTATTACTTAGCCACAAGCCCCAATATTAGCAAAACATAGTGCGCATATTTTAGACAATACTATCTGTAACCATACTTACCTATGTTTAACAAAATAAATGATTGATTGATTGATTGATTGATTCGTACCTACACTCATCTTGTTTGATAAAGGATTCGATGACTGCTTTAATGTATTTCTTTAGTTTAAAAGACCTGTCCTTTTGTCCTTTTGTCATTTAAACCGCGTTCAATAGCTCTGTGTCATCTTTGATAAGGAATATTAACACTGACAGCTCTTGAACGCGGTTTAAATGAGTTGATCGCGTTCAATTCCATTCGTGAAATTCGCCCTTAAATATTTAGCTTACCTGTGGATAATCCTTGTCTTGTGAGAGATGGTGGAAATGCGTGAAGTAAGTCGTGCCGCCTCTCAGCGCGTGGAGATAGCCCAGTCTGATCAGTGGCGCCGCAGTCCGTCCGTCACTTAGCACCTGCATTAAATTAATATTTGAAGAAAATGTATCAAACATTTTTGTGAAAAAACATGTTGAAAAGTACAGCACAAAAAATTGATAAAAACTTGGCAAAGCATTTCCAACATACCTACAACTTTTGATTGAATTACATGAAATGCAGATTTTTTTTTTAAAGTAGCTTTCTTGATTTTTTTTATTTAAAATACCAGTATGTCTATAATAACTTGAAGAAGATAAAAGTTGAAACGAGTACATAAAATAACAACGCACATTTTAAGTCATAAGGCATAATGTAATGCCTATTATTTGAATAAGTTTTAATCATTCAATCATAATAATATTAACGTCGTTACACAAATTTTACATTTCTTACTTTATTGCCACAACTTGAAACATAACAATGTCATCGTATTATTAAGCGTTGCAAGTATTTTCCAATAAAGCCTTTCAACACGGCCATCGTGTATTCGGCGTGCGCGGGCGTCATTAACTCCCTTTGTACGACGAAGGAGCTTTCGGTGAGGAGCGAAAACCACTTGAGGCTTAAATTGAGATCGTCTGCGATGCCGACGCCGCGCCCAGACCGCGCGCACCTCTAATGTCAAGTCAACCGACACTTATCAATTTCCAGCAGGTTCACTATCAATGATGATAATCGTGTTTTGTTCTATATTCACAGTACAAAAACAAAAGAGGAGTAGAAACCTCTTCGCTATCTATATTCAGAGTATCCCTCCTCCATTACTGCTGATACGATTCAAGCACGCCAGTGTATACGGCTAATATCACGCTGTTATTTCCATTTGTATTCACAATATTAAAATATCTTCTCAATTACATTCGTAATGACATTTCAAGTGTTTTCGTCTGTGAATGAGGCGTTTTGGGAACAAGTGCGTTTAAGTTTTGCTGTATTCCTAAATTATCCCCTTATTTTTAATAACATTAGCGTTGCTTGTAATAACGTCTCAGTTCACGAAGATAATGAAGTTCAAACCGGGCTATCCAAAGGATTAACTTGCTTCTGTTTAAATATATTATTACGGTTCCACGTGGAAGAGAATGTAGCTTCCGCGGTCAGACAAATTACGCTACTCAAACTCAAAGCTTTTATTTCAATTAAACCATTAACAGGCACTTTTGAATTGTCAAAGAGTCGGTCAGTTAGTCAGAAAATTGAAGCTAGTTGCTCATTCCAAAACGTGGATCTCTATGGAGAAGAACGAACAAGAAACTCCAAGGACACTCTTTTAAATATAGATATTACAAAATCTTCAAAATCTATCAAAAGCAATTAAAAAAATAAGCTCTGGCAAATAAGAGAAGACCAGTCTCAACTGACGGCACCCGTTCACCGCCGCCGCCGCCGTTTGCCGTACTTACATTATACCATAAACAGCACACACTTGATGTCCTGTCTTCCACAACGCGTGGTGTAAGCAACCGGAGACTCACCTCGAGCGTGGCGTCGCGCACACTCAGCGGGTTCTGCACGGGCTTGTCCCAGTCCGTATACTCGTTCTTCAAGGTCGAGTAGATCTCGTTGAGGTGGTAGTAGTACGCGTTCCGGACGAATGTGCGAAGAATGCGGTCCCGTCGGCTCTCGTTGAAGCCAAACTCCAAGTCTTGAGCGTTAAATTCCAGGTAAGATTCTGCAAGGAAGGCATTCCTCTCATTTGCATGTATTTATCATTCGCTTCGGGACCTCATTCAATTTATTCTGAAGTATATTAACGGTATGTGAATTACAACTTCAATACTTGGAACCATAAAACACTGGCTCTAAGTATATGTCGTTCTGCTATACTGCTCACATAAAGTGAGGATTGAAATAAATAGTCTAATTCATAAATTTAAATGGAGACGTAATTAAGACAGATATTAACACCGTATATTACGCCTGTTTATTTGTACGACAAGAAATACCTCGTGTACAAGTGAGGAGAAGAGAAATACAGAGGTACTTGAGACTTGACATGCTTAATGATTATAAAGGGTTAAGGTGCTGTTACTTTTTTCACAGGGAAGACTTCGTTATCCAGGTTTTACGTGATAAATCTATGGCAGTATTTATACTCTCTGAATTTTGATGAGCTGAGGAATGAAAAACATTTTGTAGTTGCAGGTTTCAAGACACTTTAGGAAATTCATGAGTCATGTGGAACGTGAAATGGCTCTTTCTAGTTTCTGTGATCAGATCACCTTCAAGATTCGATTGCTAATTATGTTGTTTTTTGTTGTAAGTGTTGTTACCGGTGGTGGTGAGTCCGAACAACAGCTCTCTGTGAGAAAAGTCAGCGAGTTCGTGTCCAGCGGCGTTGGCGACGGCCGCTGCGCCCGCGCCCAGCCGTGAGCTGTCCGTTGGAGGGGGCGCCTGACAACACATCATAATTATATTACAATATTATCAAAGAAAGTTGTAAAATACATACTAAGACCAATATCGCCTGAAGAGGGTGCATCTGAAATATTTCAGTATTTTGATTATTAATCAATATTACCTGGGGGTGGATGTACCTGCTACAGGGACACCTCTGCCCAACCCTTCGGGGAAACAAGGCGTAATGTTATGTTATGTTAATCAGTATTACTAAATCAATCATAATATGTAATTTGGCAGCTATTTGCGACGTTTTTTACAAGAATAAAATTTAGTAGTATTTTTTTTTAAGTTTTTCACAAACTTAATGATAATTCAAGAAATTCACAATTAAGATAACGAAATTTTATTTTTGTAGTTATAGGCAGTCCTACATTTATTGAAACATCTAAAATTAGAACAAGATCGAATAATAAAACATAAACTTTAAATATTCTGTCCTTCAATGTATATTCCATTAGTCTCATAAAATATTATTCTCACTAAGAAAATGGCCATACAAGCATAAATGCAAGTCGTTACAGTTAGCAACCACGGTATACAAACAGCACTTTCAATGGAGTTGCTAATTGAAACAATGCTTAACATAAAATTTAATTTTCTTTAATAAGTACGAGTCAAGAGTAAAAAGCTTTTTCTTGTGAAATAAAAAGAACTCTAAACGATACTAATACAAAGAGGAAAATAATGTTAGCGTATTTGAATGAGAAAAATAATAGGCACGCAGACGCAGTCACGACTCACGAATGGCGAAAATATTTTGTGTTGGTAGTAGTACAAATAAATACGCTGAATAATTATGTAAATACAAATAGGTATAGCAGCATATAATTACTAAATATTAGTAATTTAGTACCTAGTGTAAATAGTTGTACAATAATTATAAATACTTAAGCATTTTAATTAATATTATTAATAAAGAAAACCAATTTCGTATTAGTAATTTCCCCGAAAGTCAACTTAGAACACTAAGAAATGTGTAATAATAATAAATAACATTTCGGAGATTAGGTCATAATAGGGTCAGAAACTGAAATTGATCCCATATATTCACATCAAATTAAGATAGGATACCTATCCTCTAGGTACCCTAATACCATTAATTGATACATATTATTCAGAACCCAAATTGGTAGTCGAAGGCCGACATTAGGCATCAAATGTTATTCAGGTAGGCCGTTGTTAGGCTGTAACCTGCAAACTGCGGCAATCACGTGAAATTCTAGATGCTTCAATATTCTAATTGGTTCTCGATATCTGGCTGCTTGAAATGTAAATCAGTAATTGTGTAGCCGTAACAGGGGAATCAAAATGGCTTCGTTTAATGTTATTGGTTCTTATAGGCGAGAGATTATTTTTGCCGAATATTTTTCCGTGCACATTATTCATACAATTCGATACGACGATTACAAATGCGTGTATTCATACAATTAAATTATGTTTTTAAAGTCTGCTTACTTTTTATCTGCCTGCTCATGCTTCACATAAAGGTCTATAAACACTCATGTTTCAAAAAGGAAGTACAGAAAAATCTACAATAAATAAATCACACCTAGGTATTATGACCAGTGATCGGATAATCGGATGCATATTTACCTAACGTTCATTTTTGGTTAGGAAATTATGAGAGCGGCTTCTTAAAACATATATTTTTAAATATAAATCCCGGGATTCCAGAATATTCGGGAATAAGAAACTAGTCTGTAACATGGTGAGGAAACGTAGTCATCACCATTAATAAATAAAAAAACAGGGGATTACATAATAATATGTATTTACTTGAAGTTAATTTTAAGCTCCCCATCAATTTATGACTATGTTGAGTGTAAGAGGAAGAGTAGGTAGTAGGTACCTACACACGATTCCACTCTATAATAAAAACAGCAGTTGATTCCGAAATCCCGGGATTTTTTCGATACAAAAGTGCATTCCATAATAGCCAACACCTACACTTTAGGTAAATTATGCATCCGATTATCCGATCACTAATTATGACATACGTAAAAAGAAAACAAAATAAAGAGTAAATGTACAATCAAGCGTCATATTTCCCGCAACATTGCGTGTGACACAGGTGCGACGTCAATTTGTTAGCGAAAACATCCTGTTAATTTCGTCAAAGGGGTTGTTCGTCCGAAGCCGGTACATTAATTAGCGATTTTGCGAATGAGGTGCAAGAGGAAGGCTAACGATATACAGGTTTCCCGAAAATTGAGCTCATAACATGTGTTCCTGATGATCAAAAGACTTATTTGGGCTAAAAAGCATGTCTAACTGTAATTAATTAATTTGAGCTGAAATTAGATCAGACGAGCATTTGTAGGTATGTACAAAATAAACTAAACTCTGTACAAAAGATGAAAAACCGGCCAAGTGCGTGTCGGACCACGCACAATGAAGGGTTCCGTAGTTGGGATGAATTTATCCCAAAAACAAACTTAACATTGTAGTTGAAAAACATGTTCTCCCATACATCGATATACACCACGGTCGATTTTCCAACTGCTAATGCAAGTATATAATCGAAAAAAAAAAATGTGGTAAAACTTTAAATTAACGATTTTCTAACTTTTTCTTTTACTTGTGCCTTGTACCTTGCCAAATTTCATGATTCTAGGTCAACGAGAAGTATCATATAGGTTTTGATGTATTTGCGAGTATCAAAATTATCGCGTAAATGGCCATATTCTTTTATTGCCTTGATTTAGAACCTTAATTTTTTTAGAGCTCCAAGGGGCCTACATTTTTTTATATAAATTGACTTGATACCTCCACGCATTCCTGAGAAAAAGGGTATTGATAGACTGACAGATAGACAGACACGGATCGACGGACAACGAAGTGATTCTATAAAGGTTCCGTTTTTTTCTTTTGAAGTACGGAACCCTAAAAATGCAATTTTCGTCTAAAATATCACTTAAGTCAAATTTAATGTAGGTATCATTAATTGTCACAGTAATGTAAACTTAGCTAACGGTTGAAAGCACGTAAGTATCGGCTTTAAACACTGAAACTTTAACTGGGCAAATGTTTTGGTTAAGTTTCGTCTGTGTTTGTGTTACAATAACTTGAGTTCAAAGCTACTCGTATATTACAGGTAAGGGAAATTGACTTGCAAGCTTCAGTTACCATGAATTCAATACAATGACATGATTCTAGACCCTAAAGAGTAGAAGTTTTTTAATCTGCTGAATTCATAGCAACGGTTTGCGCGACGGTGGTTACACCATGTATATTCCCATTCAATTCAATTCAAAATATTTTTTTTTCACATAAACCTACAAGGGCACTTATGAAAAGTCAGAAGCTAGGTGCACGGTTCCAATTGTTCGCTTCTTCTGGAGAAGAGCCGGCAAGAAACTCCACGGTTACTCTTTTCAAAATAAATGGTTTCTACAATGTTTCCAAATTACAGTGTTAATAGGTATGGGAGGATAGTGTAAGCATATCAACAAGTACCAGGTACTTAGTAAAATAGAAAATGATCCACAGATTCCAGTATGTACATAAAAATAAATACGAGCCTAAATCTAAAAATGGAAACTTACGGAAGGGTTGACGATGACAGTGCCGTCCACAAAGGGTGCGAACCCCGGCAGAAACCGCGGCGGGTCCAACCGCACCGCCAGTAGCTCTGCCAATGGCTTGTTTCTCAAACACGGCGCGAGATCGTCCTCCAACAGGTCTCCGTGACACCCCGTCTGTTCTGCCACCTGGTCATACAATATTTATGAAGCTGTTAAAAGATTGCCTCAGTCTCTTCGCTTTATAAAGTATCCTCAAATCTTAACATCTGTCATCTAAATGTCAGCGTCACATAAAAAGTTATTCTTTCATGTTTACCGAGATTTGATGACTTCTAAACATTATTTTCTAAAAAAACAAAAACGAAACGCAAACTTAAGTGAAAATATAAAAACAATAAAGAGATTCCACTTTTTCCATCGCAAATTGGATAAGTCGAATGCAAGAAAACTTTCCGTGTTCCCAATTTAGGTTCCCCTTATTTTTTCTAAACAATGTCCTCTCGCCTGTTTAACAGGAAGCCCACACCCGATATTCTTAAACGTAAAGGTACCTTTCTTTTTATCGTGAGCGGTTCCCTCTGCAGCGCCCATGAACTCAGCCCCGACCCACTTAACAAGATGACGCGCTTCAGTAGTTCTGAAACAGATAACCTAATTTAATTTTGTCATTTTGAACAAGGATCACCCAGATAATGAAATCTCTTCTAAAGAAAAAACATTTTTATTTCTCCGTCCGTTTCTCGTATTCTTTAATAATAAACTTTTCAGAAATAGTCTCGAGTGTGATGTTGACCTTATTTTCAAATTATGCGGAGGAAGCTGCCCTCTTGTGCATGTCTGATGTGACCCTTTTAATCGCATTAAGTGACGGAGGATCTAAACGGGATGGTGACACGAAATAATGAAATCTGCCCAGAGCGGTATAATTACGCACAATGCCTGTCCCACGCGCGCACTCGTACGTGAGCGGAACGCCACGCGCACCCCACGCCACCCCTCCCCCTTCGAGCACACAGAGATCCTTACTATTCCCGCTGTCAGTTAATTTAAAACATTCCTAATAAATTCAATTTCATGACATTTGGGATTACTCAGGACTTGAAAATTACCTACGGTCATCACACTCACAATAATTCTAAAGGACTCTCCAAAAAATAGGATACGATGGCAATTAGCGTAGCGAATGTTTTTCTGACCATCATTAATTGGAATATCGCTTTAACAAACTAAATCATATCCAACATATTTGTCATCTTAGTGAATTAATTAGACAATTCATACCCCTGGCGACAGGCGAGACAGCGAGGAAGTTGGCGAGCGCAGCCCCCGTGCCGTGGCCCATGATCGTGACCCGCTCGGGGTCGCCCCCGAACGCCGGCAGGTTCTCCCGCAGCCAGTGCAGCCCCGCCACCAGATCCATCAGACCGAAGTTACCCTGCGCCGACCCCTTAGCACCAGTCTTTAAAAAACCTGCCAATAAACAAACAACACTTAAAAGTGAAAATAACAGAAAGAGACTTAAAACAAACGTTAATTTCCCACGAATATAAACCATTTCAAAGTATAAAATGTACACGTAAGTACACATTACGACTACGACTATGCCTTGCAGCTGAGAAATAGTGGCTCGTAATGTAAAATATTTCACTGTCGCCTGCGGAACAAGACCCGGAAACTACGGAGCGTCTTCAATAAATTATGATATAATGTATTTTTTGCACACCACGAACACGTCTGTCTGTGGAGATACACTCTAGTGGATAACGACACTTATGTAAATACGAAAACTTACACATTTCATACAATCCTTCAGATGTGTCATCGTTACTCAAAGTTTCCTCTCACGAAAATTATTGTTCACAAGTGAATCAATATTTTCTATCACATCAATTTCGAGTAGTGACTTCGAAAACAAATATTTGGAATAGTGTGTAGGGTAGAGGGTGTATCGTTTCGATATAAATAGTTTTCTGAATTTGGTACATTTAATTTTAGGTTAGGTATGTTTAAAAAAAACCGGTCAAGAGCGAGTCGGGCTTACGCACCGAGGATTCCGTATCATTTTAAACCATCGGCGAGTCCTGTATTCGTCAGAAAATGTTAACACTGCACACTGCGGTTCAGAATATTACAGTTTTAGGTCAGCACCATCTCTTGACCGATAGTGGAAATAATGAAATTTTTGTTGATGATTTCTGAAAAGTGTGCTATTTAGAGACATCGTTTTATTTTTCCTGTAATCTTTACATAAATTTCTATCACATAGAATAATTTCAGTTTTTTCTCCATGCAAACTTCGGAGATAAGGGGGGAGGAACGGTTTTCTTTTAGGGTTCCGTACCAAAATGGTAAAAAGGAACCCTTATGGTGCGACTCAGTCTGTCTGTCCGTCTGTCTGTCACAGCTGGATATCACAAGAACTACTAATGCTATCAACTTGAAATTTGGAATAGTTTTAGATGACGTTTGCAAATAAGAAATAAATAAATATATACATATGTCGGATCCGGTCATTAGTACGGACAAAAAACGAATCGCAAGCGCGCCACTGGCGACAGGACGTGGTCTACCCACACCTAAAGCGCGCGCTTCTACAGAGTCGTGATGTTTTAAGGCCATGGCGAGAAGGGATTCAGCCTCGGATCGCATCGGAGTCAAGA